>CM067476.1:23618732-23760340 GCA_034552555.1 Semaprochilodus insignis | reverse complement strand
CTCTCTCTCTCTCTCTCTCTCTCTCTCTCTCTCTCTCTCTCTCTCTCTCACTCACTCTACAGAGAATCAAGCACAGACAGCTGATGGCTTAATGGCATGTCTTGACATTTAATATTACTCAGGGGAATTGTACTGAATCAAAAGAGTTGTTGGATGTAGGTGCCTTCATGTTTTGTCTCATAATGACATTGTGACTTTGATATTCTGACTGTACTGATTAAACTGATTTATTCATGGTTTATTCATTGTCTAGTTGCATTATGATCACTTTCTGAGTAGACAAGCAACAGAGAATTCACTGGTTTTTGGTAACTGATTTGGTCAGAATTGTAGTTGATTTTAACAAAGTTGTGAGTGTTTTTCTTGAAGATGAGTAAAATCCATGTTGGCTTATTTGAAGCTCTTTGAGGCAAATTAAAATGATGGTGATCTGCCAGTTTAACACTTTGTTCTAAATGCTGTATGATGTAGAGCAATTCACTATCCATAAAAATGATAGTGCTGTAAAGCTGAGATTAGCCTTGAAATACAAGCAGGGAGTGTTTTGTGTACGTTTTCCCAAAAACCGTTTCATGAGCCCCAGTTTAAGAAACGCTGGTTTATAACACTGTAAGCTTTTTAGAAGCAAACTTTGAATTTAATGTCTGAGCCCTTGACACTCATTTCTGAAATTGTGCAGGTATTGCCCCAAAATTCCTAACAATTTTACAAAATAGACTACCCTCTACAGTAGACACACTTAACAATAATAATGAGGGCCGGAGCTCACTGAAAAATCATTTCCAACTAAACAATGTGAAATATCTGATTTAACTGACTAAAATTTATGTGTATGTACAGTATAGGCACTTGCTATTAATACTCAACTACCTGATTAAGTGGCTAAAAAATGAATAAAAACACCTCTACTACGTTATAAGGAGCCTTCACTTGAACTTAAGCATAATTGATGCAACTGATTACATAATACACATTTATAAAAAAGAAGAATCCTTGTAGCCCCAAACTAAACTCGCAATCAGAGCCCTTCTCACAATATTCCAATTACACACTGCAGGGTCTTTGGTTGGCGCTTTCACATGCTGGGAGTTCCCTGTGCATAGAGAACACCAGAGAGGCCCTCAGTTTCTCCCACTCCACTGTTTGCTCAAATCTAAAAGAAAAATTCCAGAGGCCTCATTGTAAATGCCAGGACACACGCTCTTGTAATACCAATTTTATGAACTTCTCGCTTTGTGCCTGTAATCTGCAGGGTGTTTTGAAGTTTGTCTGAGTTTGTTCTTTCAGTGTGCTTTAATTTATGCCTGTTTGATTTGTCCCTAACACGTTAGGGAGGACTCGTCCACAGGAAAATAATATGTGAAATGCAAATAGCCTATATAACCTATATTGTGCCTAATTCAAAAGGCACTCTAGGCTGAGTCACTTCTTATTGCTTCAAACCCGAATGGACAAGGCTAAACTGCTATGTGTAGAAGGACATAGAAAGGGTTTGTTCTAAGACACTGTATATCCTTCTGTAACTATTTTGAAAAGAACTAGTTTTTATAAAGAAGTACAACTGATGATGATGATGATGATGATGATGAAAAACACATTCTAATCTTTTAAAAACAGTGGTATTAATCATAATATAGCCCTAACGTTTCTTGCATGGGTAAAGGAAATATAATGTGTTTGCTAACAACAGCTCTTAATATGTAAATGCTTTTTATGTTTAATGTCACAACAGCTATGGCTTTAAAGTAGGCTGTTTTCCATGCAGTCATGTGCCCAAGTTTAAACATATCAGATTACATATTTCGTTGATATTGAGTTAGCGCGTCCTCTGCAGGAAACAACATTAAATGTGAAGCTCTTCTGTCAATTTAGATGCACAATTTCTATTTGTCTGCTGAATTTATCATACTTAAAGTGTGTTCTCAGTAGGGAATGTGTACTTGCTTTCGCCGGAATTCCACGAAAAGACATTTTAATGTATGACTGTACATTAACTGTATGGACTGGAGAGTAATCACTGTAGTGTAGCAAATATAATACATCAACATCGTTCATTTAAAAAAGTGAGGAAAGTCCTGTTGTCCATAATATGGGCCCTGTAAGACATGGCACAAAGTGTGTTCCTGTTAGACTTCTCTGGCTCTCAACCTTTCTTTGAGGCTTAGTGGTCACGTAGTCATGAGGAAAAGGGTGTGAAAGGCTGAGAGAGCCAACACATGGGTAATGTCAGCTTTGATCTTTATGTAAACGTGGTCATTAAGTAGAGATTATTTTCGTTGCTGAGTGCAGTTTAATTCCCTACTGGATGAGGTCAACACCCCTCCTAACCCACTGTGGCCACTCATGGCAAGATTATCAGCATTCTGATCAGCATTTCCCCTTTCTGGCTTAACCTTGCACTCTCTCTCTTTCTTTGTCTATCTGTCTCTCTCTGACATTCTCACAGCTTTGTAGCCCTGTGTGTTCCAGACTTAATACATGTCATTGGCGTCTTATGGTTTTTGAGCACACCCTGATAACAGATGCCAGAGGTAGACTTGATGCCAGTGTTAATCCCTGCCCACCTCCACTGCTTTGTCAGCCCAGTGAAAGCTGGAATCATTACTCCCTGTCTTGTGCGAGAATGTGTGTGAAAGAATGGGTGCATTACTGCCAGTGCTGGGATTCCCTGATGCCATGCTTTGAATGCTTTTACCGTGTGCTCTCATACTTGCATTTGAAGTGTGTTGATAGAAAACATGCCTGTGTTAAAGGGACCATAGTACTACTGTATTAGATTGTGAATCAGATTTGAGCTTGATTGTCACAAGGTTAAAGTATTATGATATTATGTGTGTGAAAGAGCAATCAGTATCCACTTGTTTGTTTACGTTTGTTTTTTTTTGTTTTTTTCAGTAATCTGATACTGTCAAAAAACAGCAGTGATTAGTTGTCAGTTTGCATGATCGTGCATATTTTATACATATTTATACACATTGTATTGACAAATGTTTTGGGGCACAACTCTTAATAATCAATTCTGATGTGAATTCAGTCCCATTGACACAGGTGTATAAAATTAAGCACCTAGCCGTGCAGTCTGCCTTTTCACATTTGTGATAATTCTAAAGAGTTCACAGAATTTGAGCAAGGTGGTGTAATAGGATCCACCTATTGCAACATTGCTCCTAGATATTCCATGATTAGCTGTGAATAGTATTATTGTGGTGAATTGGTAGACTACAAAGTTAAATAGCAGGGTCGCCGAGTGCTGAGGTGCATAGTGCGGTAAAGTCTCCAGTGCTCTACTGACTAGATGACCAAACCTCCTCTGGCATAAATACCACCACAAAAACTGTACTGGAAGCTTCATGGCATGGCTTTCTAAAGTCGAGCAGCTAGACGCAAGTGTTGCATTACCAAGCACACCAAGTGAAGCATTGGACAGAGAGGTGTAAAGCATGCCACCACTGGAGTGACGATTTACGCTTCTCTATCTGGCAGTCTGGCAGATCTGACCTGCCTGAATGCATAGTGCTGACTATAAGGTTTGGTGGAGGAGGGATAATGCTATGGGGTTGTTTTCCAAGTGTTGGCCTTGACCCCTTAGTTCCAGTGAAGCGAAATCTTTATGCTTCAGCATAACATTTTGGACAACTCTATGCTTCCAACTTTGTGGGAACAGTTTGTAGAAGGCCTTTTTTGTTCCAGCATGACTGTGCCTCAGTGTATGAAGAAAGGTCCATGATTGGTTTAGTTTGGTGTGGTAGACCTTGACTGGCCTGAGCCCTGACCTTGACCCAATTGAACACCTTAGGGATAAACTGGAATGGAAACTGGGAGCCAGGCCCTCTCATTCAAGATATGTAGTGTCTGACCATACAAATGAAGCATGGAAGCTGTTATAGCTGCAAAGGAGGAACCAAATCCGTGTTAATGCCATGTTAATCTAAATGGATTTAGAATGGAGTGTCGTAAAAGCTACCGTAGTACGTAGTCCCAATACGTTTGTCCATATAGTGTGTCTTTTATTATAGATAGATGGAGATCTAAATAAAATTCAGACATTTGTTTGTCTGTCTACTCTGAAAAGCTAGCTCAGCACTATGGGACTGAAAGGATCTGCACCTGTCTGGATGATGTCACTAATAAGCATAATAGAAAATTGCAATTCCTCCTTTATTTTTCCTTTTTTAAATTTCTCTTTTTATGACCTCATGCAGAGTCCAGCATCACTGCACACAGAGTACTTCAGAAAAAGAATCCTTGTCTCGAAACATGCATAAGGAGGTTTCTAATAAACTAAACATAGCATTGTGTTCTTTTTAGAACTGGATGTAATGTATTTCAAAACGGAACCAAACCCAGGAGTACACTGATGCCGCAATATTTAAACAAAAACACAAATAAACAATATGTACTTGTTCCTGTGTTCCTGTATAAAATAGATTGTTTGTGTTTGTAGACTTTTAAGTAATGCTGACTGCCTCAGCCTTTCAGTTCACAGAAATGTTCTTGCATTTCTGATGGCGGTAGCTGTTAGTATTTCTTTTTTAATTTTCCACAACATTGAATAGTGCTGTTGTATTTTTGTATTGTGCTATTTGCTTGAAGGAGAGCTTAGTTAGGTTTCTTTTTACACATCTAAAACGATGTCTGTACTTGCATCACATCCAATCAGAGATTCACTATTTTTAAAAATAATTTATTGCTTCTCGTATCACCATCGTGATATCCAACAGCTTTATTGAACATAGCATTTTTTATCAATAGGGTCTTAAGAGCGCGCTTCTCTGTCTCTCTTGCATCAGCGCTCTGCATGCCTACTTTGGCATTCTCTATTTTTTCTCCCTCTCCTCACTTTCCCGCTGCTGAACATGGAACTGAATCAACTGAGACGTACTCTGGGCTGTAGGGGAGAAAAACTGCAGTCCGACCACAGAACAGTAGGCTAGAATTGAGCTGTACTACATGGCTTAGGCTGGAGTTTTTCATCCTGTTGGAGAATGTGAACTCTGTGGCAGTGGATTGCTAGCAGAAAGCTGGAACAGCGCATGCAGTAAAAGTGTTTGACTGGAGTGATTTCAGCTTGTTTCAAACTGAAACACTCAACACGTTCCTTGTGCCGATGATGGACTTTTGTACTGCAGGTGGGTGTAAAGGTGTAATTTCTCCATGGCCGACAAAAAGATGGAGTAGAGTGTTCGTCCATGATGGAGCTAGCAGGCTAGTGTGTGTGTCGAGTGGCGATGCTGACCCAGTCCACAGGCCGTGGGACTAAAATGAGTAAAAATGAGTGAATAGTGTGACACAGTACTCTGTAGTACTGGGGAAGGCATTGAGTACAAACATTTTAAAAGAAATGCCCAATTATAGAACCTGGTGGTAGAATAAGGCTGTTCAGCAGTATGGCTAAAATGATGCAAGAATGATGTTATTAGGCAACACAAGGATTATTATAGGCTTCAAGGAGGTGGGATGTCATGGAGCAATTCCTCCCTGCCTAAGGCCAAGACATCACTTGTGTGGTGGAAAGGTTTAACCTTATTCAGCAATGCTGCCATAAGACAGCATTATAGTAGAAGGAAGAACTCAAGTTTGAAATTAAGTAAAACTCCAGTGGCCTGCACAGAGCTCTGACCTCAACCCCCCTGAGCACCTTGAGCTGAGATGAATTGGAACATTGATTGTGAGCCAAGCCAACATCTCTGCCTGACCTCACCAATCCTTGTTCGACTGAATGGGTACTAATTCTCAAAGATACACTTCTGAATCTTGTGGAAAGCCTTCCCAGAATGGTGGAGGTTGTTATAGCTGCGAAGGGGGAGGGGGCATAGTGTATATGTGGCAGAAGTGTTGTTGCCCCCTTTCAAAACAGTTGCCTGCTTAAGATCTAGCAGGGCAGACATTTCACAAACTGACTATTGGCAAAGGTGGGTTTCGCTCTTCAGTATATCCCATTCTAGTGCCTTTGTTTGTCTATGGAGATTGCATGGCTGTGTGCTTGATCTTATGTAGTTGTTAGAAGTCAGTGTGGGTGAAACAGCTGAACTCAATAATTAGGAGAGATGTCCACATACTTTTGGCCATATATATTGCTTGTATTACAGTGTCTACTTGATGGATGCAGCAATACTGGAATTGTAGGCCAAATCTGTTTGATATTTTTATGTACATATCTGCATCAACGCAAACATTTTATGAAATGTAGAAGGAATAGAATCACTCGGATTTGCGTTACAGGGAGGTTTGTTATTTATTTTTATAGGGTTACAAATCGATGCTGTCGGAACAAAATTGTATCTCCATTTTGGTTTTTCAGTTTTTGACCAAATGTAAAGTACCTGTTTCCCTCGACATTATGCATGAATTTCATGATGAGTGGACAAAGTAATGGGCCAAAAACACTTGAAAAAACCTGGTTAACTTGACTTAATGGTAAAGTATGCTTTAGCTTCTCCTGTAAACCTATCACTTTGGAGATATAAGGTTTTGTTTCCGACAGCAGTAAGATGCAGTAAAATGAATAAAATGCAGACATTTTAGCACAGTAACCCAGCATCACTTAACCATAGTTAAGAATAGTTAGAATAGTTGTAAAATCTAAAAATCAGTCAAATAACTTTTTAAAGTAGTAACTGTGGATTCCGACATGAACCTGATTATCATTGTACATCCCTAATAAATAAACTATACTATGCTACTATTCAAGAAAAAAACACATTCAGGAAGGACATTCAAAATCAAAAAGAGGGGAAATCCATTATGTCTGACTTCCCATATTTAACAAAATGAAGGGCTCGCCAGGTCCCATCCTCCCTCTGTATTTCTGAATTTTCACACTTTCATATTCTACTCATTTAAATAATGAGTCGTTTAAAAAAACAGGGGTTGGAAATTGCCCTGTTGCAATCAGTCTGAACCTGCTGATAACTTGCCATTGTTTAAATTGCAACCTGTCATGACTGTCCTAAAAGCAGTAGTGTACACAACATTGATAGACCGTGTTCCATACTTCTTAATTTCACCTAGAAGAAACCAAAAGGAAAAAAAATATCCTTCAAGGTTTACTCACGTCATCCTCTGGGATTTTTGTTTACACAGTGAAATTTGAGCTCAAATATCCGTTTCTCTAGTGTGTTACTCTTTGCTGCCATTTAAATTTGGATTCCTCAACAAGCACATTTGGTGTTGCACCCCCTATTCTGTAAATGCATAAAAAGCCTTCGCGCTGGGTTAGTAAATTAGCCATGGGAGAGCGTACACCAGGGCATAGTTAATGAATCGTTGGGAGCAGCTCCTGTGGTCATGTGCACGATTATTGTCGGGATGCTCTGAACAGCGGAAGATAAAGTAGAGGCAGAGGACTACTTCCCCGAGGAAAAGCTTCCGTTTTTCACCGTGAAACGGAGTTATAGAAGCATATTTCTCTAGGAATTGCTACTGCTGGTTTGCATGCTAAGCTAAGTAGACAGATTTTTCAGTTTATTTCATGCAAGGACCGTTGTTCAGAATATCAGAATGCTGTTTGAAGTTTTTCTGTCCTTCAACTGTTGAGCTTTCAGCTATTTATTTAAGTTTTGGTAGCTAATGCGGCGATGAAGACTGGAACTTTTGAACTTAAAAGCTGTTCACAGAAACATACCACCAGCTCTGTCAGAGGGCACACTGCCAGTGTCTGGCGCCTGTTCCTGTGTCTAGGGCTCCAACCACCACTGGAGCACACCAGCCACACAATGACAGTGTATGGACTGCGGTATTGGGTACATCACTGCTGTAATCATGCATTGCTGGTGTTTCAGTTTTTATATTTGTTTTTAAGTAAGCTGTTCGATATGCATAGTGTGGGGCCTGTGGCATGCATGACAAGAGCAGACAGTCTAAATGTAGTATTATACAAAACTTCAGCCCCTTACAGTCAAAGCAAAGGCTGCACAAGAGCACAGCTGGGTGATCTGCAGTATTTATAAATGGTCTGCAGTATTTATAGAAATAAGCATAACTATTTGCCAAAAGAATAAGAATTATGTACAACATGACAAATAATCTTCTCATATTCTCACAACAATCTCAAAAAAAGAAATGTACATCTTGACTAGATTTAAGGTGCTTTCACTTGCCAAGATACAGTTTTTGCAATGCAACAAAGCACATCACTTCTCACCAGCTGTTTTGAGGGTACCTTGGCCAAAGCGCAAGCATATTTGGCTGTCCAGAGTGGAATGTTATGTCTGAGGCTCAGTAATAACAGGCCCTATATTGTTTCTTTTTTACAAATTACAATTTTTAGCTCCTCTTGAATGTTTGTGCATGTATTGAATAATTGTCAACATTCATTTGAGTGTTGGAACTGTTCCACACTGACTTCAACGACTTCAACAATTGGACGTTAATCTAACAAGATTTTTACTAAGTAATTTTAGGCCAATTCTATGTTCTGTTCATTATGAAAAGGGTAACTGGACTTTTCAAATGACAAACAAAAAAGAAAGTGACATTATTTAGCTTAACTATGGCATTTATCTTGAGCATGGCACTCAAAACATTTCCTGCACGGTATTGCAACCTTCTGATTGGCTGCTGTCTGACCAAATTTGCTTCTTGTTTGCATAAAGCCTTGCAGTAATATTGCAAATGGCTTTAATAAAGCAATTAGACTTCACAGTGTTGCCGTTACAGTTGCCCTGCTTGTTCATTTATTGCCTATAGCGGTAGGTTTATAAGGTAACATTGAACGTTCTGTGCAGCGAAAGATGTTCCCAGTCTTGTGTTTTAGAGGAGGATGAGTAGAGAGGGCAGAAAAAGGACTCATTAGATGTGTCAGCAGGAGTGCAGAGGAGTGGCGGTAAGGCACTTAATTAGTGATCCGCTGGGCAGCTTACCACAATAAGCCTGAGACACCCCCCCAGCCACTCTTCTCTGTTATTTTGTACTGGACACATTGAATTAGTGGCAATCAAGTGAAAGACAAAAGTGGCGATTAGAGCTTGAGCTGTTCCTTGCTGCTTTGAGTGATGAAGCAGAGCTAATGTCCTGTAGTTTTTTCCATTTTGTGAGATGGTGTATTTAGAATTGTAGACGTTGCATTGACGTTTTCTCTGGAGCCATGGTTTGTGGTGTCCTCAAAGTCTAAGAAAAATGCCTCCTTTTTGTTCTGTACAGTGTATGATCTTTTGCGTATTGCACAAGTTATTTTCTGACCATTTCAGGTCAAGCATCGCAAACACACAACACATCGATCACCTGTTGATCATTGTAGTTGGAAAAGGAACCAGAGGAGAGCTTGGTAAACTCACAGTTCATATTGCTATATTTTAGTGGGTGCATTCTTGTGGCTTTGTCGATGGTTAAAGGCCTCTGTTGTTGCCTTGCCAATTCATGGCGCTTTAAAGGGACAGCCATCTGTTTTCATGGCTTGGTTTAGGCATTGCTAATGAAAAGCATAAATGGTTCTGACACTCCCCTACTGATAACAGCCTCCCTCCAAACACCCAGTAAAGAATGTCTAGGCTTGGACAGTTCCTTGCAAAGTAAATCAAAGGCCTATTCAGACTGAAGGCCAGACTACAGTTTAAGGGCAAATCATTTAGATAGTAGCTTCCCAATTATGTTAAACTCCAGTTTTGCCAAAATCATGCTTTTTCTTTCATGAACAGTTATTGATGTTGCTGTTGATGTTGATTGGATTTTTTTCTTCTCATTATCAGGAATTAAACCTTATAAAATGGTCAATTATTTCTAGTGAATGTGTCTTTTAGTGAAAGCGTGTTATAAAACTCATACAGAACCTGAAAGAAGTAAGGAAATTGCATAGCAATAAATGGTTGTGCACATTTAAGGTCAGAAAGTAAATGTTTTAATTAATTTACTGCCTTAGTAATGTTTTGGCAAAAGTTTTTTTTCCACTTTAATTAATTGCAGTCAGACAGTCGATGTTTGAAGTCAAATGTTTGCTTCTTTAGTTTTACACTGGAGCTACAAGAATAATGTTGCTTTAAAGTAATGAAATGTTGCTGAAATCTCTTGTAATAATGAGCGCTAGATTATTGCTGTGGTATATTTTTAAGGTGACTAATCCTTTGGACTCTAACTTTATGAGAGTGTTCATTCTGCAGATACTCTGATACATGCTAGCTGTGTTTAAATTGATTATACAGTCATATTTAGACCCACATGACTGCTCTCAGCCTGTTCCTTTCCTCTCTATAAATTAACCATCATCCATTTCCTGTCATCTATTTCTTTGATGTCAGTATATACATAGTTTCCTTCTGCATAGGACGACTGACTTCTTCACTGAATCTTCCTCTGTGTGGTAGAGCACATATGGTTCGCTATATCCGATTGCATGATGTACCGCAGAAATGACGGAAGTACAAAACATCAGCCTGCTGAATCTGTATCAAATTTCTGGTTATGGGATTTGTTCTTCTTGTGTTCCTTTTGTGATCCAATTCATGTGGTTGTTGAATATGCTGAAAATTTTTCCTGAAAATGTCAGTTGGGGATATTCTGATATTCTGCTTTATTGAATAATTTATCAGCTTTTGCCCATTTTTATAATATGTTTCTGTGAAATAGAGATGTATGTGAAGGGAAAAGTTATTAGAAAGTATTAGAAGTGCATTTTACCTCAGGATGTGCACAGATATTTAAGTACTTAATTGATTTAGATGCCACTCTTTACTAATGCTGAAATTACTTTTTGCATGTTTATACATAATGTTGTGTCACAGAAAGCCCAGGGAAAAACTGTGCAGACAAAATAGTCAGTAAAATGCTGTCAAACTTTAAACTCTGCTGTGAAGAGTGTCAGCTTTGCTCATCTTTAAATATGAGGTAAGTATTTTATATGAAGCTGTAGCATGACCACATTGCAAGGACACATTGTTAAGGCAAAGATAGTACAGCTGTAGAGCCACTGGAAAGCTCTATTGTTAGGTCTGTAGTTTGGTTCATTCTACAGAATTTCATAGCACATCCCTTATGTGGCTATTCTGCAAAATCAGCTTCCTTAAGGTATCTTTATAATATTGTGCATACTAACCTGCACAGTGGCAGGATTTGATCATATCAATGTTGAAAGACAGAAAACCACCTACAAAGGAACTCAAATATGTCACGTTTGTTTGTAATAGATTTCTTTTATGATCCAAGAAAACCTGAATACAAACTGCCTGTTTATTATTCTACAGCGACCTAATGACAAGACATAGCCTACAGTCACTGGTCGTTTCAAGTTCAGCACAGCGCAGGTCAAAATTCAACTAATTTGTTTTGACAAAGCTCTGTGCAGTTCCATGCAGGGAGGCAAAACTGACTCTGTTAAAAGTGAATGGCTGGGATGCATGCAAAACCCTTTTGCCAACATAAACATAGCTCAGCTCGCTTCTTCCACAATACTTGAAGCTGCTTGCGTGTTTGGAAATTTGTATATCCGTATATATCATAGCTTTCATTTTAGGAAAATAAGAGGAACAGTCTGGTGTTGCCTCCTTATTATTAGCTGTTAGCTCCTTTAATGTCTGTTTCTGGGATGTCCTGCTCTTTTAGCTAAGATCATAAAACAGCTCTTCACATCTTGCTTATTTACGCAGTAGAATGACTCCTTGCAGTCTCCCCCAACTTTGGCTGAACTACATACAGCTGCTAAAGGCAGTGGACAAAGAACAAATTGCCTGCCCTAGATAGTGTACTAGCAGTATACCAGTTTGGATGTTTTACCACACTAATATTAAACTCTTCAGACCTTACTGTTCAAAAAAGGGACTATTTAGGTTATGTGGGATTTTACCAGTTACAGGCCAATAATCCCCATAAACACCATTCTGAAATGATCTGCATAGGCACATTTGGGGACAGCCACCCTCAGACTGTTCTTTACCACCATAATCAATCGACTTAGTCAACTAAAGTTGATGACCAAATTAATTGGCAGATTATTTCATATTCGATTAGTTGGGTGAGATCATTGTGTGTTTCTTGCGCTAACTAGATATGGTTTGACATGAACATTCAAGAACAAGTGTGGGAGCCTTTCACTCTAAAAGAAAAAAGGTTGTCAGTTGTACTATTTGTAAATCCGACCTTAGCTAACATGGGAACACATCCTCCATGTTGGTGCATCTGAAGAGGAAACATGTACTAGAAAAGATAGTTGCGCTAGCTGGTTACCTTACTTTATTTCGAAGAAGCAGGTAATGTAGAAGCAAGTAACTCTTGTTCACAAAGGAACCTGTTTACATTCCAAACAACATTTTACAGTTTGAAATATTGCACTGTTGTCTTGACATCGAGGCCACGGATACATTCAGTGCAATTTTGATAAAGGTGCTTATCTTATTCAGCAAATGCATAAAACAAGCTACATTTTAAAGCTAATGGCTACAGAAGAGTTATTTGGTAATTGAATGATTTTCAATCAGGATGTCAAAATAGCTGTTTATTGCCGCCCTAAAAGACTGGGGAATGTGAGGTGGGGAGTGAATTACTGTAAACACAATGCTAATTGACAATAGAAATTGCTGATAGCAATATATCCTGATTTAAGTGTAGCTTTACCTCAAACAGAACACCAAAACAAAAATTTATTTTTCAGTTCATGCAGGTCATGCATGAGAAATGTAATTGATCATGCCCCTGTTAGGAATCTGTGGTGGTTCCTTTTTAAACATGTGATTTTGTTAACACTCTGATCTTAAGCTTAGCACACTGGATGAAATTGATTTGTTGAATTTCAGTCAATATTTAAGTAAAGGTGCAGAACGTCAGGTTTCTTTTCAAGATCTAACTTTTTATTGGGTGAATCATATCAAAATTACTCTTTTGATATACATGCACCCCTTTCAGACGACCTGAAATAATTGGACATTAAATAAAATTGTCAGATTTTGTGCCTGAAGTCTGCAATTTGTATACATCATCAGATTCTTGGTTAGGTTTCTCTGTTAGACCTGTAATGTAGCCATTTTCTATTTCTACTTGTATGAAAAGCTTTTTGACTTTAGTCCTGTCTTAAATAAGTAAAATGCAGGGTTCAGCTTGAGTAACTATTCGGGTGAGTAAATTCTGCTTTTTTTTCTACCAGAAAAACCTAAAACGTGTCTCAGGTCATTGTTTTGCTGCAGGCTGAAGTATGTTTTGATTAATTAAGATGCTGTTACACTGGATGCACTTATATACTGGAGTTATAGCATACACTACTGAGAAAAGTCAGAGCCCACACTTTTGTTTAATTCCCAGTCAGAACGACCGTCAAGTCTGAGTTTTTTTTCCATACAATTGACTTTTTTGGAGATATTTCTGAGAAGATTAGATGAGCTAAACCACTTGTATAAGGCAGTAAAACTGAATAAACTAAATCTTGACTACAGTGAATTTTGGAAGTGGGTAAAAATTTCTTTGAAAGTGGGGAAAAAAAAGAATGGAAGCTGCAATAAAGGCAAAAAGAGGACACATTAAGTAATTGTGAAATTGTGAATTTGCAGGTATATGGAACTGTATGGTCATATGGTACCAGTAGTGGCAAAAATCCCAGTCTACAGGAAATTCTTCTCAGAATTGTGCAGAGAAGACATCCACCAAATCTGGCCCAACTCCACAATTACTTGATACAATAGTGGCTGAACATTTGATGTGGCCTACATCCAGTCCATGTCAAATCAAACTGCACTGTTATTCATGCTCATGGAGGTATTACATGAGTCTATTTTTCTCCCCACTTCTCTCCGTTCTCTGGTGCAGGTTAATCTTCATTTGATCATTTCTGTCCACAACATGTTTTCCAGTAATTCTACAGACTTGTTTGTTCATTTCTGTTCTCGAAGCCTACCTGTAGTTTGCATCTTATTGTGGTTCTTCTGAGGTTATTCTGGTAGGCTTTTCTTCTTTGACAATTTGTTCAGTTGTTCAGTTACCTAGGTTTTGAACCTCAGTCATTTCAAATTCAGCATGCTGGCATATGTACTATTGCTAAAACAACCAAAACTGTCACTGTCCTAATACCTACCGGCTAGAATTCAGTAAGCACAATCAAGTGTCTCTTGATTTATTACCTGATAGCCAGACTAACCACCCTGATCATCTTCACTGAACTTAAATCAGGACATTTTTGGGGTCATTTTCAATTGACCCTTATAGATAAGAGTATAATATTTGCTTTATGGGTTGAGCTAATATCTGTAGTTTCAGTTGAGCATTTCCTAATTAACAATAGAAGAATGGAAATCTCTTTTTTACTCCTAAGCGTACATCAGCCTTGTTCAGGGTAACAGGATCGTATGAGGGCCATGGAAGTGTCACGGCATTTAGAAGGCCTCTGAGTCTGCTCCCGAGGTGTGTAAGCAGCATTCCCCTGCTGAGGACCCCTGTCCTTAACGGCCATGATGACATTTCTCTGCCTTTTGTCACTCGAAGCTGAAACTAAGCACCAGAGGCAGGAGTCTCAGGCTGTCTCGCGAGCAGAATAAACCTCAGCATTATTATTTCACAGCCCTGGTTTGTTGTGTTGTACAGAGTTTATTATACTAAGCTCTTTGATGGTGCTTACACTTTGCCTCTAAAATATTCATGAGGGTCTCTTGTTTCTGCTTTTTGGACTAGGGAGAGGTTACTCTGTGTCACTTCTCATAAAAAAGGGGATTTCTGCAGCTAGCCTGATACACAGTTTTTGGAGTCTCTACTTTTGAGGATACACAGTGCTGGCAAAATGTTGTTTTAGGATTTGTTTATTAAGAAAAAGTTTACTGGATGTACATGAAGAATATTTATAATAGTAAGCAAGCGTTTGTACCGTCTTTTGATACTCTGCATGAACAGTAATTCTAAATCACTAATATCTCTGTTCTATTCTAGAAACCAAGAATTAGTTCCACACAACCGACAGTGTCAGTCTCAAAATCCAGCACAGCATTCCTCCAAGAAATGTAACATTCAAATATACAGCATATAGTATTATATATGATTCCCTAGCTGCTATTTTTTAAGTTTCTGTTCAAGTAAAAAGTACAGTCAGATGTTGAAACTTGCGACAGGTCGTTTATGTATATGATATATATTGGACATTTAGATGCTTATTTATTGGCCGGATCAATGAACATTAAATTCTTGTCCTTATACCTTCATAGTGTACTTATAATACAGCTGGTACTGATTTTTTTATTTTATCCAGATCAGTACCTTGAAAGCCTAATGCAGATGCACTTTGACGTACCACCCTGTTCTGTCAGCGTATCATAACGTTTGCAGTGTGTGGCAGTTTTATTCAGGAACCTAATGTCAGTAAACCACTCTGACCTTTGGTTTGTGCTTCATCTGATATTAAACAATGGCACTCAGTCAGTGCAACATGCTGTCACTCTCGTTACTTGCTGTGGGTGATGATATGGTAGATAATAAAACATGATATTTAAGATATTTTTTCTGAGGTTGCAAACAAGCTGAAACAGATGAAAGCCAAAACACCAGCCAAACAGCAGGTTGGTTTAACAAAGTGCACAGTGTTTGGTTTGAAGGTGAAGAATTCAGTGCTTGCACAAAAGGAAAAATCAATCATTGAGTGAAAATGAATCAATAAAATAATGCCCTAATATTTGAGCATCTGCTTAACTGCTATGCAGTTTGTGCTGTTGTGTGCAGGCTGTGCCAAATGGGATGCACTGAAAGGTTGGCCAGAAAAGTGAAATTTTGTTATTGAATCTGTGTGTTTATTAGATCCTTTCTCTTTACAGTGTGAGTACCAAAGTAACTGCATGCTAATAGCACCCTTCATTTTGTGAATTATATCATTTATTGCCATTATTAAACTAATATTTGTTAATAGCTACAGGCTTGAAGAAAGAGCGCAATCACAAGTCAGAAAACTGCTGAGGCCTTCAGCATAATCTTTATCTTTTAAAGGGACGACACAAGACTAATTGTGTCTGTAGAACTTTGCAATCAGTGAGGATTTCCAGTATTGATTTGCTGAACAGTTTGATAAGAGTTTGGAAACACAGTGTATACAGTGTAGATTGTATATTGTACAGTGTCTGTATTTATTGTGTGTATGTGGAGTCACTGTTATATTGTGGACTGTCAGTTAGTTGTGCGTATATTGGTACAATACTAGAGAGACACAAACTGTCGAAACCAAATTCCTTGTGCGTGTCAACATACTTGGCTAATAAACCTGATTCCGATTCTGATTCTGTGTATGAATGGCTCTGTTTTATTTGAGTTGTAGCAGTCAGGCCACACGTACTACCTCCGCATTGAGTGAGCAGCGTGGAATGTGTTGCTTTTCATTTTAGCGCTGATGTTAACAGGTCAGCAGTGTGGCAAATGTCCCAGACGTGGCGCTAAAGCAATGTGATGGTTAGAGAATAGGCAAGGAGGAGGTTTTTTGCTGCACCGGCCATGCACCACACAACAAAACACAGTGAAATAAACTATAAAAATCAATGAAGAAGAAATGGAAAATGCTTTAAACTGCTGCATACAGATTCCCTGGTAGATTTACCAAGGTTGAAATGATCAACCATTCACAATCAGTGTGAATGCTACCAGAGGTAAAGAAATGTTGTGCTTGGTCCTGAATCATAGATTTATTGAAGTCCCTGATTTGTTCATGCTGTAAAACCGTGCCTGTAAAACTTTTTAGCTGTACTACCCTGCAGCGTAAATGCTGTATCGGTGAAAGTCCTGTGCATTGAAGCTTTAAAAAAAGAGGAAAGGGCCAGTGGGACGGAGCAGTATTGGGATGATTTCGGAATGACGTGCTCCGTGTTATAGGTAAAAGTGCCGCTTCTACTCTGCTAGGGCTGTGTACTGGCAAGAACCTGATGAGACACATCTTAATACAGGAGTTAAGATTCAGTATATTGTGAAAACTACTTGGTTCTTGGTTATCTTACACACACCAAAATGGACAACACCATTTTTGTCTTTCAAAGCTTATATTTTCTGAACATTAACTTTAATGCTGATGCCTCCCTAAAATTCCAAACTATAACTCACAATTAGGACCTCATCTGAAACCCTGAAGGTACACACATTTAAAGTTTCTGTTCACAGTGAAAAGACTATTGGATGTTCGGTAGCAGGTTTTATTTGAAATCAGTGTGCCTACTGACTAGTATGTTTAAAAACTATTACTTACGCTCTGTGTGAAAAAGCTTCTAAAGACTCTTTTTTGGTGACATGATATCTATAAAGTACAAAACATATTGGAGGTGCAGGCAGTAAAGGAAATGGATGCAAGTCATCTGAAAGGCTACATTTACATCCATGCTTGAGGTATATGGACTGACATCTCTAAGGTACTGTTAGCACACTGATCAGCACTCTCCTCCTCTGTTTCTGGCAGTAAGTATGGTATTTTCAGGTCATGATGTGATCCTCCAAATCAGCCCTTTTCCTTTCAGCCAATCAGACATGCCCTTTAGAATTGTAGGTGGCATGAGAGTATGCATGCTAAAAATGAGGCAATCGCAGGTCTGACCTTGTGCGCTGGCCTTGCACATGGTTGCATACAAAATGTTGGTGGGGACACATCCTTACCAACCATATGCAAACCTACGCCCATGGACAGCACAACTAGTTGTGTCAGTAGAACTTAGCAATCGGTGATACCGTAAGCAAGGCTTTTAAAAATCTCATTTCAGAAACATAGTACGGAAACTTGAACTAGTCTGCTAGGTTTGCTAATTCTACTGTTACCAGTGTGCCCCCTATGTTACTTGGTTCAGCTGGAGTGAAAGAGTAATGGCTGAAGTTTACAGCACTGCTGTCTGGCGGTTGGGGGTTTAAATACAACAAAATGAACCACTATCTTACACAAATGTTTGCATGAAGCCATTAATTGAAAGTCAGTGCTATGTTTTTGAGAATCGGTATAGTATCACAAAACATTTTGTGGCACCCTTACACTTGCTTAGCATCTTGCTATTCATGCTTTGCATCTTGTTACTCAGTCACTCACATTTAGCAGGATCACAGTTCTCCACAAGGATGCGCCATCAGCACTCAAATAGACCATAATATATAAAAATATAGGAAGATGTAAAGATGGAAAATAGGAAGATGTATTGTGATGTAAATCATAATAACACTAAAATATTGTGATATTGCCAACTCTTGTTACTGTGCTGTTATAAGAAACTGAATGTTGGTTGAGCTCAGCAGGTCTTCCAGCTCCAATGTTGATAAAGAGGCAGGGGAGCTTCGTATACACCATGTGTTACACTCACAAGTTGCTGATGCAACACTTCACCCAGTGGTGTAAACAGTGAAAGAAAGAATTCAATTAATGGAAGATGAGTTTCTCTCTCCTGCTTTTCTTCAGTTCCACCTTTTGACTGCACAACTGCGCAGGGATTTCAGATCTGCATGCAGTCCACAAGTGAATCTTATCTGTGAATAAACTGGTTTGAAGGGTCACAGGCCACTGGCTTCTGTGTTAAAATCAAGAGCACCAAGTCTGAGAGTTGAATCACCTGAGCACTACAGCTTGGACTGAAAAGGTCAAGCAGCCCCGGCTCTGCTGTGATGGGATGAATTTGGTATTAGTATATTACTTGAGATAATGAGGCTTGACTCCACAAGGTGAAACCAATGGAGTTGGTGTGTAAATGGGGACGTATGCAAGCACACCTACACACACCTACACACACACACACACACACACACACACACACACACACACACACACACACACACACACACACACACAGTGACATTATATCAACGCACAAAGAAAACAGCATTGACGTGACTGTATGCAGTAATTGGTAGGAATGATTAGATGGTTTCACAGCTCATTCATCTTATTCGCAGATGAAAGCACAGAGGCCTGGGTGCTATGAATTTAACACTGAAATCTGTGGTTGAACTCTAAACACATACTAAACACCATAGCCTATTAGAGCGTGCCTGTTCCACGCCAGTGCGTTTTGCTTCCTGTTCACTCTCCACACTCACCCAGCATTTCTCTTCCACTGACACGAAGCCTATTGAGATCGTCTGAGCTGTTAATTTATCCCGTCAAGCTTCACTGAATTACAAAACTGCACACGACCAACCACTTTCCAGCCCATCTACACCCAGCCTGGCTTTAAAGTTTCCACTGGAGAAGTCACTGCACTCTGCTTATTTGTTGAAATTAGTCCTGATGTGTTTGATTTTGTTTGTAGCAGTGGTCGTGCGTAGAGGAGAGTGTTGTTGATGTAGACATTCAGTGTTTTAGTTGTCAGTGGAGTGACATCCTGGGATTTTTCAGCCCAGCATACTCTTTGATAGCTCAGAGCAGCTGTGCTGTTTATCACTTGATTCAGCTTTAAATGAAAGTCCTCCCTCCTCTACATTGCGCTGGAGAAGTGCATTGCCATGTGGGTGATGGATCACAATCAGTGTGATCATGATTGGAAGAAAACTGAACCTTTATCTGATCCCCGGTTGAAAATAATTTTCACTGATTAAGTGGACTACCCACTATGGGTATACTGAGAAGGAAGGGAAAGGGAAAGAAAGGACAGAAGCGTGTTTGGTTCTTGCTCATTAATTCAAAAAATGTTTGATTAAGATGAATGTTGTTATACAAGCATCGTTCACACCTGTGCTACAAATATAAACAATAAACTTTGATTTAAAGACCTGCCATTTGTGAACAGTCCAGCCAAAACAGGGCATGAGTAGCAGGGATGATCAGGGCCTGAGGCCCTCCAACCCCAAGGCTCGAGGGAGTTTAGCAATCTGCTGCTCATATAAATTCATCATTAGATGAATGAATAGCCATTTAAAATGTGCCCACCACTAAATACATTGCCTTCCACAAGTTTTGGCACACCTGTTAAACATGAACGGCTGTAAAAAAGCATTTTTATTGCTTGTTCTAAAAAACCTCTCCTAACCTCTGTGAAATATGATTAAAAGACAAAATAAAAATCTGAGCATGAAATCATTTTTCTCAAATCTGTGTATTCCACAAATGTTGGCACCCCTAAAAAAATCCTGTAAGTGAAATCTTAACTGAAGTATATTTCCATTTATGTTTTACCTGAGCGATGAAACACACTTTGTGTTTTGGGGTATAAATATGAGCAGAGACACAGGCCAAATTACCATAGCCATCAGTCACTTTCAGAAAGTTATTTTTGCAAAGGCAGTTGTGGCACACATCAATTTGAGGAAAGTAAAAAAAAAATAATAATAATCCTTCATTCAAAATATTAACAAATGCCCAACTTTTATTGCCACAAAAGTTGGGTTTTTGTTCATATTTTGAATGAAGGATTAAAGGATACAATACAGAAAATGTTTTTTACAGTCTGTTTTATTCATGTTTACTGGGGTGCACTCTGAGATGGATAAAGAAATGTTTTCTGTTCTCAGACTTCAGGTATTCTATATTCTTTTTTATTGTTGACTAGATTTTTTTTGCTGTTCAGTGTGGATGTGTGTGATCGTGCCGCTCAAGTATAGAATGCTGCGCTTCTGTTTTTTGCATTGTGATTCAGGTTGAGTGAAAAACTAAAGAGCTTATGATTTAATAAAAAGCACAAACACAATGTAGACTCAATAGAATATCTTACATTAATAAGGCTAATTTGTTCATGTAAAGTAATGCATCGCTGAAAAGCAGGAGCTATTGCTTAATATCACTTTAGGTCTTGCTTTTTGTTTGTTTGTATGGTTGGATGGATGGATGGATGGATAGTTGGGTGGATGGATTGATAAATGGAAAGGTCTTCCATAGAAATGCGTGTTTTGCCCTAACCTTCTCCACCCTTGTGAACATAGATGCATGTTTTATGAGCTGTAGATTTAAGGCTTGGAGATTGGAAGATTAATTTATCATCTGTTTAAAAGGTTTTTCTCATATATTAATTTTCCAGCACAAATAAGGTAAAGTTATGAATTTTTTGTCTTTTGCAGGATATTCTATGTGTCACATGATTCCCAAGATTTGAAAATCTTCAGCTATATAGCCAGAGATGGGCAGAGCAATGTGTTCAGATGCAATGTCTTCAAATCCAAGAAGAAGGTAAGTCACCTCTGAGTGCTCTTGTCAGATTATGCATTGAATGCTTGAAAATATCCAAGGATGACAGAATCCTGTCATTGAAACTCCATTTGGCAGTGAACGAAGGTGACTGAGGAGATAGAATGCCTCTGTATACAGTCACTTCTCTCTCTTTCTCTTTCTCGTTCTCTCTCTCACACACACTGCATTTATGTACTATTTGATTCCCTCCTTCCGTGCCCTGAGAATACATCACTTACAGTGCTGTGCAAAAGACAGAGACCGTCTATTGTTTACTTACCAAAATGAAACAAACATCTGAGAGTAGCTTCTTTGTTTGAGTATGTTTTCTTAGTAAGGGCTTCTTGTTGGTGATGTGTCCTGTTAAACCCATAGTGTTGAGTTCTCTTCTCACAGTGGAAGGATGGATGAAACCTGTGGATGTTTTTAGATCTGAAACTTAAGAGTAGAGCTTGATTTTCTCCTCTCTCTGTAAGACGAAAGCTGTTTATCTGATGGTGACAGATTTGGTGGTCTACCTACCTACCTACCTACCTTTATACCTGTTAAAGGTGTATTTGTTTTTTATAATAAAACTCCAGTTTTAGAAACTCTTCTTTGTTTACTTCTCTTATTTTTGACTTTTCTGTTTCTTGTGAGAGTTGACTGTCCTCTGTCTAATCTCCTCAAAAATGTCTTATTTAAAAAATATCTTTTGTGCTTGATGTCTGTTTTGACTGGAAATTAAATAAATGGAGAGTGATCTCTGACTTGTGCACAGTACTGTAGGTGTACACGCAATGCACCCGGCCCTCCTTTCTGATTTCCTGCACACTCTCCCTCTCTGGAACATATTTTTATCAACACATCCTCTCCATCTCACGCTGTCCTTTAGGGCAAGGATCTATGTATCAAAAACACAGTGGGTGTGCAGTAGACCTCGGGACATGTAGCTGAGACTCGCTGACTAGAGCTGCTGTAACGTTCCCCGCTGTCACTCCAGCATGCAGAGAAACACAGAGTGCCTGTGAGCAAGTGTGTATATGCGATTCTGCTCTGGGCTATGATTTATAACTATAACTGTACTGATAGGAAAAGAAGATTGTGAGGCTGTTACCAGCACCAGTTCCCAGGCAAGAAAGCAGAACCTCTTGCTCCATATTCATAATCAGAAATGTTGGGAATAAGTCTGTGTTCTAGTTACCATGGTAACAGCCCCGGGCGACAATAAAAATTAGCTTTCCCTCTGTTGTTTATTTATTGAAGTACTTCATGTAAACCTCAGTGAGGCACTCGGATTCCCACACGTAAACATAACTGAAGTGTTTAAACTTAACTTTTACTTGAATGGTGTGATATCCTACAATAATCCCCTATTTGTTGTATCGACCCTGGATTAGATCATGCTGCGAACACAGACGTACTGGTTGACGTACTGGTTTTACTACTTCCATGTAGACATTGGTGATATCTAAAAACACGAATTAGCACAGCACAAACATCATTCAATATTATCATCAAAACATGTAGAAATATAATTTCACAGTTTTAAGTAACTAATTTAAACCACCAGTACACACTGTACAAAACAATAAATATTGGAAATTTTACTCATTTTAGTAAGTGACACTATATATATATATATATATATATATATACATATATATACTTTCCCTTCTTTATGCAAGTTCCAGGACTAGAGCTAATTTTCTGCTCTAGATTAAAACTCACTTTAGCTTGGTTATTTTACCGCAAGCTATTTAACGGTAAATTAATCGTCTCTAGTCTCCTGCCAGTGTCTCAGTACAGTGGTTAGCACCTTTTAAGTATCGTCATTGGGTTACTTGCCACGTTTTGACAATATCTGATTGTATTGCCCTATCAGTTAGGCCTAAAACTGGATCTACTTCCACTGTTAGGGTCTCAAAATAACAGAGAGAAAATGTCTGTTAATATTTATTGGAGAAATCCTCCCATTTACCACGGTACTTTTCCACATGTTTACCCAAATAAAAGATCCTGTTACCAGATTCAGTGGCCAGGACTTCTTTTTGCTTTAAGAGGTGACATTATAGCAGACAGACTGAATAACTGCAGCACTAGATTAGTGGAAAATATGCTAATGTGCCTGTAAAATCTGGTAAAAAGTTATTCATTATTTTTGTTAAATTACATTTTATACAAATTAGTATTCAGTTGATACAGTTAGATATTTTAAATAATAACAAATCCTGGAACGTAGAAGTTCATGACGAGCTTAAATGCCCATTTTGTCCTTAAGAGCCTAAAGCCTTAACATAGCTACAACACACGTGCACAGTCGTCTAATTAATTTCTAGGGCTGTACCCAACTCAGAATTTTGTCAGTCGAATCGGATTCGCCCGTCCTGACCAGCGATTTGACTATTCGTTCATGGTTTTTCTCCATATACATTATCTAGTAATCAGTAAATCAATTTGCATACGTTTCAGATCTGATGTCCTCATTTAGAAAGTCAGCAGAGTCACAGGAACATATTTTTGAACTAAAAGAGACTAAAAGTGGCTTATGATGAACGATCTGAATTGGAGCCTGATTTAATTACAGAATATAGCATCGGGCAGCAAGCAACATATTTATGCTAAAATATTAGCGCTTATAGCCTGTCTTTTTAATTTCACTTTTAACAGCTTCTTCAGTAGGATGACCCTTCGTCTTTCATCTCTCATAAATAATGAACTCCTAAATAAAACCAAATTAGTCAATATTTAAATTATTTTTAGATGAAAAGAAGAATGGTAGACCTGAACCNTATCTGTAATTTAGGTTCTAAAATAAAGGAATTATAATAAAACAAACGTCTTCAGTCCGTTTTTCCTTCACTGCAAACAGCCATTATGTCTAAAACGAAAGTCAACTCACTCGTTTGAAGCAGTGTTCGATGTGTGACTAACTGACGAGCAGAATTAGCTTGAATTTGTTCGGATTCTCTTCTTCAAAAGCTCCTCCGGACTTTTTCTGAGACATCGTTCCATCCGTGTTTCTCAGCTTCACAGCTTTAGCTCCCTTCAACAGTGAACCGCCAGCGCACGCTGTCACGTGGATTTAATTTTTTAGTAGGCATACGTCATAGCCCAGCTAGAACTTAAATATATATTTATTATTCCCCTTTCAATAATTATTAAAATGTATTTTTAAATTCTTAAAGTTCTTGTGCATTTTGTAAGCTTTTGTCTGTTTTACGGAAAACAAAACCTCGTCACTGTTGTCAGTCAACTTGAAGGTTCTCAGTCGACTTAAAGGGTCTCCGACTGATGATTCGACTCGTCGACTTCTAGAGGGCAGCCCTAGTGATTTCAGTAGCTTTAACCAGTGTTTCATAAAGCCAAAGAAAATCAGCATGCCGTCAGAAACCATGAAGTTTTATTGCACGTGACTTTTCAAGTCATTAACTGTGTGAGCTTTAGGGGCTGATGTACATACGAGTGCAGGCACTGAATTTACTGTGTGATTTACATAACTGCAGATAATCACACAAAGTGCACGTAAGACTGCCTACTAACTGAACATATTATTACTGCAGCAAGGCACATTCTGTGCTGCATCTTGTCATAATCATGCATCTGATCCTGAGAGCTGAAAAAATGTATTGTATTCGAGGCTCACGGCTCTGTCCTAGCCACTGTCTGCTTCCATTGTTAAAGGAAGCTCTCTAACATCATGGGAGACATTAGCACAAATTTGTGTCTAGGCAGAGAAAATGACATTTAAATTGTACATAACATGCAGACGTAAAGCGTGTGGTTTGCGCCTCACTCTGCCATAAAATGCTTAGCACATCAGGCCCAGTTCAACACACAAATCTAAGTGTTAAAAAACAGATGAATAGACAGGCTATTAAAAACAGTATGTTTGCCAGACAAGGGCAAGATCACACCTCTTGTGCAGTGGACTAAACGTTAGTACAGACCAGTGCAGTTCCAACCCTGATCTAACTACACCAATTACACAATCAAGGCCTTCAAGCAGCTGAACATTAGAGTCCGGTATACTGCAACTAACTCTCCTGGGTGGTGGATTTCCAGGACCTGATTTGGGAACGCCTGGTGTAGAATCAAGTTCACACTGACTTTGAAACCAATTGGGAGACTCTTAGAGACAGTGCTTCGGGACGACACAGGTTTATGGAGGACTATTAATTGCCCTTTCATTATCACAAGCTGCTAAAAGCAGGTGGCACCCTGGGGAATCAATTACAGAGCGCAAGCCAAAGAGCAGGAAGTAACACTGTGCATTTTAATAGCATCTGATGGAAACAGACAGGCCCCTGAAAGGTGAGAGGAGGAAGAGATGACGAGGAAGCTGCCAAAAACTTCACATCCTCTGCCTAGGATCATCTCTGCCAAGCTGGGTTTGCTGTTATTGGCCAAAGGGTCGTGTCCCTTCATGCAGTGTTAGCATGAACAGCCACTGTTATTTTCGATCCTTCAGCATCTGTTGATTTTGAATCAAGCTAAACGGAGTTAAATAGATAAGCATTAGGATTACAACCTTATTTAAACCCCCCAATTCCACTAAATTACTTGTTAAGGACTGTGATCAGAGGCATGGAAGATTTATGACTTTTTTTCAGTATCCAATTTTTTCTGCATGACTGGATCGTTTTATTTGTTGGTAATTAATCCTCACTGTCATATTCCGATTTGGATCACCCGTTTGTACTACAGTGGTGTCAGCGATTGAGCCTGAGCCAGAGAAAACATTTTACCTCGATTTAACTCAAAACCTTCAGGTCTGTCTGCTTTCCCTCAGTTTCCCCTCCGTCATTTCCAGAACAGTGTTTCCTGGATAACATTTATGCACATGGTACTGACCACACAAAACCTCAAAGATTTTTCATGTTGGTCTGCTTTAATTGGCTCATGATGAGACCTCCGGCGAACGTGTCTGGAGGACAGGTGTTTTAATTGAAATTCAGTTTCAGCTCAGCAGTGCGTGTACTCTGCACAGCCGCAGAAATTGTTCAGGAGTGCTTGGAGCCAGAGCTGCATCGCTTTCATCATGTAGAACCAGAATAACTGGAGACAGGAAGAAAAAAGCTGTCTTTCAACCTTAGCCTGATGGGTTCGTAAAGACTTTACCCTTCCACTTTGTTGGTTGCACAATACACCTTAAGTACAGTACAGTACTGTATAGAAGTCAGAGACCACCTTTCTTTTATTTAATTTTCTAGTCAAAACAGACATTATGTACATGGAGATATTTTCTGCGGAGATTAGATATAAGATGATCCACCTGCATATTGAAGGGAGAAGTAAAAGAAAAAAGGTGAAAAAACAGGAGCAATTCTCCTGAAAAGAATAGTAATAAAGGAAAGAGATGGACGCACTAAATGTTGATAAAAGTGAAGTATTGTTGATGCTTTTGTGTAATCTTGTGTCATATGCTTTTTGCGTTTTTTCATGACTATGAAAAAGTGAATAACTTGGCTGTTTTGACAGGGCATGAAATTAATGAGATTGGTCTCTAATTTTTGCACAGTACTGTTTATCTGCACATACGAGGGGAAAACAAGCTTATTTTTAAGGTGGGTAATTTGTGAAGAGAACAGACATATTGACCCTGTAACATCTCAACACTAAATACAAAGCAAGGAAGGACAAAAGTGAAGGGAAAGTCATTGTGACAGCCTGACACGTACAGCTCTGCTCATGTTCTCATACAGACAAACAGGCTATTCCAGCAGCTATTGATTGTTAAGGTAGAAACGTTTGAGAAAACAATTTAGAGAGAAGTGTCCCATTATTTTAAGCAGGGCTCCCTGGACTGTAATTGCTCCCTAGAGCTGGAAGCAGCGCCTGGCTCGTTTCTTTCTCTAGCATCACTGTTCATACCAGGGAAGCACACTCGCGCTATTCAGAAGAATTGCATATCACCTGCTCAAATTTGCCTCTGCTAAGCTTCCTATGGCTGTGCGCTGATGACTTTTGTGTCCCTGCCCTGCAGACGCAGAACCATTCATGCCACTGTGATGACATTGTTGATTGCTTTGGATGCATTGTGCCAAGCTTTTCTGTTTTGATTTGTTTCATGAAATTAGCTTTAGGGGCTCCTGCAGATATTTGATTTGTTTGTTTAATCTGTATGGCTGTGGTTTTATTAAGGCCTTTATATGTATATCTCTCTATTGCCACTAGCCGTACTTTAAACAAAGAGCAGCAGGAAATTATACCTAATGTTTTATGCAACGTGTGCACAATCCTTTCTTCTTAACAAAGGAAAGGCAGGCAAATCATTACCTCCTTGAGTGCAGTAGCTTGATGAGTAGCAGGCTGAATTCTTCCTGACACTTTGTGCTATAGTGCTCAGAGATCACAACACTGCCATTGTTCCTTCAGATCCTCCCTGCCTCACATACCTGACATGCTGCGCTGAACAGTGAAGGAATGAATATTATCAGGGCTCTGCAGAAATGCAGCTGTGCTCTGATCTACAGTACTAAGCCATGATGGGTATTTTGCCACAAAGGGAGAAACGCCATGAACCATATAGCGAATTTCTCCCACACACAGAATCTGGCCTTGAATATTAATCATCCTGTTCTACGTGTAACTAATTTTCTTCTTTATAGTTATCATGGCTCTACATGTTCTCTTAGTCATCAGCTGTTCATAAAACCATTAATCATGTGCTAACTTCTTTGAGTCTTATCAGTGAAGATTGACAGCAGTAAACCCAGTCCTAATCTCATGGGCCAGACATGAACTCATACAGAGAACACATATCTGGGGACGAATTGTGAAAGGGTGCACTCCATGTACCTGGTACGGCTCACGGTTTTTATGTAGCAGCAAGGGCAGAGAAACCCATTTCAATTAAGTGAAATCGTGTATATTGTTGCGTAGCCTCTGTCTAGTTTTAATTAACAGTCTTACTGGAAACTGCTGTAGCTGTCTGTATTGAGGCCACTTTGGAATTCTGAAAGCATAGTTCAAATTTATGGCCCTGCAGTGGTTCCAGAGTGGCATTTGTTATGATAGGACACAACTTTGCCCACTGAGCTGGAGCAATTGTGTGGCAAAAGCATCATATGCTGGGTTATGTACCACTTATAAACTGAATAGAAACAGTTCCCTATAATGGTGAGATTAGCACACCCAAAGTGTTGATATAAAAACTAATTAATTGTTCAGCCCTACTGCTGTTTGTTCCTACCAGATCTAATATATTCTCTGCACACGCATGAAAGTTGGGGGGGGGGGGTGTGGGGGAGCCGTGCTAAATTGCCTTACATCTGCAGACTTCATGTCCGCTGGATAATGTTGACAGGCTGTGTGCATCGCCTGCTACATTGTGCTTCATCATCACAAAGCATTGGGTTAGTTTCTCACTCACTTTGTACTCACTCTAATAACATTTCCTCTGACATTAAGTCTAAAATTTCTCATGGTTGTTCCCACACATTCTTACTACAAGATCATATCTGTGACACTAACCCATTTCAAAGGCGTTTGAAGCTGGGAAACATTGTCACAGGCATTCTCCATTTGCCCAGACGTGTTGTTCCCCATGGATCTCGACTTCAACTTAGGTTGGAAATCGGCAGGCCCAAATATCTGCTACCATCTGCCATATAAACGTAATCTCTCAATTTGATAGTGCTGGCATCAGCACTTTCTGGCTTTTTCCACTGCCAGCATAGGTTAATGAAGCAACCAGTTTGTCAGACGCACACACTCTTCTCACTGTGCTAATGAGTTTTAACATTTAAGCTGCCTATTCATTTCCATTGTTAATGTTTCAGCCCAGAATGCAGACCTGTTTTGTTCCTGTATGCAGAGCCAAGCCATGCGGATTGTGCGGACCGTGGGTCAGGCCTTCGAGGTTTGTCACAAGCTTAGTCTGCAGCACACCCAGCAGAATGCAGATGGCCAGGAGGATGGAGACAGCCAGAAGACCTGCACTGACTCTGGAGTGCAAGGTAAATTACTCACACCAGTATTAATTATATGACTGATACTGATTTTAAGGAGGTAGAATGTTGAATAACTAATAATATCAGACAATATAATTTAATCTGGTTAAAATTCATCAGACTCCAATAACACCAGTAAAACTCTGTTTTACGTACTAAAAGAGGAGGTACTAGTGTCAGTGGATATCCAGATTTTAAACTCTATAAGCCCACTCTTGCAGACCACTGTGCCAAACCATTTATCCCTAATTTTATCAGAAGCTGCGTTACATTAAAATCAGCACATTCTCCTAAAGCTGCCGCATGCATTGCAAACATTGTCTACTTAGGGCGTTTTGTAATGGATAAATACACACATCTGATATTAACTGACTATCCCAAACACAGCTGACACAGCTGATATTAGCATCTCTGAAAAAAATGAAGGCTGATTTAAAATGTGCAAAAAGTAAAAAATCACAGGTTTTTTCCAGCTGTTTTAAACTGTATTGTGTCTGTAGATATATGTTACAATAATTCTGTGATTATTTTTAATGTTTTTACCTCATTAATGTGCTACTACAGTTCAGCAAAATGATTCAGTTAGTCTTTGCTTTTGATGAGAATATAAACTTCATTCATGAAAATGGTGTGCTGGACTAATTTACAGTTTAGCTAGCTAGCTAGCAAAAAATGAAAAAGCTGACTATTTGGTTTTTGTCAGTGCTGCTAGCCTGCCAGGTGACTAGCAAGCTAGCAAACTGACATCAGGCAAACATTAACTCAAACATTACTTTAGGCATGTACGTACTATAAATGCATCATTCTAAAACTTCACGTACCTGTAAAAGCATGTTGCCGTGGGGCTGTTTTCAAATGCATAGTTATGTAATTGTCCTTGATGTCAGTGCACATTACTACAACTCCGATCATGCACGTTATGGAAGTTATGGGAGAAGGATGTGAGTGAGAAGCAGCTCTGAAGAATTTCAATGCATAAAAAAATACTTGGATCAAAACATGATGTAAAATGTTAAGAACAGATATAACCACTGTATAGACAGATGGCAGATTGATTTATAACCCTAACAAGTTAAAGTTTTCGTCTGACGTTCTTATTTCATTCGTCTAATATTTGCGTCTCTTAAGAACAAAACCCATTCCTTAATAAAACTTTTAACCAGAATGTTTGATAAATCGAATAATCTCCCTGTGTAGATTTTGTTCTTTACATGAGAGTCTGTGTTGCAATACAAAACAAGCTGCTACTTATTTGCACTGTATTTGCCAGAGTTTGTAGCGAGTCTGATAGATCTGCTAGACTTTAATGTTGTTCAAAAATATCAGCAAGCCTATTATACCTGGCCCTAACACACATGCATAGAATACAAAGAGACTAATTGTGAAATTGATTCTCCTCCGCCGAAACGAAAATATCTACATCGGCTCTTTAGAGTAGTACTATGAAATTCAAAATGAGTCCGATTTTTTGCTCACACTCCCTGCACATTTAGATTTAACATCGTGAAAATTGTTGGAGTGATACGCTGGGTAATTTAGTGTACTTGGAAGCACCCTCTGTGCATCAGGCCTTTAGGTGCCATTGTACAGCACATGTGACGATCAGTGGCTGAGGGGCATCTTTTTTTTCCTGCTCCCTGAGCCGTGAGTTCAGGCTGATTATCCTCCTCCGTGCTCCTCGCTGCCTCTGGAGATTCTTCCTTTTGAAATGCAGATGAGCACCATCTCACCCACACGCCAGCGCTCAGCCACACAAGGGTCCCCAGCCCTGATGCCAGTGCTCCAACCACGCTCACATGGATGTGACTCACTCCTGTTAGCACCAGGTTTGGCGCAATGTCAGCACAAGCCACTTCACTTAAGGGACTAAATCTCAGAACCTTTGTTGAAGCCAGTGGCGAGGTATTGGTTAAAAGTGCCAAAATCGTCTCATTGGGCTTTAATTCTCCATCTGCCTGTTGCCTCAGGCTTACGTTAGTGAGTTCGAATAAGCTTCCCTTTTCTTCATGCACCTCACTGAACATCATTCCAGCATCTCCTAGCACATGCAGATTTTATTGATTAAAACATGGGGGATGAATGCAGATTGTTTCAATTTGCAGACCGTGAGTTGACTGGGGCTGAAAAGACAGTAGCAGAAGAGACAGACATTGATGCAGAGGAGCTACCTCTACCTGACAGCACAGTGGATGAATTCAGCCGTGGGGTGACTGACCTGGATGCCGCTAAAAAAGATGATGATGTCACTAAGGACAAGAAAGTAAGTATTAAGCATGTGCAGCACTTTGTGTGTTGGCTAAAATGCTAATCAGCTGTTTGCTTATATACCTGTTAAATCTTTAAGGCTTGCATAAAAAACATGGCTCTTTCTGCAGCTTAATGTAGAGATACACTTTCTGTTAATTATGCATTCGCGAACACATGATGGCTGCCTTGCGTATCCTACTGTTTGCGTATCCGTCTGTTTGGTGTGTTGGTTGTGCACGTCCTGAGAATTTTATGCTATGCGCACACCAGATGCAGTACACACAAAAACGCTAGGGGCAGTGCAGGCTCCCATCAGTTTTAAAACGACAAAACGACATGTGAACAAATCTGCAATTCTGTGTTCTTCCCGCTGTGACAAATATGCTTGTCTGAACAGCTGGCAAGAGAGGCCTTATTTTAAAAATGTAAATATGGAAACTACCGCTACCGTTTTGTCGGTGGAAAATGCTGGACAAAGGGAGTGGTCCCTCTAGAGGAAGCCTCCAGTAGCACGCCTAACAAATAAGCAAGTATGTGAACAGTTACGTTCATGAAAGCCAACTGCCAACGAGAACGCATGACCAAACAGCAAGTATATCTCTGCCCTTAATCTGCTCCTCTCCATTAACAACACATCTCAGTGACGATGTTAGGTTTATTTGGTATGTAAAGAATACAATATAGATACATACACACAATTAGAGTGTCTAAGCTGAAAATTTGTAACTTTGCGTCACACACTACATTTTTAGTAGAGAACACTGGAATGGAAATAAGTCCATTAATAATAATAATAATAATAATAATAATAATAATAAGTGTAATAAGTGTCTTTAACCAGCGTGGACATGTGAAGGTCATCTGCTTTATTTTTGGCCAAACTGTTGTTGTCACATGAATGCCTCAATCCTTCAAAGAGGTCAGGTTAATCTCAGGTTAGTTGGGAAGCTTTATATATATATATATAATGTGTGTGTGTGTGCGTGTATATATGTATGTAGCATTATACATAGCAAGTTAAAGTAAAGTTGTAAAAAAACAGCTTTCAGAAAGCTTGCACACTAAGCACAAGAAGGTGTAACACGTTAGCTTAACCTTTGACTGTCAGTCTTGCCCTCAATATTTTATGTAATAAGGCAAGAAAAAAGATTCACCCCACCATAATTAATCTTTAATGAGCATTCAGAAGGCATGACCTTGAAAAAATTGGACAAGCACATGTTTTCCACATATGTATTTATAATCAGCTGTATAGTCTTGGGTAGCTGCGCTTTGACGTGCACCCATAAATGTGCCTATGCCAGTTATCAGTGTTAAAACACCTAGATAGCAGTGATTTTCTGTGTGTACTATCAGTCAGAATAATACATATTAGGTGCTTTTCTATGCTTACACTTACGTTTTTTGTGTGGGAACATGGTGGCGAGTCTGAGGTGATAAGATTCCCATTCAAAAGACATTCCATTTCTGGAATAGCTTTTGACTCCTATTGAAGCTGCAACGTCCTACATTCCATGAACGTTCTCAGGCCAGAACATGTCTATGTTTGAATAGAACAATAACCACAGTGTGTTCCAATTACTTGTCTTTTTTTCTTGGCCAGTGTGTCCTATTACCAGTGCTGATTAATTGCAAATAGATAGAGGCCCTAACTCTCTTAAGATGTTCATCTGCATCATTATTACAGTCATTCAAAGTTTTTTGCGATTTATAAAGGGTTATTGTTCTGAAGTCTGTGTGGGGGTCCAATGAGACGCCCACAGTGCTTTAGTTTTACTGTGAATTTGTATGTTTGTAGTTCAGATTACATCTCTGGGTGTCATTTGTTACTGCATGAATAATGATTAACTTTTTCAAAAAGCGTTAGGCAAAAATGGACTACCTGTGTAGGAGTAAGCCTGAATCACTCTGCCAGTCGAAGAGAGAGAGTCTCACCTTCTATTTTGCCTGTTGTCAGTCATGTTAATAAAACATTCTTTCCTGTGAACATGGACGTATAGTATCTGCTAGTCCATGTGCTACAAATGAGTTAAGCCGACATGCAGTGTTCTCAGATATAAAAGTGTGGTCCACAGAAATGACCAACTTAAACAAGTGTGTCTAAAGAAGAGAACAGATTACCGAAAAGCATTGTTTCAAAAGCATCTTGAGGAGATGAACTGGAATTGTTCTGCAGTTTGTATTACATACGTACATGCAGTATCACTAGAATAAGTACAGTACTGGGAAAATTTCAGAGACCACGTCTCATTTATTTTATTTCCAGTCAAACCTGCTGTTAAGTACAAGCTGTTCATTTTACAGGTGATGTTTATATGGAGTTTGGATATAAAATAGCCCACTTACATAAGGAAAGGGAAAGTCAAAGAAAGGAAGGAAATCAAACTCCAGTCCATGTTTATATCCATTTTTACACTGTGAGACGACAACTAAACGCTGTGCGTCTGAAAGGATGTGTAGCTGTCAAGAAGCTGCTACTGAGAAAAGTTGCAATTCAAACAAGAAGCTGCTCAGACCAATAGACTGTCCATACTGGAGCTCTCATCCATAACATGTCACTAAATGCGATTGTGACCGCAAGACGCTTGGGCTGCGGCCAAGACTGAGCTTTGGAGGTGTGGAAAAATATCCCTGCAGATTTCCCAAAAACAATGTAGACAAATGATGCACACAGAAAAGAAATAAAAGAAATTGTTATATTTCGTTTCTGAGGCATTCTTTTTGTTTTATGTATTATGCTTTTTTCCCCTAACACTCCAAAATGCAAGTATCTAATGACTGTTTTGACTGGAAATGTAATAAGTAAAGCCGTGGTCTCTGACTTTTGCACAGCATTGTATGTGTGTGTTTAAGAAGAAGCACTGAAAATCTCTTAAATGCGTGTGCTCATCATGTCACTTTAGCCAGCCACTGAATTGTTAAAATGGGTTATTAATATATTTCACAACTAGATCCAAATTGACTCCTATACTATGTGTTCTTAACACTTACTGATGTGCTAATATGCTCACTGAAAGTGTGGCCATGCATGCTCATGATACTGGATGCCTAGCCGTTTCAGTTCCCTCTGCTCGTGTACTGCTCTGATGATTAGATATTTGAGGAATTTGATATCACTGCTGATTTCATATCAGTATGAAGAATTTTGTTCAGTGTTTATTCAGTGATGGCACAAAGATTAGGACTACAGTTAAATTATCTGAAACCTTCAGATGTCAGCCACTCTAGAGCCTTCTCAACATAAACCACTGTCTTTTGAATAGACGCAGTCTATTTTTAAGTAAGGAGCCTCTGGAATATTGCCTAACTATATAACAGAACTCAAAATCTTAAAGCAAAAACGCACTATTAGCCTCATAGAGGTGTTATGTATTATGGTGGTGCCATTTGGATATGGCTCATAACTGGTCATTTTGGAATAATAAGCTTTAAATTTGGAAGACAAGATGAAGCTAATATATGTTTCTGTCTGAATGGTCTGTGTTTCAAGAAAACTGAAAGACGCTTTCAGCTTTATTCCATCCACTGGTTCCCAACTGTCAGCTGTGACGAATTTGTGGACGATGCATCCAATTTACCATTGAAAGTTATTTGAAATCTGTAACAGTTCCAAGAAAGATAAAAGCTTCTCTGCGTTTTTGAGGTTCATAAATTACACTTTAATTCTGAGCCAAAAAAGCAGTTATGTCTGCATTTTAATCTACTCTTCTCCTTCATTAATATAATTTCTCAACACTGCTGTCTTCTTTGAATAGTTAAGGAAATGATCCAACAAAGCTGAAAATTAGTTGATCTTTTTATTTGTCACAAACGACCATTCTGAGCAAACATAGGAATATGCTTCACACTTGTGTGCTACTCTGATCACTCTGTTCTACCACTCTTTGAAACTATCAGTAATAAGGCCTTATTAGGGATGGCATTTAAATCAATGTGTTGGTGTGCTCCATTAGACACTTGCAGTGCATCCAACAAAAAAGGCAGCGTCATAGTTTTTTTATGGCGATAGAAAACTTCCACTTTATAGGCAGCTCCGTAATGATTCAGACTTTGTGCTGACAACTTCTACCAAGCTTATAAAAACTAGTTGTACTTTGTTACTGTACTTTTTTGTATTTTTGGTGAATACTTTAACTGAATAATTGCTTTTTTACAAAATTACATTTCTAAGAGAGAAACAAATTTATTTAGGCCTTCAGTGTACAAGTCTCAAGGGCCGGGAGATTTTTCTCTCTTTTGTCTTCCAACCAAATTCATATCATTGTAAAATGAAAACAATTTACTACTACCTCAAATCAGTCACTGTCCCACACAGAAAACTACAATTTACAACAATTTATTACTTAAAATATTTCACTCAGGGATGTTTTTGGCTTCATACTTCCACTTTAACTGAGTAGGATTTTGACAGAGTACTTTTGCTTAAGTATTATGGGCTCATTGTTGTTTTCCACCCTCATACTGCTTTTTCTCTCTTCAAAGCTTTGAGTTTACTGCACTGCCAAATGGCATGTATTTGTAGCTAGGCTAGGCTTGATATTTGTTGTCGTGACCTGATTGGTAAGTCAGTGTAAATGGATATGTTTTAGTTAGACCTACTGCGCTAGATTCCATTGGGATCTCCTCCAGTGTGAAATCCATAAATCCACAGTTGGGTGGACATGCTCTGCTCTGACTGTGCATTTGTGTGTGGTCAGATAAGCGCTGGATAATTTATTGAAATAAGCTTGCCTTGTTTTCATTTGGTTTGGTGTACTAGATGATAGAGAATGGCTTAAAACTGTTTGCCATGTGCTCAGTATGATGTGAGCAAAATGGCCTGACATTCAGGAATGGCCATATTATACCCAAATGTATAGGATGGGCCTTGAGTGCTATAATAAAATGTAAAATGAACAGTGTAATCCACATTGTGAGCCATTGTTCATGAGTGAATTAACTTTTAATGGTTTTAGTGAGTAAAATTTGTCATTTCTGTTCTCACAGGCTTTCAGAGCTGCAGCCTGCGGTATAGTTTCGCATGCATGCTCATTTGTTTGATAAGCAAAATAGCAAAACAAATAACTGTAAGACAAGTTCCATGTTTCTTTCTTTGCCTTGAGTTGTTTTGTAGCAGCAAGTTCACCTCCTTGTTTTGTTTACATCAAACTGCCAGATGCTCTCTGAAAAGAACAGGAACAAAAGAGTGAATAGATTTTTTTTTCCCCGTTTGCTTTGGTGAATAATTGAATATTGAGAACTTTTGGAGTCTGTAAATATGACCGGATCCATCACCGCTCTGAGAGAGGCTGCAGTAATGGCGAAGATATTAATACAAAAGCTGTTGAATTACTCATGAGAATGGATCCATTCCTGCCACTGCGCATGCTGAACTTTACTCTACGGCTGGCAGCTTCACACACCATAGACAGGCTATATCAGGGTAGTGCACTGGCGAGGTCATATCGAATATGAAGAAGGCGTCCCCTGTGCAGTCATAGTGTTTTCCAGGCTGTTACTGCGAAGTGAACAACTAAGTCTGTCAGGACACTGGCCCGTCTAATTGTGGGGCAGTCTTTTCTCCAATGTTACAAGATGAGACCATCTTTGGCTTAAACATCATCCAAACCACTGAAGAGCTAGCTGCACTTCATAAGCTTATATAAGAAATACCTAAGATACGTGGTTGTAAAAATCAAAAGTATGAAAAGACAGAGATGCGACACTTGAAGTGAAGCTTAAGGGGATCAGTGGGTTCAAGAATCAGTAACTGTTTAGAGGTTAGCTGTCAGCATGATTTACTACATGGAAATGTATTTTCAGAAGATTCAGGGGTGGGCAGTCTTTGGAGAGTTTCATGAATATCTTCAGTACTTGTAGGACACAACGCCACTGCATGTTTTGTTACAAGAAGATCACAATTAGTCATGTTTAACAGAATTATATTGAATGCAGTGCAGTATGTAAACATTTAACACTTGCAGACAGGGTCATCATGAACTTACCTAAAACCATGTGAAGTTGGTTGTTATCTCAAATAGGCTAATGGGATTTCTTACACTGTGTGACACACTTGAGCAGGTTAATCTGTAATTACTTAACATTTTGATGCAGTTAAGTCATAGAGGTATATAGTCGTTTAAGCATGGAGTTTGCACAGTGTTAATGAGTGGAGGATGAGCTTCATTTGTTAGCTACATGAACCTTGTAGCTCCATGCAAAACTAAAGAAGAAAAGTTTAGAAAATCAACATGCCTTGGTTGATTGATTACATTTGGGATAATGGAAGAACTGTGTTAATTATTTTTTTTGCCGAACTGTTTCTTAAAAAAAGCAAAGACATATAGAGGACGGATGAAGCATACAGAGGGGAAGAATATTTGATTCCCAGTCCCCTGCAGTATTTTCTTACTGGTGCATCTACTCTGTCTGGAGTCAGCAGAAAGAAGCATGTTCTCTGTGGTGTGGGGCTGGACACTGTCAGGAAATTCGTTTCAAAGTAATGGCCAAAGAACCAGCCAAATCTTAGCCCATGGTGTTGAAGGATAGAAAGGTGCATGCTTGGTCATGCATCGTGATTTTAATAACTGGTTTTGTCATTATTTATTTAAGTCAGTTATTTTTCATTCAGCTGTACTGATTAAACTGCCTTAGTGTTATTTCAGCTGACTAAATGAGCAAAGAGCAAGAAGTCCATTCAGCTTTTTTGGAATGAACACTATGCAAACTTGTACTAGACTTAGGTTTGTTCTTGAGTGCTAAAGACAGTACAGTATGCGCATGTGTAGTTGTCTTGTCAATACTTTTGGGAGCTAAACCATCCGTTAAGCTGTTTTAAGCAATTCTGTTACATTGCTTAAAACGAGTTATTGACTTGGCTATTATCTTTCAAATTTGCTCACTGGAAAAACTCTGACATATGTTTGTCTAATATTAGTTCTGAGTGAATAAGCTCTCGAATGAATCACTTTCCAAATGCCCAGAGCATATTTGGTTCATAAGCACAAGTATAATTGAGAAAGAATTAAATGTTTTAGAAAGACAAAGTGACAAAGTGACGATTGCCAGTAAAGGCATGAGTGAGCCTGATTCACCAGATGAGCCTGTTTTTGTGCTTTGGCTAGACCTGCAGTCTAAGTTCTGATTTTATTAGCATTCTGAGTGAAAGTGAGTGGAAACAAATGCCGCCTCCATTGTGTGCTATTAGGCACACAGATGTCCTTGATCTTTTTTTCAACAAGGCAACCATCGGAACAGACACTCAGTCTTTGTCCAGTGGATCGAGATGGCTAAATATAGGAGGTTACGAAAAGATGTACAGCTGCCCACACAAAACTTCAGCATTCTTGCTCAGGTGAATAGCCCCAGCTCTGACTAGATATTTGACATTTTGCTACTTGGAAGATGATGAAAAAGTTCTTTTGTTTTCCCATTTCTCTCAGACAGAGATGTGAACCGCATTTCAAAGGAATGGGCAATTATTCAAAGCATGATACAGCCGATATGGAGCCACCTCCATGCTAATGTGCCACAATGACATTTAACTTTAATGTGAATTCAAGGAAGGCTGTGGAAGTGTCTGTCTTTTCATGGGGCATTTAATCTCTTGAGTGTTAAGCTACTTAATATCAAAGGCTTCTAGCTTTACTCTGTTTTATCCACGACCAGTGAATCTTCTTTGGTCTCTGCTTTGGTTTTACGGAAGTTAGACACAGGACTGTGCTGCTATACATTAGAAATACTGTCTGCTGCTATGAAGGTTTCAGGCAGTGGTTTAATGCCACATTTGTATTCATTTATATGCATTAAGTTCTGGAGTCTTGGAAAGAAATAAAAAGGTCAATCACAGAAGCACATACACGTTTGCTGACAAAACTGAGATGAATGAGCACACATTTCAGAGTAAGGTTTCTAAAGAAAGTGTATTGTCGCTGTCCAAAGAAAAACATGTATCTCCATTTTTGATGATAGTGACTTTTCTGCATGATTTGAGTACAGCAGCTGCCCTTTACATTGTCCTGTAAAGTTACCATTTTGGAGATACTTGTCTGATAGTTGGGTTACAGGAGAGAGAGTTATTTTAGTAGAGACTGACACAAATCAATTTGAGACACGTTAAAGAAAAGTCAGATTTCTTTGCAGCAAGACCTCAAACTGAACAGCTGATGGTCTTGCTGATAGCTCTGAGTGCCTCTGTGTGCTCGAGAAATTCTTCATTCTACTGTAGATATAGACATTACAGTCACAGCAGCAATACCACTGTTGATATTACCTGAGATATTGGTGCCTATTTGCTGTTACATGTTTCTGATGCTTTGTCGTGAATTAGCTGTGCTGATGTACTTTTAAATTGCTAACCAAGTCCACCAGAGTGCCCATCGCCTTTGTGTAAGGGTTCCTGGGAAGCAGAAAAAGTTGTTATACTGTTGTGGTATCACTGTGATTTTGGGTCACCTAAAAGCTGCCCCACCTTCATAAAGTACTGCGCATTACTTCCTCTCTGCTGCCCTGTTGTTTTCCATTCAGCATGTAACATGGCATGAAGATAAAAAGAGAGTCTGTGCCCTTTTGGTTCAGTCCTGCGCTGTTTGCTGCAGGTAAAAGAGAGAGGGAGAGAGAGAGAGAGAGAGAGAGAGAGAGAAGGGGGGTTGACCTTGTGTTGCAATTATTCAGTTAGTCTGTGTTAAGAAGGTCTTTGATTTACCTTCTTCAGTAATTGGCAGCGATTCACAGATTGAATAACCATGATGCATAGTTTATATTCTCCAAATGAAAAGAAATGGAGACCATTGCACATATCTGTTTATATTCTTTTATGGCCACATAGTATTAATAAATTCAGGAACACTTATGCTAACTGTGTTGGCAAACTTACATGAAGTAATGCATTAGTTGTTGAATTTAAGAATACTATGTGGCCAAAACATGGATATAACAGTTGCTACATGTTTACTTGACACTAGTTCAGCATTGTAACCATTGTTAATGTATTACTTTATGTTAACTAGCACATTACATCATGGTTTTCATATTAAGGGGAGAACACAGCTCATAGATTTGAAAACGAATGGGAAAACTTGTAACACTCAGCATGTAGTCTAACTTGCTGGTTATGTTATAAGCAAGAAAAGCGTTCCTCTACATGGGTGCAGCTGTGGAGATCTGAGCAAGCCCAATACCCAGAACAACATGGGAGACAATGTAGCTTTTTGTGCATTTTAGGCAAACAGTACAAACTATTTGTGAGCTATTTAGCAGATTTAACAGGGATTTCAAATATGTTTTGAAACTTTAAACTGTTTTATAGCTTATTATTTTGCTCTCACTCTGAATGGGGAGGAGGAGTCTGGTCTTGTATTGAAATAACTGTCTGGTGGTGTTGCCAAGATAGTTGCCTAGTAGATAGACTTTCCTAAAAGGACTTTGGTTACCAGGGATATACATGGGTACTCGGTTAATCGTTCCAGTTGTCAGATTTCAAAAACTGAAGTTAATATTAAGGTTATGTTTCATTACAGATTCATGTATACATGTAAAATATACAGGTCTACATTTAAGTACTCATATTATTATTATACTTTCCTACTTAAAAACAAGTACTTTAATGTGAATGGATTGTCCAGGTTATCACTCTCATAGACATGTGTGAACTGATCTGAGGTAAATACTCAGGGCTTATGGTCCGCAGCCAGCTGTTTAGACAAGTGACCCGAAGCAGAGTGACAGAGTGCATCCGTGACTCCTCTAGAAAGACTGATAGAGTACATTGAAGATGAAATGGGAAATTGAAGATGTTCATACCTGCAGAACAGCATTCCATGCTGTGCTGGTTCAGTTAGTAGACAGTGTTATATTGGGTCTTTTGTAAGGTTGAGTTATAGGGCTAGTTTTGCTCTGAGACCTTTTTTAATTGCGTTGTAATTTGCAGTAGCAGTGATTGTGTTAGGGAGTTAGGAAAGTTTTTGGGTGTCTAAATGATATGTGCTTGTGAGTCCTATTTAGGTTCATTAGGTAGTCTGAGTTGCTTTTTTTTATAATGAAAATGGCATTTTAAACCGAGCTTGGATCAGTTGTTTTGGCAATTATGGAGAACTGCTTGGTGACTCAGAGCTACAGAATGTTTTTTGGATGTAATACAGAGTTTAATTTCTCCTTTAAGGCTTGCAGGCATACTTTGGCAACAGTGAGTTAGTTTTATTTCAGTAAACACCGTCTTGCAATTCTGTTTCCTTCTACCTTATTCCATCACAGTGTTTTGCATTTCATTAATGTATGGTATTTAAAGCTCCCATTCACTCTATATTAAAATTACATGTAAAGTTGATTTAAAATGATAATCATTACTGATTTACTGATTTATTACATACTGACTTATAGGCTATAGGTACATTAAGTTAGTTCTGTGTGATTGTGCAGATCTTAGGACTTTTAGTGATGTTTGTAGTGAACACTTCTGAACCAAACAAGAGCGTTTATCCAAGCAAATGATCAACATTCTAATCTTGTATAAATTCAGTCTGCGAATGTTACAAACATATGATATATATTTATTCAGCCAGGTTCCAGTAATGTATGTATTAATACAGCATAAGGATTCTGTGAGAAACATTCCGTTAAGATGCCCTTTCCATTACTCTACAGCTAGTCAACCACATCCACAGAAGATGCAAGCATGCCTTTTACCATAATTATGTGGTCCTGGCTTATGGATATAAAGCAATATTGCAATCTTTTGGGAAGTTATTTTTTTGGCTTGTGGCTTCTGTTGTACTACATGTCAGAGTGAGTCTGATGTACTGAGCTTTTGGCGGCATATTTATTCAGACACAAATCTGATGTATTCTGCATGCATGTTATGTGCAAAACTGGGCGACGAGTGTAAAAGTACTGTTTATGGGTCATGTGCATGGTCTTTTAATGTAAATCCATTAGAGGGGGAGGGCTTCACGAAATGTGTGAGGATCATGCAAAAAGTGAGCATTACATATACAGCTGATTACATATTATATATAACTGCATTTTCTTTGCTGGAGTAAAATAAGTCCCATATAGAATGCCTTGGTAGGAAAGAAACTCATTTATTAGGTCGCTTTTGTTTTTTGCTTCGCCATTATTTCACTGCAGCTTTTGAAATGCTGCCTCTGTAACATGCAGATAGTTGATGTTACTACAGCGCTTGCAAGTCCAGTACCAGTAAATAATGTTAAATCCAGCCACGTTGTGGGCGCAGGTTTCAGTCGCATCACACCATGTTTTGCTCTGCGCCTGTGCTCATAAGTACGTCTAGCCCTGAGAGTTCTCAGTATCAGTTACAGAGTCAAGGATAGGCTTCATTACAAGCTCATCAGCATGAACTTCACCAAACCTGGTCATTCCACAAACTGCTGAACAACACCGATGCAGCTGAAAAGAATCAATGACCACCATAATGATAGCTGACAGCCGGAGGCTGGGCATGGTCTCTGAGGGCAAAATCTGAGGTTAATCTAAAAAGCTGGGAGATATCATTCATTTTTCCCCTCTTCTACTTTGGTACTGCTAACTGAACAAAAAGTGCAATAGGAAAATTACACTTTCAGATTGTGATTTTGATAACAAAAAAAAACATATTTTAAAACGTATTTTTTCAGTCCTAGTGCTTCCCAGCCTGTATGTGCTTTATATGCATTCCCCATTCTGTTACACAGCCTTTTTTAGATATGTATTGTAGTGTAAAATAATAAGCATAGTTCCTCAATAATCTGACCCACTTCCCTAAAATGTGTAAATTCTGTATTAACTTAGGTGATGGAAATACTTCTCTTATGCACTTTCTCTCTAATTTGAATGCATTTTTATCTATCTGTAATTTTGTATTTCTGTCCTTTGCCAACTAACTTCACCCCTAATACTTCCTCTTTTCTGTGAAGTCGAAATGGCCTGCAGACATTACAGCCCTCATTAAATTTATGAGCCTAGAGAAAAAGAGAAAGCCGAAGTGAAAGCTGGAGTCAAAACCTCTGTTTAATGCTTGGTTTAGTGAGTAATACAGCTGCCTTGGTGAGGGAGTAGAGTCTAGCCAGACTGACCTTACCATATCCTACCTCATTACCCTCTGACCAGTACTGATAGTGCTGTCTACAGGCCAACTGGCCACTAGTCCCCCCCTGAACCTTGTGACAGTAGAGACAAATGCTGGTGCAATGGCCTGTTATACCCTTCGTTACTTCACACCTCAAATGCAGGGAGGTAAAGATCATTACATATTACCACTCAGATCAATATCACAGTGTTCTCACAGTATATAAGAAGGCTTGATAGCAGTTTGTGGAGTGAGAGAGCATGTACTGTACCCTTTCGTTTTCAACATGTATACTTTAACAGTTCTAGGGTATTTTGTAGAGGCAGGATTATATCTAAAAATAGTCCCCACAATATCTAATATCTGTAATAAAACATTCTTTATATTGCCACCTGTGTGACCAAGAGCGGTCTTAGTCATAGCCTAATGATGTCCTAATGCCTAATAATCTACTCTTTTAATAATCCTTCATGATAATAGTAAAAGAAAATGAAAAATTCTTTGTATTTTTTATTTAGTACTATTTGACAAGTCACTGTCTGCCTGTCAAATACTGAAATCAGGTCATTTTCTAATCAATACCAATATCTGCTCATACTGTCACCCAGCACAAATATGCTGTTCCGTGGTCTTCTGGTAAAGCTTTCAATTTCTCCCTGCTGTGTTTTTAGCATGTGTTCAGTACAGTGTATTAATAATCTGTAGTCTGACCTAAAGCGTTCTAGGCCAGGATCTCTCATAACTCCCAAATCTCTCTATGAAAATTTGAATCTTCTTTAATCACCCTGTTTTAGCATGTTCATTATCTTCCAGGCCGTGAGAGTGACAGAAGCTGCTTGACTGCAAAGATTTAGGTCTCTTTCTCAATGGTTATTGGTTATGCTTTGTCTCTCACTGTTGCCAAGTAAACAGCTTAGTTTCTCATACTGCTCTCGAGTAACTGCGAGATAACAGATATATCAGTGTAGAGCTGTGTCAGTAGACATGCAAGCCAAACCTCTTTTCATGGGTCATAAGTCAACATAGCTTTTAGCATCTCTATTGCTCACCAGAGTTTCAGGAACAAAGGGCCTGATTCACCATCTGTTCTTATCTGTTTTTGTTTATTTAAATCCACTTACACAGTTGTAACGTTCACCATTGTTTTCTTATTTGGTATTTGTTTTTAGGTAAGAACAGAATGTGTGCACACTCCAGAGCACGAAGATGCAAACAATTCTGCAGTTTAAGATCGTGTATTCAAACAGTATATGAACCTGATGTAGACTTTTTTTCTTAGAACCTTGCTCAAGAACAAACTTAAGAAAAACCTCTTTGGGCGAACAGTAGGGCAAGGGCCTAGAAATGTTGAGTCCTGAGTTTACAGAACCTGAGTTTGAATCCTGATAATTTAAAAATCGGGAAAGCGAATGTAGCAATGTGTAGGGCTGCACTATAAATCTTAGTTTATCATAATCATGACATAAGTTTCTGCAGTATACACTGTTAAGAGCTGCATTTGTCAGAATTAATCGAATTACCTGACATGCACAGCTCAAAAGTGGCATATTTAGATTGATGGCAACGTTACATTAGAAGCCCAGCAAAAGAACATCTGGCTTAACCATTCAGTTGACCTAAAGTGTTGGTTGCTCCAGTACTCCTTCCTCAACTATGAGGCTACACAAATGCTTAAAAGGTGATGACTATTCTCACTGTAAGTGTTGCATGTTAAATGTGTAGACAGTATGGTGAAATGCATGAAGCAGTAATAGGTACACTGTCACAAAATAACTGCATCATCATGAGGAGCTGTTGAGAATTGGATATATATGTGAATTGGATGTGAGCAGAACTCACTCACATTTCGCAGGCTACAAGTTTACCATAAGAGGGCACCATTAGCAGTCGTATAGCTTTGATGCTCCGTAAGAACAGATCATTGCTGTGTGATTACTAATGTGATTGTATTTCTAAAGCTTTGCCTAAAGGAGAGGTATGTTAGGAAAAAGTCTGTTCTTGTACAGCATCCAGTCAGAGGCATAGCATTTTAACTATAACTTATTGCCTCTCATTTCATGATATCCAATGTTTTATCCAATATTGCATAATTTATGTCTATATCAAGCAGCCCTAGCATTGTGTGTTCTGGCCCAATGGACTATTGGTGTTGCATGTTGTGCATGCCAAAGCAGGGAATCAAGTCTGCCATTCAAGATTACAAGAGAAGATTAAGAAAAATGCTAAATGTGTGTCCATGACCAGGCAAATACCAGGTGCAGTATTGGATGGTGTTCATCAAATACCTAATTGTTGTAGTGGATTTTTTTCCCCATTACAAAGACACAATACTTCATGCAGCTGTTCAGACCATAAAGTCATTAGCTTGAGAAGTTCATACTGATTTTAAATTCATGAGTGTGATGCTTAGTCAAGGTGATGTAACATATCCAGACAGTTTAAACACCCTTGGGTGACCAGCATTTATCCTGACATAAGTTTGGAGGAGTGTAATTTTCTCCGTGATCAGTTTTTGGCTCTGTTCTCTCAGGCGCTGGCCATGGGTATGAAGCAAAGTCACAATCTTTCGCTAAGTCATCTGTGGGAGCAGGTGTTGTTTACAATGTAGCGTTCTGCAGGGCTGCCCAAATAAACAGCTGTCGAGTAGTATGCTCTCGCGAAAAGCCGACCTCATCAACATGCTAACCTAGGCGACAGGCTGCTTTTGTTTTGCCTGCATTAATCCTACCAGGAATATGAGGAATGGCAGTGAGCCCGTGGAGCCGTGGCTTTTGGCAACCCGTTGCAGTGGGAGGAGGACAGGATTAGAGCAGGTGTGTGTTTTTGCGGGCGTGCGTATTAGCCCTCACACCTTGATGCGTGGAGTCATTTGTCATGTGTGTAGAAGCATGAGACACTTCTAATAGAATGCTCTGCGTAAGTAGCCTAGCATAGCATTGTGTCATTGTGACAACCTTAATCCTTTTGAATGCTTAAACCAAGCATTTAGGTACTGATGTACTTGCGTGAGAAGGTGGCGAATGTCACCAGATGCAGCCGCAGTATGCTCTCTCTCATTTGGACATAAATGGAATGTGCAGAAGGTGCAGTAAAATGGTCATGTACCCCTCAACAAGACTGGCATTAAACAGAAACTGCAAGTCACAAAGAAGGCAGCCAGTCTTTCCACCACACACATAGATTGTGGGAAGGTGTGAAAGAGAATTCATCTGTGATTCTATAATTACAAGTTGACCAGGCCCTAAAACAACAATGTAGCAGCATACAGTAGCACTTATTACATTTATAACATTTATAATAGATCCATCTTTGAGTCCTAGTCCTTGACTAGATATTCATTAGCAAACTTTAGTGCTGTCCCAGTCTTTTTAGACAAAGGGCAAAGGCTTCTTCTTGGCGCATCTTCTATGTAGGTCGAATTTAAGCAGTGTTTTTTTTTTTGTATTTGCTAGAGCGGCCTGGAATTGACTGGAAGTTGGAAGTGGTTTTAAATCTCCTCCCCATCTTCCAGACAGTGGAACAATTGATTTCCAATAAGTTGGACATCTTAAACCCTTCCCATAGTCATGTAGAACTTTCACTCTGAAGGTCTTACTGACCTTTTGAGAGCTCTTTTTGATCTAGACCCGATGATACCACACACTCCAATAACAAAGAGCAAACAAGACCAGATACCAGTTTAAATTAGACAAGGTGCTCTAACTTCTCCTATAGTGTTCTAATCATTAGCACCTGACTGGGTGCACCTGATTTTACTCAACACTACTGGAATGAAGATTTGATGTCTGTATCTCCAAGTATATTGTAAAAGTCTTTTCACAGGGTGTGCTTACTTATTTACATGGCTGTATAGAAAAACTCACAAGACAAGAAAGCATGTAGGGATTTAATAATGTGGAAATTTTACAACATGTTGGTGGAACTACCTGTAAACAAACGGAGTAAACGAATTTCACCTGAAACCTGGTTTAAATAAACTTAAGTGTATCTGAAAACGTTTTTTAAACTGAACCAAAATCACCACTCTGCTTACTGCTCGCATCTTTGTTGGTGAGTCAGCATATTTGCTTTTCTTGGCGATGCCACGATTTTCCACTGGCAACTTTTCCATGCATCAACCAAATAGAAAATAGAGTTCACATTGTAAAGACTTTTTTTTCTGGCTAGTACAGTGTGTGCCTTCTCTCTCTCTCTTACCCAAACACACTCAGCTCTCAGCATGCAGGAGGTCAATATCTGACTGTTGCCATTACTATAATTTCATCTCAGACCTGTGGGTAAAGTAAACAAGTCAGCCTTGGGGGAGAATATGGCCGGATGGTCAAAACCACCATGTCCACTACCTGCTGTCCCTTTGGTCTGTTTGTGCTAGCAGCACAGCTCTAAAACCTGGAGCCTCTGCTCTAATTAATGTCACTGTCTCACAACGGCCTGGTGTTGAGATGCTAACAACTACAGTGTTCCATGGCATAGTACTGCTGCACTCTCAAAACAAATCAGTTAAAAACACATAGTCCTGCATGTCTAGAACAAAATGTGTTATGTTGTTTTTAACACCACATACGTTAACACAACCAGGCAAAGAGCACACCTTTTATGATATGTTTATCTAGATACCGTCACTATCTGCTCACTATGGAGTTTAACATATCAGAAAATTCAATTTAACTGGATATTACTGGAGTAGCCTCTTAGCCTGAATGGCAAAAATGTTCAGTCAATACTTCATTTAACCTTTCTTTTATCATATACCCTTTTACATTTTCAACGTTTCTTTATACTCACCACATTTATCATTCACATTGCAAACTTATCATCAAGGTGATTCATTGACAACTTTATCCAAAAGAGAGAGTTATTAGCACTGATAAAGAGGAAACCCACAACACTGGCTTCTCATTATTACATGTGGACTTATAATTACAAGTGATCTATTTAAATGATCTGTTTAAATTAAATTATCTGTGTAAATCAAGTAAATGTGACAGCCCTACTTTCATCACATCCCTACTGTGAATATGCCTTCTGAAAGACCGACAAGAAAGAGATTGAAGAGTTAAAAGAAGTGCAAAAGAACTTCATGAGTTCACTACATGGCCACAGAGATAAATTGTTAAGATGAGTTTGCAGCACATCCTGCTAATGACTGTAACCCAGCATGCAAAGCTACCCACTAAAAATGGCGGAACTGTCAGTCGACACCGCTTGTCTCTGTGCTTCTTCCCAATGCAATTATCTGCCACAGAAGACTCTGCCACCAAAACAGTGCATTTTGTGTTCAAAGTGAAATTCCGGAGGCTATTCCTGCATGGGGTTTGATCAAGTTTCTCTTACGCTGGGATGTTTTTGTTGTGTTTGAAATGTGGTGCATTGCAGAAAGTTGTGGAGATCTAGGTTAATTAGGGTTGATGTTTGAGTTCTTTGACAGGTTTTTTGTGTCAGAGTTTGTCTTTTGATCTTTGTACACTGGACTTTCTGTGTGATGTGGAACTTTTATGAGGACATGTTTGTATGAAGAGGATTAGAGCTATATTAGTTTCTTCTCCTTTGATTATTCCTCAGCAGGCCTGTCTGGTTCAGTTACAGCACAGTGCTGATTGTTTTTAAATACATAATTAGTAGTTAGTTGCTATTTGCATTTGTAGCAGTACAAGGTTGCTATGGTATTCCAGTTTGGTGGTTGTTGCTGGGTTGTTAAGGTGTTGGTACACTGTTACTGTGCTATCCCAGGCAATTACTAGAGTGTTGCTAGGATACTTGTATGATAGTGACACAAGAAAAGTGTCCAAAATCGTTTGACTCCAGAATGTATACTGACTGTGGTGGAATAAAGGTATAAGCATAAGATTTTATGTCAGTTTATCATGTGAACCACTCCTTCATTTATTCCTTTGGAACAAACACTGCAAGTCAAAGCAATTTAATTAGGTATGGGCTCTACAATTCTGTAAGGTTTCGTAGATTTAGCTGGTTAAATGTCATACTATGACAGACATGGAAAATATAACTGTGATGTTGAATTTTAGTATAACTGTCTTACTAGGGCTGCTCAAAACAATGCATTATTAAGTGCAGTTGGATTCACCAGTAGAGTCGAGTCTAAAGATATCTGTACAAATCACTGCAACACTATGGTGGTAACATGCTGACCTCAGTGGACACGTCACCACCATAAAGAGCCTTTTTTTCCATGAAACCACAGCTAAGTCAAAGCATTTTAGATCAGATGTGGTAACCATGATGCAAAATATGGGTTGGCAAAATTACAATATTTCATTGTGATGATTTATGTTGCAATACGCTTTTCTGAGCCTATCGTGTATATCGTCAGCACTTAAAGAACACTCACTAACTACTTTGCATTACAGGGTGAGAATATTTGGGTCTGTTCACCTGGATTTAGTGCAGCACGCTTAGTAAAATATTAAATAAACGACATTGTACTTCTGGGTCCATTATTACTGTTATTATAGGATTTCCATATGGAATGTTGTGTGGACAGTGACAGAGCTTCAAGCTTAATTTTTCTATACGCCTTGAGCTGCAAGCACATGCAAAAAAACTCCACCAGCATCTGTCTCTTGCATGCTGCCATGGCTTGTAGCTTTTGGTGTAAAACAAGCTTGTGCTATTTGAAGTTGTTGATATTTTGTGTTTAATGACTCAGACTTTTTTTTTTTACCAAGCTAAAGTTCAGTCTAATGACATAATATGCCCACATCTTTTCAGTGTCAATAAAGTATTACACAAACATTCACTCTATACCCCAGCGGCTCGTCACACCCACTCATTGGGTATCGTGATTTGTAAGACAGAAAAATCATGATTCTTGTTTTATCAAAAACATACAACCCTGCATCCTGGGTTAATAACACTTCTCTCCCTCCTAATCTACAGCCCTCCGAAGAAGCCTCCATCCTGTTATCCTCCCCGAAAATGCTGCTTCCCTCTGGCAGCCAGCTCCCGGCTGGCACACCGCTGTCCGTCCACCACCAGCTCCAGCTCCTGCAGCAGCAGCTCACTCAGCAGCAACAGCAAACCCAAGTAGCTGTAGCTCAGGTAAGAAACAGCCTGCTCTGAGTTTGCTACACAAACAGCATCAAGTATTACACCAGCAAAGACGCTTCCGAAAGAACTGCTATTGCTTTTTAATGAGCTCATATCTTTCAGTGGCAAGGTGATGCGAACGTTATCTGAAAAAATCCATGAGGCATGGTTTCCCTAGCGGTGTGTTCAGTAGAAACAATTGGAAACCTTTTAAAGAGAGGAGACAAAAGATTAAGAATATTGCTCTAATTAATTTAAAAGTAAATAGCGATTCCGCACTGTAATTAGGTTCGTTGTTGCCTTTGGGACTGTTTGTTTTCGCTTGTGCACATTCTGCACTGTGCATTTCTTAGGGGTCAGCTAACTGCTAGGAATACTGTAATATCAATGATCAGACAATATGAAGAGGTGCAGGAGATGAATTTGGTACTTATTTAGAGTTTGCACTGACTAGAAAGATGTTTATCCTGGCTTTGCATTGTCTGCAAATGCTTAATAACATGACAGCCACCTCAGCTCAACTTATCCGTCATTGTTCGATCCAAAGTCAGATTTACTTTTACGTCAGTGTGGCACTTTTGAGCTATTCTTACTCCAGATAGCTTGTTTATAGAGTACAGTGAGACTGGAGGCTGTGATTTTATGATTGAACTACTCTACCAGCAATTTCCCCAATCCCACTGATCCTTTTCCCTCTAGCTACTGACCTAGATGAGTCCCTCTGTATTTTCTATCTCTTCCTCTCTCTATCTCTTTCTCTTTCTTTCTCTCACTTGCCCTTCTTTTCTTGCTTCCTCTCTCATCTGTCCCAACCCCCCAGCAGAACTTCATCCCCTGTAATCCCAACATAAGAACTGATTCTGCACCGCTGGGGGCATAAACATCTAAAGGGTTTGTATGTCTTCAGCATGTTCACCCCTGCAGACAGCAGGATGTTGTAGTAATCAGCCCTGTGGTGATCTCATTCTGCCATGGGGAAGGGGAAGTATAACTATAATGTTCATTCACAAGGTGCAGTGTGGCTTTGTCCACTGTGACTAGAATCTTGTAGGTTACCACCTCCTCGCAGTTCGATAAGCTTGTCAGCGTGTGAGGGCTCGACTGTTAGGGATGTCTGCCATGGCCCCAGTCAGTATTATGATCCTCAAAGACACAGAAAACAAGCTGTGGCCATATTTCATGTGCGCAGGAATGGCGTCATTCCCGAAGAAGAATGTAATGCTTTGAAGTGTGCTATCAAAGCAGCAGAAGCTTGTTGTTGTTTATTAATTTATTATCTCTGTTTGTGCAGCAGTAACCTTTGTACTTGGGAAAAACACAGATGAAAAGATGCACTAGGTTTTGCAGTACAGTCTGTATACATTAGAAAACTTGAGTGTTGGACATGTTAATATACTTAGAGGAGCGTTTGGTTGAGATTAGCCCTCACTTCCAGTACTTATAATGGTACTTGCACCTGATTTCACTGTAGTGGCACCAAAGTCAGCAGGCTTAGGCCAAATATCCTGCTTATCATGTTGCAGGATGCCTATGGTTCATTGAATATATCACATAGACGGGATGGAACTGGGCCTCTGCCACTGGCAAATTAACTCAGTTTATAATGAGAGTTTTTAATGGTTAAACAAGGCGCTTACGAAAACAAATTCCTTTATTAAAGCAGATTAATATGAGAGTAGTATCTACTGTTCTTTGTTCTTCTGTGGGGACAGGCACTTCAGCACTTAATTCACAAAGGTTCACCCTTGAAGATATTAGAGTATTCATTTCTTTGTACCAGGAGAGATGTCATTCAATTACACTCTATCAAGTAGCAAAAATGGACCTTTGGCCCGCGTTAAATCGTTAAGCCTGGTCAAGGTTAGTCACACACATCCTCTGATCCCTCTTGACCTCCCTAGACTGCCAGATGAAGCCCAGCTCAGAACATCAGCTCTATGTGGAGTTGCTTTTGTGAGACACAGTGAGAATGGCTGAACGATATGCACTGAGTGAGACAGTATGAGCTCTCCATTAAAGTACACAGCAGAGCGAGAAGGGCTGTTTGACGAGATCCCTATTGAGAATCATTTTGCAAACCTCGTCGAACTGCTAATGAGATATAAATGTCTGTTTGGAAACTGGGAAGGAGCAAACGTCTTCTGTAACAGATCTTTTTTTTTTTTCTATTTGCCCCAGAGAACACAAAGTAAAATATTAAAAATGTTTGTATGATACTAAACTTGAGTGTTACGTTAAACATACAGCAAAGCTTTAATGAAAAATATGATAGAAATTTGATAAACCATGGCTTAAAAAAACTGTTGATCAGACCTATACTGAACTAAAATCATTATCGAGATTCTTTATGTGAAGGTAATTGGATGAAAAAACACATGAATGTGCAGATGGAACAAACAAACAGACAAAGCAACATGCAAAAGAACTGATGAACACACAAGCACAAGGACGGACAGACAAAGCAACATGTGAATAAAGGAACAGACAAACAAACAACATTTATATGGATAAACAAATGAATAGGTGACAGGCAACAACAGACAGATGGTCTAGTTTGCTAGCCTTTGGTTTTGCTATGGTAACTTAAGCTCATTATGTTTCTCTGGTTCTGAAACTGTCTTATGTGGGCGGGGCAAAAGACACCAGCCTTGTTATTGCTTAGAAAATGATTAGGACCACCCAGTTTACATCAAGAAGGGAGAAATATGGTGCAATATAACATAAATTCGTTAGACTTTGGGAAATTATTAACAAGACATACTTTGTACATGTGTATTGTGAAAGAAAACAGATTTAGGATTAAAAATAAAAACAGAGAAACAAGCATACAAAAAGCAGACCTATACAATGCGCTGATTGTTCATATTATTGGCCTTCTAACCAAATTTCAGATGTTCCAGATGTTTTTGTGTTGGGACATTGAAGCCAGTGATCCAGAAAACATTTTGCTCAGAAAAAGACAGGCTAGTCTGTAATTGTGTCACTTCAAAGGTTTGCCAGTTGGTTTTATTATATTACATTTCATAATGTGAAACTTTCACCATACTGTGCAGTGATTATATAATGTTTCTACAAGTAGAGCAATGATTGATGCCCACTTAGCTCAGTTTAATTTGAAGTAGTAGAAGGAAATTTGAAGAAAATAAATGGTATAAATGTTGTTCTTATAGCTGAGCAGAATTTGTTCCTAAAAGCTTGAAATATTATTTGGCCTGAAGCTCTGCCCATATTGATTCTGTTCTCAAACTTAGCCAACAGTTTATTGCCTGTTTAGTTGTAATGATTTGGATGAGCTATATGATGAGCTGTGTATTTAGTTGGCTTTCATTATCCACATTAGAAGTGCTTGGAGAAAGGCTTTTGGATGGCAAGGCAGCTTGGTTAGTAATTGAAAAATAGGAGCTCACATGGAGTCAAAGATTTGTACCAAGTCAAGATAAGAATTGCCTAGACTGAATTGTGTGGGAATGGATAGCAAACTCTCCCAGGTCGATTCTTGACCACTGTGCTGGCTAATTGAGGGCATTTGTTGGGTCTTGTAGATAGAAATGAGCAGTTAGCACTCTCCTTCAAGTTAACTGAGCTGCTAGGTGACATTGCAAGAGCAGTGGTTTGAAATGCAGTGGATGGCTTCAGATGCTGTGGAGAAAGTGGCATTTAATCCTTACTGTCTCAGGTTGAATTATTGTGACAATACATTGCTATCCAAGAATGTGACGGTATATCATTCAAAGTCACGTCACAGCTGCTCCACACTGCCCTCACACCTCTAGTCTCATTAATAGATTCATAATTTTTCTTCATTTTGTGGGAGTATTAAATCATATATAAAATTGTCCTTTAATAGACACTGAAAAATGAGAAATTTCAAAGAAGTCAAAACAGCCAAGTACATGGTGTCTATTTTCTGTGGCAGGACAAAAAGCAGAAAACATAGATGTAACAGAAAACTACACAGCAGCCTCTGCCTTTTCTCACTGACAGCTTCTCGACAGCTTCGCATCTTTCACACCTGTAGTGTTGAGTCTTCTTACTGTTGAAGGATGGACAGAAACACCTGTGAATTTTTTCAGGTCTGCTAAGTGGAGCTTTCTTTCTCTCTCTCAAAGCTTTCAGTGACCACTGTTATCTGTTTTTCATGTGCACACGCCTGAGCATTAAACAAAGCTAGAGTGTCTGAACCAAGGCTAACAGAGAAAGTTGTTAACTGACCTCATGAAACAGTTTACCACTGTTCCATTTAATGGGTTTAGTTACACTAGAACTAGAGTTCTGTGCAGGACTGCTTTTTTTGTTCCTGACAAAAATCTGGAACATTTGTCCCACCCCCTCCTGCAGTAGCTGCAAGGGTAAATGACATCCAGTATTTGGCATACGCTGAAAATAATCATGACTGAAAATGATTGCCATGTATCAGACTTGCCTAATTGCTATGTATTTTCTTTCTGTGGAACACTTTACACAGCTGAGGTCCACTGACCGTATAAAGCCATTTCTGTAGCACAGTAATACAATGAATGTGTTGTTCACGTGACTGGCTGCTTCACAACTATTTACAATGGGTTTATTACTTTCTAGTTGACTATTTGACTATATATAGACTATTATTGGCATTTTATATAGATTGTTTATTCATTTTTAGGGTTTTTTCCACATGTATATGTTGTCTTGCTCACACATACACTGATTTTTTGCCCAGCTCCTGCACGTCACAGTAAAATTTTGACATTTTCCCAGACTAGAGTGGAATCCAACAAAATAAACACAGAAACTTGTAAGGAAAACCAAACTGGAGGAAAGAACAGGAACAGTGAACAGTCCAGAAACATCAAGGATAACACAAACAAAATGCACTACAAAGGACAAGACTGAAAAAGAGGGGTACACTGAACAGAGCTATGAACAGCCAAGACAAATTAGTACAAAGAGAGGTTCCAGACACTACCATTGCTGAGGGGTGTGACTAAAAGATGGAGCTAAGGTATGGCCAGAAGCACGTGGCCAGAGGCATGAGGAAGGCAGGCAGTAAACAAGAAACAGGAAAACAGGCAAAGACAAGAGTCAGACAGGACAGGATATTAAATAAACAGTGATCTGTGACTTTTGCACAGGACTTTATATAGGACCATGTCTAGTCTTGTTACATGTCAGTTTAATTACTGAGTGCATTATAGCTTTAAATTAATAGAATACTATTTCTTAGATATTTTTATTTGCCTAGTGTAATTTTAACATCGTTGTGATGTCGTAGTGATAGACAGCAGTGCTTTTTTACCCTGCACTTTTTCCTACCGTTTTTCACAGGAGTGCTCCACAGTAGCCTGCAGTGACTGATCATTTCTGCATGCGTTTACCGAGTAAGAGATAGCAAAACAACTGCAACATAAAATATGACATAAACAAAGATGTTCTGTATGCAGCCTCTTAATAATAGTCTCTATTATGACCATGCAACATAGACTGTTTATCATGGATAACGCACACACAAGCACATACATTTATTTGAAAGAGCTACTCTGGAGCCACCGAATCAGCCCTAATCTCTGTGTGTGTGTGTGTGTGTGTGTGTGTTTATTTTCCTGTTTTGCCCCCCTCTCTCTCTCTCTCTACTTCTGACTGCTTGTCAGTTTTGGGTGGAAAACGTATTGTTCTTAAAGGCCAGCAGCGCAGAGCCTGCACGCTCTATAAGTTGTGTCATAAATCATCCAGGACCAGTGTGTTAGCAGGAGGCTGTCATGCCCCTTTAACAGCCCATGACACTCACAGCGCTTAGGATAAGTCATGACAGGAAATGTATTCTTCCGGGTATCAGTTTGTTGCATCTTAGGACGCCTGAAGGACACAGCACAGCTGCATAATCAGGCAGGACAACTAGCGAGGTGAAAACTATTACGGATTGACAGTGCAACAGTTCATTTCCACACAGTAATGCCTGGCAGAACAACTTGTGGTGTTTGTCGTTTAAGTTTTGTTTGCCTGTGTTTGGATCTGTTTCCATACGTTCAGACATGTTTCCTATATCTGCTACAAGATTCAGCATATGTGTCACACAGGGTTTTTTTTTCCACTGCCTAACAAGTGGAGTGATGAGTGGATGGGGAGAGTGACCAGCAGTAGGGAATTTTTGGAATTTCACAGTAGCTTGTTGAAAGATTGTTGCATGAAGTGCACAGCTGTGTGACAACAAAGTCTGATTCTTGGATTTGTTCTTTTTCAAGGTGGCAGATGTGATGAATACACTCTGTACACCACCGTACATGTCTGGTTTATTTGCATTATTTTCTGTGCAGTACATCATCCCTCATTTGGATAGACGTACAGTCCTGTGCAAAACATTGTGACATTTATATCAAATGATGCCTCTTGGAAAGAGTGTGTATAAACATTTATGGAGGGCTGTGTCAGTTGTCATGAGTTTATGTAGGTGTTGTGTAACCTTGTGAACATTACAATACAGTAAGTGTTGCCCAAATATCAACAACTACATTTAACATCACATTTTGCAGTATTTATTGTCTTTCAGTATTTATTGTTATTACAGCTTCAGTTCTTTTCAGGAGATTTGCTTTCATCTTTTCAAAGGAATCTGCAGGGATATTTTTTCACACTTCCAAAGTTGCATTTTCTGCTTTTTACAATCCAAGTAATCCCAAAACACATCCTTCCAGACCTGTAGCGTTGTATCTTCTCTAAGTGGAAGGATGGGCAGAAACAGCTGTGGAGCTTCATTTTTCTCCTGTCATTCAAATATGAAAGCTTTATGTACTCTCTATATGTAGCAGACAGTTTTGGTTTTACAGTTTTTTTAAATATTTTAAAATATTTTGAATAAATACTCTAGTTTGGAAATTCGGAATATTATCTGAAAATGAATAATCTGGACTGTGTAGGAAATGTTGTTCACTGAGTACTGTATGTGCAAGTCATATCATTTAACTGCTAGGTCCCACACAGTTCTATTAGATGGTTAGGATTGTCTTTTTTGTTTGTTTGTGGGTATATGTGTGTGTATATGGAATGTGTTCTGTTTTATCCCAGTTATGGAGACTGGCCATTTTAAACATGTACACATGTACAGCTTACAGCTTTGCCACTCAAGACCATGTCACTGAATCACAAGTGACATTTTCAAGTTCTCTCTTTATTAAACTCCTACCACTTGAATTAAAACGGCACTTCATTCATATCCTTAAAGCCGAAGCTTCTGTTGTATCTATACAAACCCTTTGGCTAATAATTGAGATGTTTATCAAAGTGTGCTTGTGAAAGAACTGCAGCCCTTCAGCCACTACCAGTATATTATTTCACTGACATCACTGCTGAAATCAACAGTGTGAAGAAAAAGGAGAAAAACACTATAGAAGAAATAAACGCTTGTTTTTTTATGGTTAATGAATAGAGTCAGCTTGGATTAGCACACTGCTGTGGGCTTTGGAGAGAACAGCACATAACCTTTGCAGATTGAAGGGTGAGATCCCAACCAAAATACTTTGATCATATGTAATTTGGGGGTGCTGGCAGGCAAAAATTGGTTGTCTAAATATGGTTTTTGGTATACGTTACGTCATGTACTTTATATAGCTCACTTCATGCACTTTTTAGGAACACAGAATGATATTGTAATCTCAGCTCATTTATTTTACTGCTCATTTAACCCTTTAAGCCAGTACATTTTAGTTTAGTCCCAGTTTATAAATGCTCCCCACACACATACTCCCTCAGTATACTGACTGCCACCCAAGCATGTATATTTTTAATTTAACAGTTTCCTAAATGTTTTATATAGTTATGAATAAAGAAGAGCACACTTCACATTATAAAACGCAGTATCATCTGCTTGTGTCACAAACTGCATTCAGTGAACAAACATCACACATCAGTCGCGCTTTATCAAACAAAACAATAATAAGTGCTTACTGATCCGAACTGCTCCCTGAATGAGTTTACTTTCTTTTTCCTTTCCCCAGGTATATGTCAGACCTATGGGAAACACCGAAATTAGCAGCAGCAGATACAGGCATGTGTAAAAGTCTGAGCACCCCTGGTGAAATGACATTTGTTGATTTTGTTGAAAGTTGACACGGCCTCTACAGAGAACGCACTTTAATGCACAATTACTGTTTAAATGCAATGTGCTGTTTAATATAATGGGCAAAGAAAATCAACAGTAAAATAGGTTAAGGGACATGTACTTGATGTTTCCCCCCCCAGTATATTAAACTCTGCAAATAAATAAAAAAGAAAATGTATTTATGTGCTTATTGAACACTGCAGTTGTTCACATTTTTGCATTTGATTACAAGTACATAAAGAATGTCAGTGATCTGCATCCTCGAATTCTGATATTGATCTCTTTTCTTACTCAGTTTCACCAATAGAACAGTTCTGTCCTTCCTTCTGATTTAGTTCAGCTGGGCTAGTGTCTGAGATTTAAATTTGGGGTATCTTGGGTTGTCTTCTGTAAGATGTTGAGCCTCTCTGATTGCTACTGAGTCCTTCCTGTGCCATGTTTGAATGATTTATCGACCAACGGCTCTGCAGGTTTTCTCTAATGGAAACTAGAACTTTCTTTTCTTTTAATCCTCAAAACTACTGCATTAAATTTCCATAAAGCTCTTCAGTTCACCTTAATATAATGTATCACCAATGGAACACAATGTTCACTCCTACCCCGTTTTAGATTCTTTTAAAATGGGCAGAGTGCATTGCATAAGTATAACTTAAGTTCTTTGCATGAGAGTTTCTATCCATTTAAGTTTTGAAAGTCTACTTTTGACTTATTTTAGTAAACGCTGAATATTTGTACCACTTCATGTTGATAAGTTAGTAAATGTTGTGATGACACATCAACATGTATTCAATAAGTGAAGAGTATTTTCAGGCAGTGTTGCTGAACCAAGGCTTGTCTGTCTTCTCTGTCTGAGGAGATAGAGGTTCAATTGTGCCTGAATAGAAATGTCCCCTGAAAGGTCATAAAATATCATGATATGTCTTCTCTCTTCTTTAAATATAGTGACACTGTACTTTTATCATATTACCCAGCTCATGTTTGCATGCATACACATGTTCTGTCCTTCAGCAAAAGGAACACCTAGCCAGGTTTCCATCCAAAAGCAAATAACTGAAATGTCAAAAAATGTGAATAAGGCTGCAGTTCTCTCAGCTCTGTACAAGAGAATTATATTCTTGAGTGTTAAAATCCCATCAAAAATGTTTTGGAGATGGCTTTAAGGTTAAGCAGTTAGGCTGTTTTGAAACACGGATATGGAACACATTGATGAACTGCTTGGGACATTTTATTGGCAAACATTTTAGATTATTTTACTATTTAATATAACAATGCTTTTTTCCTTTCATCAATTACATTTTAATTCATTAATTTAGTGGTACCTGCAAACAAAAAATGAAAACACCTGATCAGGTGTATGTCTTTAATTCCCATTTACAGTATTTATTCAGCAGTGCATTTGATTATAACTTATTGCATTACTTTTTAAATGGCAAAAATTTTATCCAACTTGATAAATGCGTACTTGCATGCGAAGCCTGGAGTTTCTGTTTTATATTGTACTTCTTTTTTTTTAATATGCATAAAATGTGTTAGTGGAGATCATCCCACTGACCATCAGAAATTTAAGACAGGTGCATTCTTTTAATATTTAGAGTGATATTTCATTTTTATTTGTAATTAAATGTTTTATTACAGTTTGCAAACGTTGCCATAAACATGTACATACATTTATACTTGGAGTATATTTTTACTTTAACTGTTAGCTTTAATTTGTCCTCCAAGATATGAAGAGTAGCTTTTGCCTAAATATTGATGTGACACTTTTCATTTCTGAACTATTGTTGAAAGCACATGTTGGAACACTTTTAGCCCGAAAGATTTGAGCCCCAAAGATTTTATCTCACAACAAGGGGATAAAATGTGTGGGGTCCGGAATTATTCCTATATAGTAGCCTGTTAATTTTTAATATGTTATGTTATCGGAAAGTGCCAAAAAAATGCATGTTCATTTGTATTAAAAGCATCTTGAACAGCTACTCAAACTGATTGATGGTCATCATAACTGTTGTGCGTAACTTTTCAGGTTCACCTGCTAAAGGACCAGCTTTCAGCGGAGGCAGCAGCCAGGATTGAGGCCCAGGCACGTGTGCACCAGCTACTGCTGCAGAACAAGGATCTACTCCAGCATATCTCTTTACTGGTCAAACAGGTCCAGGAGCTGGAGCTGAAGATGGCCGGTCACGGCTCTAGTGAGTTTGCTTTCAGCTTCTCTGTTCTGCTCTCATAGCTATTCCTCATCCCATCACTCCGTCTGTCAGGCATTCTCTCTCTTTTCATTATCCGCCTCATCCATCTCTGCCATATTCTCTCCCAACCAGATATCTCCAGCATGTCGGTTCTGCCTGTCTGAGGCTGCCTGTGAGCTGTTCCGTTTCATTTCCTTTAAAGGGAGTGTGTCTTCATACCAGATGAATTGCTTTTGTCCATTCAAATCAGCATAGACCTTCAGGTCAACAGTTCAGTCCTACATTTAGTATCCAATAATATTTGTAAGATAGTGCCAGGCTGGTGGAGTACAGACATAAATAATGATCAGCTTCTGGAGGCACACATGATAAATGCTATCCAGGTTGTACATCTCTTTCTTCTTGGGGATATCTATCCTCTCTCATCATCTACAGTTTCTTTTTACACTCTTCTTCTTCTTCCACCTAAGCCCAAATATTTTCTGTCACAAACTCATTCTCTCCCAATTCTTTCCACATTTTCTCTTTTCCCCTCCATCATGAACCATCAGGCTCATTTTAGCACCTTGAAAGGCAGTCCAGTAGAGCCTCACCTGGGCTAGCCGGCAATCCCTTGATGTAATGTTATCAACATATGATGAAGTGCTGACCTCATTTCACCCGCTATAATGTGGAGGCGCTTTACCCTGTTGAATTGTAAACTTTGGGAACTTCTTGACAATCATCCACTCCACTGATGTAACAGTGTAGGCTAGTACTTATACAGCAAGCACTCTGTTATGTTTACAGCGTAGCATAGATGAAGAGTATGTGGCCTTTAGTTGTTCTATCATAACAGATTTTGCTAATCCCTTTTCTAGCATTGTTATTCAGGTCAGATCATCTTGTTCAGCCCACCTTAAAAAACTTGACTATTCATGATCTGTCTGTGTTGCAGACAGTATGTTTTGAAATGGCTTTATGGGATATGGACTGTTCTCTGCTTTCCAGCTCTGATATTACTGTTACTGGTCAAATTGTTGATTTTCTAAGTGAAAAGTTAACACATCCTCAACAAATAACACACATCTGCACACGTTAATGTGCAATTGTTGTTTATTTGATGAACTTTAATGTACAATAGCTGTTTATTTAACAATAAAACAAGTTATAGTACAGCCAAAAAAGGAAAAAAGAAAATGTGTTTACTTATCACTTAGAACGTCAACAGTGTAATTTGACCGGGATTGATCTCTTGATTTTCCAGCTTTTTTGATATTACTGTTACTTGGGATGTACAATCAGAATCTGGCTTTGATGTTGCTGTTACTTGGGAGGCACCCAAGTGCACAATCAGAATCTGTCAAGATTATTTTGCACCAAAATGTTGGTTTTGGTCAGTCTGTAATTTTAAGGTACAAATAATGTAAGCCAAGTAAGCACGTTGCCACTGTATTTGAAAGATGCTGCTACAGCTCAACCAAAATGCCACCTACTTTTGGATTTCACCCCCATGACTCATGGATACATGGCTGAAGATGAATGAATTAATTAATTTAAAATGCCAGTTAAATGCCTGTTAAAGAGCAAATATTTTGTATGTTTGTCTAATAGAAAGTACTGTAAGTTTATTTGTTTCATGTGCTCATTTGGCCCACAGTGTGAGATTTGAGTTAAGAAGGTTCATAAAATTTTTTGTGGACCTGTTAAGAAATCAGAATAGGCCAGAAAAATTCCTGATCACTGCATTCCTACCTATCACTGTGCTGTTTCTTCACTTTTATCTTCCAAATATTTAAACTATTCTCATTCAGTACTGTACTGTTAGGAACACATTTGTCTGTATTGCTGCTTCCACCTTAACAGTTTTCTTCTCATGTTCTTCATCTCTACAGTGGGATCTCAGGACAGTCTGTTGGAGATCACGTTCCGAGCTAACGTCCCCCCAGTCATCTGTGATCCCACCACCCCACGACCTGAGGATGCCGTCCTTCCGCCGCTGAACGACGGGACGCAGCTGTCTCTGCCCCTGGGCAGTCCTTTAGGTAGGGACCAGGCCTTGGCCAAGTTTGAGTGTTTTCGCTTTCTCCCGGGACCACCCCAGCAGGAGCAGAGTTCCGACTCATCCTCTCAGGAGGTGTCACCCTCGGCCCGGGACGAGCTTCTGGGCAGCCTGGAGCTGCTGAAGTTCCGTGAGTCAGGTATTGCTTCTGAATACGAGTCCAACACAGACGAGAGTGATGAACGTGACAGCTGGGGGCTGCAAGACGAGAGCACCCTGCGCCTTCTGAATGTGCTCAATAAGCACGGCCCGTCTGACTGCCTGGAAGATGAAATAGCCGTCTAATATGATGTGGTAATGGCTTAAAGCTAGCTGTGGTAAATGCTTGTCTATTTTGTGAAGCGAAAGAAAAACAAACAATCTTTATACTTCTGACTCTCAGAAACTAAGACAGGTGTTTAAACCTTTTGTGGAGTATGTGCGTTACGTTTGGCATCATAACTTCAAAAAGACCACGCTGTCCCACAGCAGTGCTAGTTTCTCTACGTTGAACAGTCAAGGTGGTAATAGGCGGTGAACCACCATTCAGTAGAAACAAGAGAGCAAGTTGTATCAAAATCCAGTTGTTACTGTCTGATCTCTTACAGTCTGTAAGAAGTAGGCTAGTTATTCTCATATGATTATATTTTGCATAGAAAAATATATATGTACAGGACCAAAAAAGGCATTTTATACATGCTTGTCTGAAACTGTATCATGTTAGTTTTACAATTCTTGTGATTTTGTTACTGCACAGAATAATGCATGTATCAGCACACCATCCACTCCCGTTAATGTGGTCTTTGGGTTACTTGAATATCCAGAATGCAATCATGTGGATAACTAACAGCTAGACAGTCTGATAAAAACAAAAACAGTAACGTTTCTTTAGTTGTGCACGTCAGATTGGTACCTTCCATGGAGGCTTTGGCTTGCATTAAAAATGGAACTTTAATTGCACAACAGAAGCCTATTCAGCTAATTAAGTCCTGGGGGTAACAAGGCACCTAAACTCTTCACATCAGGGAATCCAATTAGCTGGCCGTGTGAAAACCCTCCTCCCCTGTATCTGCTCTTATTCCATCAGTAAGCGTAAGGTCCATAGGTTCACTATGAGTATTTTTTTTTTTATCCTTCGCAGCCTTATGTGTGAAATGATCTTAATCTCTCCACCTTTCACTAAGAGAAATACATGTGTGTTACTTATACTTAATTCTAGAACGTTTCAGCTTTTGTGTGGTGTCATTCTACAAAGGCTTTATTTTTTGTGCCTGTGTGTTTGGAGCACCATACATGTGTGCAGTGGCCAGGCAAATAAATAGTAGGTAATGAATGGCAAACCAGACTCACAGGACGCGGAGCATGAAATAGCACAGGATGGGCTGAGCCCATAAGAATGATTCTGGCCTTCTGACAGGATCACGTTTGCATTCTGTCCGAGGTCAGCACTGTTTTTCTTTCTTTGAGTCGGTACCTCCTGCTTTGCCTTTACTGTGTTTATATCTGATGCAGTATTCATGAGAAATGGTGTGGTCCAGCAATAGACTCGGCACAGTTATAGCTTATTTCTCCCCTCCCTTCAAGATTACAGGGGAAAAAAATCAATGGCATGGCACTATGGCATCTCATGTCCCTAACAAGTGAGGAAAAGATGAAATCAGTTTTCAGGGAGGCTAGCCATACAAGTTTTTCAGCATTTTCATTTTCTTTTACTTATAATTACGCACAAGCCTCAACATACAGTAAAACATTCAGCATTAAGTGTGTCCACTCTTTAATACAGCTTTTATTCTTTTCGAGAGATTTGCTCTCAGTTTTTTCAAGAAATTTGCAGAGATATTCCTTTAACACTTTTCAGTAAAGTTCAGTCTTAGAAGTTGGTTTCATTTTCTGCTTCTTATGATGGTCTAGTGTGGGATAGAGAGCCAGCTCTGGAAGCATCAGCAACTTTATTTCGGTCTTCTTTTCTGTGTAACAACTTCTTTACAGCTACACATCCTTTCAGACTCAACTGTTTTCGTACAGTAGAAGAATGGACAGATCTGAAGCAAGAGTGGAGCTTTATCATCTCCTTTATTAAAGCCTTAAGCACTGTTTATCTGATAGTCACAGTTTTTACACAGTTGATAAGAGTCTCAATTCCTCTGTACCTTTTAATAATTTTTTGAACTCCCCTTTTTGACTTTTCCCATCCTCATGCAAGTAAATTATCTGACATCTAATCTCCTCAAAATATCTTGTACCTAATGGTAATTTTGGCTGGAAATAAATGAAGGGTTTTTTTTGTTTTTTTTTTTTGCTTTTGCATGCTGCTATATTTCTGTTATAGTCCAGAAAGTGACGGACCATTTGCCATCAAACCTGGAGCTCTAGTTACAGCAAACTGATTAATATCTCCTCATTTAGGTGCTTATGGGTAAATGCCTAATTTATGTAAGCTTTGCAGTGTCGTCTTCCTGATTTAAATGATGGCTGGTTGTCTGAGGGAGAGAGCAACGACAAGTTGAGTGTTGTGGTCCTAGGAGGCAGTAGTGTTGTGCAGCAGGGGACTCTGCAGAGACGAGCAGCACTTTGAATTAGCAGATCAAGGCTCTCTGGAAGTGATAAAGCTCATCTAACTTTCATCATCTGACCACATAAACTGTCCTCACCCTCACTACAAGCGTGACACTTCTGGTGGAGGTTCTTGGTTATTTAATTACATCTTTGATAAAATAAAAATCAGTAAGAATCAGATTAAGCCGATTTAATATTTGCCTTTGATATAGATTGGCGGTTGGGAAAAAAAAACTTGTGTTTGAACCCAGCAAGCAGAGTTAAGAGCAGTGCACTGAAGTTGTTTGTTTTAATCTGATGTTAAGTAATTAAAAAGTAGTTATCGCTACGTATGTGCTGGACTCTTTGATGGCATTTCCACTGGTGCTTGATGAGATTAGTGAATTAGAAATATGCAAAGCCTATCAACAATAAAAGTTTGTGGTACATTAATTATAAGAGTTAGCTGGAATGTTGCTGTTGTTAATAATGAGACCAACTTTTGTTGTGTTTTTTACTGGCAGGTAGGCAGTGATTGGTTGTAATGTGGGCTTATAAAGCTGTCTTCAGCCAAGGTGAGCTAGCTGCTTGGTGACTAAGGGCTGACAGCTGTGTGTCTTCATTGGCCTTCAGGGAAACTGTAGAGGATATCTTTGCCATCTGTTACTTTCTGATCTATTACTGTATTTTCTCTGTCTCATGTCTTGGGTTTAGCTCATATGCTCTGACTTTCCAGTTATGTTGGTGTTGATGAGAAGTAGGACCTTGTTGTCATGACAGCTGAAAGGTTCTAATAAATGAGATTATTAATTGTGATTTATACACAGCACTTGGCTAAGCCCGCTGCAGAGCCACCTACTATTTGTCATAATGTGCACAGGTCATTACTTGGAACATCTGTGGCTGGTCAGTGCATATGCAGTAAACATTCCTGTGATTCATTAGGCGGCTCTATTGATGTGTAATGCTGTCTGTGAATAGAAATGCAGCAGGTGTACTAACTACTGGAATTCATGAATTGGGTAATTAATTTCTGTGCCCACAATACTAATTTCTAAAAAATAATAAAATAAAATAATATGTGTAGCCCTAATAATTGAGGTTTTTAGATGTTGTTGCACTACCCTTATGTGCTATTTGGAGCTTGTGATTAAGTGTTATTTTGTTTTTAAGAGAAACAGAAAGGTTGTTTTTGCCGCTGTGCTGTTTGAAAGCTAATCGGAGAGTGAGAGTAGAAGAGAACGAAAATATTAAAAATCTGCATTAACCAGATGACAACTCATGATTTCCTGTAACTTTCAAAGCCTCAACTTTCAAGTTTAGACTCCACTTGAAAACCCCTATGTATGTCATTGTAAATGCTGTAAGAGACTGGTGTTGGCTGGGTTACTAGAGGGCATTTAGAAGATGCACTAGTAGGTAAGAAAGTAATTAAACAAAGTATAGATTTTTTTTTTCATGGACTTTCTCTCATTAGTTTCCACCTTAGTCATACTGTGCTTGAGAGATTCCCTGCAGAGAAAATCTAGTTACATCAAGGGCTGTGTTCTTTACTGGCAGCGCAGCCGTTCTATAAAAGCTAGAATAAGACCTGATATGTCCTAAACGCATCTGAAGAAATTAGAATCTGAACATCTACGGGATCTTGTGGTTTTGGTTTCAAGGATGCACTGGAGAATCAGTTTGATCCTTGTGGTTGCCCCAGTGAGGGGCAAACTGCTGGTGGGTCTGGATAAGCGGATTGGGTCCTGCAAGAAGGTCCTATTTTGTTTAAGCACAGCTGCCTCGTCTTGGAGATAAGAGGCTATTGTCTCTGAATAGTGGCTCATACTCCCCATTATAAAAATGAAACCTCTTCAGAATCCGTTCAGACAGTTCTCATCTGCAGTCAAGCTTGAAGTGGTCATTTTTCAGGTACTTTGGACGTGCTGTGTGACTCAGAAGTAGTACAACTACTCTAGCCACCATAAAGATTTTTTGGGTCAAAATTATGTCGGCAGTCATAGGACAACTTCTCTTGTTCTACAGATGTTTTACTACACTGTTCCTCTTTTCTACAATGTGCTGCAATTGTCAGCTGTAATAAACATGCAGTAAATCCCTCTCATTGTACGATAAAGTGACACTGATGCACACGGTTGGGGCAAATCATTTAATGAAATATTGATTGAATTCAGAAGAAAATGGACGTGCTTGTCTGGCAAGCTGATGTCCCATGTGTTTTTCGCCAGTGCACTAGTCTTCTCAAGCTAATGTAGTGCTGTTTCTCAGTGTCTCCACACTTAAAGTGGAATTGCACAGATTTTTTTAAATGTTTGCACAATTAAATGAATATGTAGGAAATAAATACAATTGTTCAGAGTGCTTTGATAAGAAATGCCCTGGTCTGTAGAAATTTGCCAGATCAGAATTGTTCACAGTGGTGGTGATAGGAACCAGACAACCAAACAATTAAATGTCTCCAAAAGCTTGATGAAAGGATGTTATTAGATGAAATGGTTAGGAAGACGCTGATGCATTGCTTTTATGGGTTTTGAGAGAAGATTTTGTCCTGAAACATATTTTAAAAATGCCTTCTTGGAAGAAAGATACATGTAGGGTATTAAAAGGCAAAATAGTAATAGTAGAGAAACCTTTGTTACTTGCATCAATTACATATGAAAACTCAGAGGATGTGTCGGTACACTTATCCTTGGCTGTTTTTGTGTTGTAGACAGTGCAACCTCTGGTTCTTCTCAACGCCATAGTAAAGAAATCCAAGTCATAACGTTTCTCTACAGTAAGCTCTTCATATCTAACTATTCTGAATGACTGATTGAATTTTGGAGATATTTTGAAAATCAATTCCTTTTTACCTAATCATCCTTTTGCCCTAGGCCAGATTTCACCTTTTAATATCTTGCATCTTTTATACCAAGGCACTTTGATGTGATATTAATGAACCATGCGAGACATAAAGAAATTCATGATGAAAAGCGTGACCCCTGTTGAGTTCTGAAGTGTCTGCCATTGTTTTTCATAGTCCTCATAGTTTTCAATGGTATGTCTGCCTCACTGTCCTTTCACTAAACATAATGAGCTTGTATTCCAGATAGCTCTTCAGCCGGAGACACTGTGTGGGAGAGTCATGATAAGGGCAAGTCTCCTTTTCTCTATATAATCTCATTAAGAATCGCTGATGGACGTCCCACTCTGACCTTTCAACCCTTAGGAGTCAGACCTAGCTGTATTTTATCAAATATCATAAAGCAATTGTGGCTCCCATCCCCCATCTCGAGGAAGTTAAAGATTCATATCCAGAAAGAAGGTCATAGTAAATTATTGATGTTTGACCCAGCTTTTCCCAATGTGAGCATCCATTATGCCATCTGTGTTAGAGAGAATGGGTTAAAGTCTAAGGAAAATAACTTAAAAAAAAAACATATCAGGAGTAAGCAAAAATATTAAAGTTTAAAAATAATTTATTTTCAGACACAGAGAAAATGGGGCACCTAACAACCGTGCAACCACATCTTTAAGAGAAGCTCAAAATAGAGTTGCAGCGGTGTGAAATTCTCACGGTGTAATAACTGTCTCCGAAAATATCATGGCTTCACAGTATCACAGTAAATATGTGGTATATCATACTTAGAAATAGAAAGTAGACAACAATGTGACAATGAAGTGTGTTTGCTGGAAAGGGAAGTGCGGGTCCAGTGGTCTCTGTCATGTTGCAGCACAAACTTTCACTAGTGCACATAGAGCTCGGCTCCTGCACACATTACTTGACCGCATTTCGAAGAGACAGTGCACCTTTTACTAGCTATCACCATTGGGTTGCATTGTTCAATACCGGTATTAAGCAAAGGTACACTGTATGATAATTATTAATTCACATACCACGGTATACAGTAAAATCCATATAAAAGACAGCAACCCTAGTCTGAAAAGGACATGTAGCTGTCAAGAAGCTGTTATTGAGGAAAGGGAATAGACAAAAAAACTGTGAATCAAAGAAAGAAGCTGCTGGTGTTCTCAGAACAGTAGACTGACCACCCAAGAGTCCAGGCCTCAACATCACTGAATGTGTTCAGGATTACATGGATTGTGAGAAAATTCTAAAACTGAACTATGGAGGTGTGAAAAATATCCCTACAGATATCTTCTTTAAAAAGTTAATGCAAGTCTCTGGAAAAAAAAAACGGAAGCTGTAATTAACACAAGTGGTGGACACACTAAATACTGAAATTTGATATTATATGTAGTTATTAAGGCTTCAGTACACTTAATGCTTTTACTTAAAGGCAATTATTTTCTGCATCTGAATATTCTTTATGTTTACTGGCCAGCTAGGTTTATTAATTTCTCAACTAGGAGTGTCTGGCACATGTGTAGCGGTTTCTTTGCAGGTTATATGGGCTTATATCTCACTTTTAATCTCCCACTGAGAATATTTTGTAGAATATCTATTTAGTTCTTTTCTCTGCCACATCACCCTATCCATCTAGTTTTTGTTGTCTAATAAACCTAATTGTATTAGTCATCATGGGTTATCTAATATGGATTGTTCAAAGGGGCAGATTAAGTTTAATGGATGAAGGCTTTGGACAAAAGAAAAATTGGCCATTATGTAAATCAGAGGCACTGTATACGCAGTGCTCCAAACTCAATGGCGCTTTTTTGTATAATTGGGTTGACTGAGTGGTCAGTGGACCGTGTCTGAGTGTGCTTGTGAACTCAGCAGGAATCATGGAAATTGGGGCATCCCGTGGCGTTTGGAAGCCATGAACTCTGGGACTATCCCAATTCCTCCCCTGAACCGCTTGCTGCACCTAAGTCACTCGCATATTATCCTGTCTCCTGTCTCTGAAAAGTATGTCAAAACCAGTAAATATCTATGGGAGTGGAAGTGCACTTACTCTGTAATTCTGTCTCTGACCTTGCTTTGGCTGAATAAAACTTTATTTCTTTCCTTCTCTTCCTTTTTCTTCCTTCTCTATTGCCTCGTAAAGCTCCGAAGTTCATCTTGGGCTTTTATGTATTTATTTGTTTGTTTGTTTGTTTGTTTGTTTATTGATTCATTTATTTAAGTCTTTTTTAGGATGTGGAACGTTTTGTAACAGCTTTTTGTCTAAACTGCTGATTTGTTACAAAAATTATTATGAAAATAACACTTCATTTCATATCACACATTTAAAAAAATGGCTGTAGTGGGGTGTTTGTCATCCACACATGTGCTGCCAGTATGGGTTAAAGGTGTATAATATTCTCCATCCTGTGCCTCCTCTTCACTGGCCAGTCATCTGTCATAAGCAGTGACCCTGTGAGAGTACAGCATGCCCAGTCCAGCTGCAGTTTGTTCCAGACGTTTCCCACCCACTGGGAGAGATCAGGAGCAGCCAGTGGCTTGTAAATAAGCCTGAAACAGGCCCTGTCAGACATGCTACTGGCCTTGACTACTGTGCTGGAGCCTCCACTAGATATTTTGAACTGCTGCCCAGAGCTGCATGTTTATGATGCCAGTGAACCCTGTGGAGGAGGACTGGCATTGCTGATCATTGCTCCGCTGCTATAATAGGGGCTTGACAACGTGATACACATTCATTCTCACTTCTGTCTCACGGCCACTCTCTCTCTCTCTCTCTCTCTCTCTCTCTCTCTCTCTCTCTCTCTCTCTCTCTCTCTCATTCTCTCTCTCTCCTTCTTACTTGTCTTACTCTCTCGGTCTAACTTGTGATACCCTTAACCCTTTCTATAAAAATCTCCTTCCAACATCTCTCTTTTGCTTCAAGCGATGGTTCGGCTACAGTTTCCCCCTTACCCCAGATGTTGTCCTTCAGCCTAGGTTGTCCAAAGATTGCTTGTGTAGTTTTGCACTGGAGCGTCATGGCTAATATTTCTAACAGGTAGTATTATCATGGGCTTTGATGTGCTCGACTGACAATATTGTGATAGCGGAAATTGTAGTAAAGGGTTCTGTAATTATGGCAATATGAATGTTTCCAGTTAGAACTCTGAAAACTGCCTGCTTAAATGTTCATGCACATTCTGTGCTGTATCTCGTTGTTAAGTAATCTCAAGTAGACCCGCTTATGTGGTTTCTGGCACTGTGTGACATATTGAATGACATAATGGACAAAATAAAGATGAAATTGAGGGTTCAAAATGACTGCTTCTCTGTTTTAGTAGCATGACATACTTTTGGCTTTTTTAGATGACAGTGTTGTATATCATACAGTGTCAGAAACCACAAATGAGTTGAACAATTTTACAGGGAGCCATTGCTTTAATAGATTGTGACTCTTTCAGCAGTCTGTTTTATTATTCTTTGAATCAGTATTATAAGAAACTTGGCAAAATGTACAAAGGCATCTTGATGACTTGCACCAAAAGAATACTGAGTAGATGAAAGGGTACCAGGCATATAAACAAAAACAGGTGATTAACTGATTTTGAAGACAGTAATCAGCACAGTGGTTCAACATGACATCAGAGATTCCCTAAGGTTACTCTGCGGTTCTGGTGAAGGAGGACAAATATGGGTCTGCGTTTTGTTCTTGTGGTATCTGTGAAAGACCCAGTGTCTCTGACCAAGGTATCCCTGACATTAAACATCTATTCATTATAATTATAGCATTATAATGTATTTGTTGAAGTCTGTTTCTGACTTGCATCAGCTAGAAAATAATTAAAAATAAAAATACATTTTTCTCATTTGTATTTCCTGAAAGCCCGTTTCTGTCCATTTTGTTGTTGTTGTTGTTGTTGCTGTTGTTGTTGTTAATAATGATAAGTTCCCCCCAACACCACCGTCTCCAGAATTATTTTTTATTTTTTTTCTCCATTGTGTAGTTATTTGTTTGTTTTTTTCTTTGCAGATTCACCTCAGAAAGCCATACAAAGAGTTCTAAGTTGTAAGGATTTTTTCCTTTTTAGAGGCTGTTATGGAAAGGAGAGTGAGATTCTGTCTACAGGGTTTTTTCATGCTAATGTTCCTCTCAGATTGGCTAGTCCATTCTGATATTTTTCCAGTAGTTCAATGACTTTTCTGCAGAGGTTGCTGGGCTGTGGTACGGAGTCTCTCCACTGTACAGTCTCACTGACAAAATGCCAAAAGTCTCTTTGTCGGTCATAGACTGAGCTAAGATAATGACAGTACTTCTCCCGCTCTCGTTCTTCAGCAAATTCTCAGTAAGCCACTCAGGGTAACAAGCTGAAAATGGCCCATGTATATTGGAGGCACACTAATATCTGCTGCCTGGCTTCCTAAATCACTCTGAACATGTTGAACGTTAGTAAAAATAGGATGTCAGGGTCGGTTTTTCCAGCTTTTCACATGGTCATATGAGGCACATTTTATTTTGTTCTATTTTCGGCTTCTTTTATATGGTCATATGGGAAGCACCGAGGCAGCATTAGAAAGGGAACAGGTTTTCATTGCGAATGGCCTTACTCAACATGGCTAAGTGTTTGTATGTGTATTGTATATGTGTATGGGTAAAAATGTTTTATGCTGTATGAGCAGCTTTTGTGTGTGTACTCAGTTATTAAGACATGTCCTCCTTTCTCACTTAAATGCTTTCCGAGAAAAATTGTTCTGAGGTAAGGATACATCAGAAATAATGTGACACTTTCTACATATGTGTTCATCTTAATATCATTGTGGTTGAATTTTGTTTAGTTTAATTTGCATGTTTTTTGTGCTTTTATTATTTATGTCCTTGATGTGGGATTGCCCTCATTTTCAGAACCAATAGTTTTCTGCATATGACATTAGTATGAATGTCACTGGTGGAATTTCCCTCCTTTTGCTGAACATTCTTATTCATTCATATTATCATTCAGAGTGGTTAAAGCCTGTAGATATACTGCTTCAGCTTTGCCTTCAAGCCTTCAGCAGCTAACTGTAACAGGTTTTATCACTTTCTGAACAAACATATTTGTTGACCTGAGTTCTATCTCACTCTCTTCTGTCCGCAGTTGACCAAAGCATGTTTGAGAATTCCAATGCAGCTGAACAGCCGAAGCAAAGCTTGAGGCTGGGCGCCGTGTCCTCCAGCCCAGCAGGACAAAAGAGTGGCGGCAGCAGCAGCCAGCACCTGAAGAACCTGGGCAAAGCCGTCGGAGCCAAGGTCAATGACCTGTTGCGCCGCAAAGATCCCAGCAGCCTGGGGGACATCGGGGTCACAGAGGTTAACAAGAACGTGGAGGCAGTGTGGGCCAGCCTGGCCGAGATGGGCCATGGCACAACTGCTAACAGGTAATAATGCGTTCACAAGTGCTTATAATGTGGGAAGATTCAGTTTGTGCTTTTATATGAATTTCTCTGCATTGATGACATTTCAAAGTAATACACCTGCCGGGGTGTTTCAGATAAAAACAAACAGAGTTAGTTTTTTTTTTAAGAAAGAGCAGCAGTTTACTTTGACAACTACGAAGTAAAGAAAGTGTGTGTGTGTGTGTGTGTGTGTGTGTATAAATAATAGTTGCAATGTCTTTGACTTGGTAGTTTTAGCAACAAACAGTTGACAAAACAGTAATTGTAATAATATAAATTGTCTTTCAAATTTCATAGAGATCTATACACATAAAATAGGCAAACTTCATGATTAGCTTCCCCAGTAGTGACAGTTTTATCTGGTTTTGCATATTAGGATAGCAACTTGCTCTTCAATTACTTCAGATTAAATGTTAAAATGGGGAAAAATAACAGCAATAACCTAGGCTACATTAACGTTGAGCTGTAATGAACTTTATGAAGTTGAAATGCAATTATATAGCAGGAAGGAGAGAAAAAAAATACTTGAATGATTCTGATAATCGGCTGAAAGTGAGGAGGAGGATGCAGAGTTGGTGGAGGAAGGGCTGATGTGTGGCTGTGGGGGGTGTTGTCAGTGTAATTTATCGCAACAAACAGGTAAATGGATGTCACAAAATCTGTATTAAAAATTGTATAGATTTTCATTAAATTGCAGTTCCAAAGATCCACTCTGATGTGCACCAGCCCAGTTTAACCCCTGCTGAGGACACACTAGCCTTGATAAATATGGATAATCAGCACATAGACCCTGAGGATCATTAAGTCAGTCATACCAAATACACATTATAGCCATTTCACCTGAACAGCAGCACAAAATGTTGGCATTCAGTGTGCATAATTAAAACAGGGGGAAAAGTGAGCCTTAAAAATTCATAAGGATTTCCCTTCAGGTAAAGTGAATGAATAAGTTAGTAGCAAATAAAGAGTAGTCTTCTTAATAGGCTTATTTTGTATGCTTAGTGTCTGTCTCTTCGTGTTGGCATTGTAGAGGCCCCTCTGCTGTTTTGCTCTGTCAGTTTAATCATTTTTTGCTTACTGCTTTACTTTGGAGATTCATCTACTGTGTTACCCAGCAGCACGGAAGCAGAGCAGCTAATCCCACACTGGTGCATTGATCGGGCTGGTAGTGTCCCATGGAGGGTCATACATTTTGCCTGGTTCTGTTTCCTATTGGTGCATCCCATCATCTGTTTGTGGGGTGAATGTGAAAGCAGGAATGTGGAACGTGCAAAGTCCCGCATGACTGAGGACGTGATTGACATCTCTTTGAGTGGAAAAAGCCTCTCAGTCAGAACATTTTTCATGCACTCGTTCGCAATATCCCTGAGTGAAATTGTGTCTTGCCTTCATTATAAATGCCTCACAGGGGAATGTGTGGGTGTTTGGTAGGGTGTTCTGTCTGGCTTGCAAACTTTGACGATATCGACTTAATTAGCTGGCAAACAACTATTTACGCGTGCTGTATAATGAGCATGTTTCTCTCATTTGTGGGTTTAAGTCTGCTTGTGAATTTGTATAGTGAAGAGTAATTAGAAGCTGAACGAATGATGACATCACACAGCCTCATAGATTTGCAGGTTCTGGCACTCTGCGTCTCCCCGCATACACATTACATATGATCAATTGGCCATGCTAGCAGCAGGCAGCTTTACAGCTGTTATTAAAATTTATATTCGCATCAGGCCATGACTAAAACCTCCATCGTCATAAGTAAATGACACACTTTATTTATAATTATATAACCCCTGACAACCGCTAAAAAGGTCATTATTATAGTGGTTTTAGAAAGACCTTAAAATTGTCGTTTAAATTTGAATTCTAAGCTGAATAATGGTTTAGCCAATACTATGATTTCTGCTCCAGCTTGTCATTTCAGCTTCTTATTCTTAATTACTAAACAGACCCTTTTGTGATTTTGTTCATGTGCTGATATATTCAAATATTCTAATATTCAAAAAAATCTTATGAGATTTAACAGCACCAGAACTCTGTCTCATACTCGAACACCAACCCCCCAACCCTCCAAAAAGGGGGGAATGACATATATCTTGATATTACATTTTCTCCTTAATAAGGTCTTATTTGTAAGAAGAGTGTAAAAAACAGTAGATTCTGAGATCAGATGCATCGTGATTCTTGGGAGACATTTCTTCTGTTGTAAAACAAACTCATGCACCCAGAGACATTATGAAGACAGATCATTTGGCACAGCCAGGCAGAAAAGAGAATGTAAGATCTTACTAATGCATCTGAGGAACATTCTCAGCATTTGTCATACAGCTGTAGTGTCCCAATGGTTCAGATGAATTGTGAAACTTTAAAGGAATAATACTTTATGGCATCCCACAGGTATCTATAGCTGAATTCCTCCACTATACTCATGGGTGCCAAACCCATACGGCAATCCATTTTTCACTGTTGGACAGTTTTATATATCTGTATAAGGCTCTGATACAGGGAATCCCATGAACTGGACAGTGAACATCTATAATTCTGTTGCACTCAGATTTTTCACTTCCTGTTTTATTCAACTTACCAAACTAAAATATCGTCAGAGCAGACTGTGAGTGGTAGAGTGGGAGCATAGGTATATGGATTTATATGATATTCTGTTGTCACATGAAAGTTGTGTGTGGACAAAAACAGGTTTCACCTCACCAACCCATCAAAGTATCACTCTTTGTAATGGTAACAAGTGCTGTGCTGTAATAATCAGATTGTCAGTTTAGTTTCTGTGTTCCTCATTTATTTAAAAAAATAAAAACATTAAAGTTTCCACATCTGGAGTGTAACTTTGTGTGCATACAAACAAATCTTGTAGATGACCTTGTCAGAGACAGACACAGTGTACTACACACTGAGGTAAGCTCAGTGTAAAAAGTCAATTGAAGCATCCATGAATAATGGTTAAGTCAATGCTGTGATTTAAACTTCTAATTTCAGCTTCTTAAACTCAGTTACTAAACAAGACAGGCCTGTTAGCAATCATCTAGGTGCAGTCTTTCTCACCAGTGAAGATGAAGAACTGACTTAACCGAGAGTCGATTTCAGCATTTCTTCTTTTTTTCTCTCAAACAGTCACATTTCCTTGGACTCCTTCCCTCGTCTGGATCCACCACCTCCAACAAACAAGAAACGCCTTCCTCGGGCTTTGAAGACGACGCAGGACATGATGATCTCCTCTGACCCTGTGGTAGCCTCCCCCGAAGTCTCTGATTCCTCCCTCCTCTCCTCTCCAGATAAGAACCGCCTCTTATCCACAGGCAAAGCCCAGGAGCAACTCCAACTCTGCCTTGAAGAGCCTGGCCTGGGTCCAGAGAAACCTTCAGGAACTGGCGCCCCGCTGGAGGCCCAGATAAAGGAGGAGATCAGGTCTGAGGTGAAAGGCCAGTCTACTGATATGAATGCCATGCAGATGGCAGATGGACTGAAGGAACTTGATGCTGCAAATGAAGACCAGTCTCAGTTTCTGCACTCCGTTCCTGACCTCATTCACAAGGACAACCTGGAGCTCAAGCAAAAACTGACCAACTCGGAGACCAGAATGGCTTCCACACCATGTCCCGGGAAAGGGGGCTGTCGCATCAGCCTGAGTGAGGGGGAGCTCCTGGAGAATGGTTCAGTGGACTACAAAAGCTGCATGAAAAGCTCCAACATGGAAAATGAGGAACCCCATCCAGACCTGCTTTCATTTGAGTAGTTCCATCTTATCAAGTTGGAGAATGGTGTCAGTATGCCATTCTCAAAGAACAGCCCAGTCTTCCCCAGGTGTTCTAATTGCATGGTTCGCCTAGTGAGCAGTCTTCACTGTGAAGCGCTGTTTGCTTGAATGAGGCGGACAGTCTACAGGCTGGGTGCCTTGAGGGAACCAAACAAACTGGCCTTGTCTTTCTGTGAACCACTGTGTATTTCTATGTATGCACTATAAAGTGTTTATCATGCCTTATTTTATAGCGTATCACCACAGATGTATTCTGATTATATTTTACAACTCTAATTTCTTAAGAGGAAAAAATCACTAATTTAGATTTTTAATCTTTATCTGTTCTTGTCAGTACTTTTAGCCTTTTCAGAGATTGTATTAGTTTTATGTGTTTTTTGTACTAAATGACAAAAAGCTCATCAGTAGACACCAAAGTGAGTACATTTCATATGCTGTAATACCTCTTAAGCTGTTCACGCATCCCGTATCCTGCAAGGGCAGCTTATTTTATTTGATATCTTGTTTTGCTCTGAAGTCATTCATTTTGCTTTCTCCCAGAAATCAACAGCTATAGGAGTAAGCTGGAAAGTCCTGAGCCTTATAGAGCAGAAAATAGCTGATGGCAGCGCTCTATTTTGTGTTTTGACTGTTTAATTTGACCTATGCATTCACAGTCAAGCAGAACATGCTGGAGAAATGAGAAGGACAAATGAGGAATGTAGGGGCCGAATTCCTGAAGAAGAGAAGAGCCTTTGTCTTTACTCCTGAATGGCTCAAACAACCTGATCAGTATACTAACATAGAGCATATGCAATATATTGGTCCTTATTAATCAAAGTCGCATACAGTCAAATCTGACCATAAAATGAGTGCAAACAAATTTCACAGATGTTCTTCAATTCTGCAATTCAGTTTGTTATTCTTTAATTTCTACAACAAATACAAACACAGCTAATGCAGACGCATCTCATACGCTGCTGCATGCCCTATTTAAATACAGACCTGCCAATGTGTCAAGCGTTTTGTGTAGCAAGTACACATTTAAAATTGCACGCTGCTACGATTTGTCACTCTAAACTGCAGAAAGCTGGTGACACCTGTGACTTCACCTGTGCCTGTGCAGCACTCAAGGCTCACAGCAAGAGGCAGCAGCATCTGGCCTTCCGAAACATAAAAGAAGGGTACAGTCAATCATAGTGGTGGGTTCATTTCCCAAATATCAAGCAGGGATGACGTGTGCAATGTCAGTCATTTCAAGACCCCGCAAATCTACAACAACACAAAATAGGTCTAATCCCTCTCGTTCCCCTGCTCTGCCTGGTTCCACAAGGGGGGCAGTGCATTTATCTCAGGGGTAAAGGGGCTGGAGGGGATGTGGAAAGTTGAGATGAGATGAGAAACCTTCCAAGCCTGAGAACAAATTCAGCGTTAATAATGTTAGCCAAACCTGTAATTTGGTCATCAGGAATTTAAGCTTGCAAAGAAAGATTAATCTATGTTGTCCATGTGTGTGTAACAGATTGTTAAACTTGACATTTCATAATACTATATTTATGCCATTCTCCACCTTAAAATCAATCTGCACTGCTAAAACTCTCCTGTGATGATCATCAGTTATAACCAGTAATGCTGTCACCATGCTAGTGTTTGCGTGGCTTCATGCTGCCATTGCCCACATCCTGCTATGATGTGTGAATGCAGCAGCATTACACTATTGTGTTATGCAGAATATGTTGGCAGGTCTGTAAATAGGCTATTTTGGGAAAATAACACTACACAGTCACATCTATAAAAAGATGTTTTGTTTATTTCATATTTTATTCTTTCCAGTTGCCTCGATTTTAACACTATAATGTCTGGTCGGTAGGGGAAGCGGTTTACTCCTTGCTCAGTGCCATTGGCTCATAAGCTACTGAATGCTGTCGTTTTCATGGCTCCCTACTGAAGTATCTGCATGAATTAAGGCGCTTGAGCTCGAGCACTGAAGCCGATTCATCATTTGCCCTTAAATGTGTGCTTGTGTCATGAATGAAATGCAGATTAGTTGGTACATCATTAAAGACGGTCAAATCTGTGCTCTTTTTTACGCTACCTTGATGAATAAGGGCCATTGTGTGTTAGTTCTAATGTATGTACATTATATACAATACCATATACTCATTATGAATATGTAGTGTGCCTGTAGTCATTTGTAAAGACTGGAAGAAGGTCTGCGTACTAGTTACCAAAGCAAGGTCCAGCAGCAAAGCTTGACCACTCTGATCATTCAGGACGAGAAATGAAGTAGGACAGAACGAGGCACACAAGGTAGGAAAGCTCAGAGCAGGTTTTGGTGCCGGTTAGAACTGGATTTGCATCACCGAGCTTATAGGGTCATAGAGTGGCTGTGGGTTTGTCATGGCAATAATTGTCAAAGTGATGGCAGGCTTGTGGAATGGCACTAATGAGGCGTCTGTCAGTGGAAAGGTATGAGAACAGACTCGGAGGATCTGCGGAATGTCGTAACTCCGCACAAATCTCTGCTGACCTCTCTTTGTTGTAGGCAGCCTCTGACTCCCCTGACCCTCTAAAGAGATGTTTTCAGTGTCGGACAAATCTTACTCTTAAATCAATCAATGAATTAATTAATTATGAATACAAACCATATACCTTCTACTGTCCTATATGATCTGCCTAACCACAAAAAGCAAGCTGTATTACAGGTTTATGAAAAATATGCAATAATTAGTAATTGCAATATATGGTTACACTGAATACACATCTTTTATCAGGGGTTTTATGTAAAGAGGAGTTGTGCAATCGCAGAGAGTACAATGTGGGTAAACCGAATGTTCGAATGAAGAGGATTAGGTAGCTGTGAAATGCTCTAGTGATGGATGTTTTGTTCATTTCATTTACATCTCAATGATGGAAACGTTCTATAAATGTAACTGGGGTAGAAATATCTCATCATGCATGTTGTCAAACATATAAATTGTTTACCAATATGTCTTACTTTCCCCCATTATTAGTAAGAACTACACTATGGGCTCGGAGTTGGAGTTGCTGATTTTGAACACTAAAACTTAAAGAGAAAGTGGAACACGTTATGATCGTTGTATAATTGCTGTACTAATGCTGGCCTCTCACTGTGTGTTGTATTGGGTCATAAAATGTGAAGTAAAGTGTTTTATGGACTGTTTTATGATACCTTTAAGTATGCTATGTATATGTGGTGTGGGGAAGAAAAAACATCAGTGAAAAGAAGATCTATTTTAGTCCTAGTGTTAAAGACGATTTTTATACTTAGCTGGAATGAAATAATGGGAACGTATTAAAAAGGATGATTCTTTTTATTACACTGATTTAGATAGTTTGATAATGTCATTTCTAAGTGGTCTGATCACTTTCACAATGTTCTGAAATGAAGGAAGAAAGAAGCGTTGAAGGAAAGACTCCTGTTTATGAAGGTTTTATGAGCGCACTAAAATGTAGTTAGAGGTTCAAGTGTTCAAGATTTTCTATTAAATTTTTTTTCTTCCAAAAGAAACCCTGTGTGTGCGTCTGTGATGCAGCTGCGCTAAACGCGCCTCAGAACTGTGTGAAGTGCTTCAGAGTTCTAGGCTTGTCTGCTAGAATCTCTTTGCTGTATTTGCTGCGTGCACCTGTCTAGTCTGTCTTGTCACCCTGGTCCACAGAAAAGCCTTGTTGCTGCATCAAACGCTTCGTGTTTTCTGGGGATTGCAACACTTGAATTGACCATCACTCTGAAACAAGACTGGTGTGACAGTATTCATAAATGTTTAAAATGCTCCACTCTCGCTTTGCTTTCCCATTTCATGCACACTGACTCTTTAAGCACCGTTGCGCAACATAAAGCTTTAAAACGAGTTTCTTTTTGTTTGTTTGTTTGTTTGTTGTTTTGTTCTGAGCTGAATTACCCTGTCATCTCTGGAGGCAGCCAGTGCTAAATTTCACCCCCCTTGTAAAAAAACGATACAATTTCCATACAGTCTGGCCCATCTTACGCACTTCACCCTATACGCTAGCTGGACACACAAGAGCATTTAAGAACGTACAGCACCAGTAAGTCAAATGTTTGGACTCACCTGCTATAGAAAGCTTTCTTTGCTTTTTTCTTTTCCATCCCAGAATAATATTACTGCACTAATCACTGTCTACTTCAGATTCAGATACTTCAAGTAGTCCCACGTTGCTTTGATGCAAAAATAGACAATTTGTGCTCTCCCAAGCCACAGGCTTATTAATATTTCAGTATCAAGACAAAAAGCTGAACACCTCATTCACAGAAAGATCCAGAATTGTAGACTTTTTTACTGCTTTGATTATTTTCTGCATCTGGCGATTCCAGTAATGCCAAACATTTTGAGTGATGTTGAGGTCTGGACTCTGGGGTGATCAGTCTGTTGTCCTGCGAACATCAGCAGCTTCTTATTTGATCAGCAGATTTCCTTTTCAGCTTCTTGACGGCTACACATTCTTTCAGACCCGTGCTGCTGGGTTATCTTTGCACAGTGGAAGGATGGACAGAAACACCTGTGGATGTTTTCAGATCTGAAGCAGAAGTGGAGTTGATTTTCTCTCTCTCTGAAAGATGAAAGCTTTAAGTGGCATTTATCTGATGGTGACTGTTTTGGTGGTCTGCCAGGTTGTTAGGAGGGCTGTTTTCTCTGTATCGTTTGATCTTTTTTGAACTCCGGTTTTGGAAACACCTGTTTTTTTTTTAACTAGTTTCCTTTGATTTAGCCTTTGCTTATGCAAGTGGGTTCCTATATCTTATATCTACTCTCCTGTGAAAAATCTCCTGAAAAATAAACAAGGTGTACTTAATGGCCATTTAGACTGGAAATTAAATAAATGAAAGATGGTCTCTGACTTTTGCACAGTACTGTACTTTTCATCTCTAATTTTTTTTTTCATCTTATTAGTGAGGTATGAAGTTGTGTGTGTGTGTGTGTGTGTGTGTATATATATATATATATATATATATATATATATATATATATATATATACGACAGAATGCATAGCAGATAACCTAGTTACATTATGGACTACATGAAGGCTGTGCCAGTCCTTCAACACATAGAAAGCTAGTATAAATAAAGGAAATCCAGTGATGAGAGGAAGTGTTTGTATTTAATGCAGGGTGGGAGAAGCACACACACACACACACACTAGATCCTTTGTGAGCGACATTTAATTGAGAAAGACTTTTGCTAAACTTGAGTAAGTTTACATCTGCAGAGCCAACATTTGAACAGTAAACCACAAGCTCAATGGAATCATCTGTAATGAAACGTAAGTGATTTTTCAAGTGCTTGGAGGTGTGTATTGAATTTTTCAGACAATACTGTCTTTGAAACACTCTCCTAATTAAGCTCTAATGCACTTTTGCTTTTAGCGCGAGAATGAAATATTACTGGAACACAGGTGAAAAATTGAAAATGCATTTTGATGATGAAACTTGAGAAAGTTGAACTTTATTTCACCGTTCTCTGCAGTAACCGGCAGACACCCTGTCTATTTTAGGCATATCCTGTGTTTTACTGTGTCTTTCCCTCATGCACAACGACCATGGCGGCTTGCGTCCTATTAATCACTGCCAGCCCGACATCCTGTTTAGACTGAACAGATTTATGAGGCAGAGTTTTCCTACACGTTCAAGAAAAAGGGAGCGATGAGAAGTTTATCTACAGCCCCTGTACTGTAGACTGTGTTAATCAAAACTCCAGGACTGTGTTTTCCGAAAGCGTGTTTGAGCGACTATCACGTTAACCGTGGGGAGTGAGTGTCTAAAATAGCAGTCTTTCTATCATTTAACTACCATAGTTGTTCATCTGCACTTTCAGGAAATGCACCCCAGGATATAGTTCAACTGAAATAGCAGTGTAAACTGGAAAATATAGACGACACTGGATGCGTAGCACCGTGTGAGTTTGAAGTGAAACGTATAGAAGCCCGTTCCTGCCAAAATGTAACTCACTTTGTCAAAATAAGGATTTGTTTTATAGAAATATTCGACTGCTTTGTGGAAATAATGACTTGCAGTGTTAAAATGATAATGACATACTACACTCAGAAAAAAGGTACGAGACTGTCCCTGGGGTGGTACCGTCATGGGTACATCTCAGTACTTTTAGTGAACATGACTGTACCATGTGTCACTGCAATCATATTTTTAAAGTTGTATTGACTCCACATATCCGGTCGTGTCTCCAACCGTATTATTTTATTGTTCTGGTTCTAAATAATTGGTTATGAAATGGTACTTTATGAAAAGTATATATCTTGCTCCTGGAAAAGCTTATTTAAAGTATACAGTGGGACCTTTAAAGCACTGTTGTACCTTTGAGGGTACATTTATATTTTGTTTGTACCCAGAAGAATGAAAATGTACCTGCACGGTACATTTTTCCCCTGACGAGTGTATATTGAAATAATAACTTATACTGAAAGAAAGAACTTTCTCACAATTTTATACTGCAATTTTCCAACACAGTACAGTGGTATATCATTTTAAGAACTGAAAATCTAAAAGAAATAAGTCAGATGCTAGATCAAAACTGAGAAAATAACACATCATTTTGTGATAATAAGTAGAAATTGTGAGATACAAAGAAAAAATCAACATGCTGCTGAACATGAAGGAGAAAAAACATTTTTTTTCCTGCCATTTATGACTGACTTTTTAAAGCAGTACAATCAAGTTCTTGTTCTTGTAGACTTTTTCACAAATTTATATTCCATTTAAAATTATATACTTTTAAAAGATGTCAAGCTTTTGTTATGACTTTTTTGTGACTTTTTAAACTTTTCACATATCACTCGAGCACGGCAGCTGTGTAAAAGGTCATGATGACAGCACCAACAGAAATGCTCCACTATTGCTTGTAATGACATCATTACATTAACTTACATTGAAAGTAAAGCATGCTTTTGCTTCCTCCTGTACAGTTACCATTTTGGAGATGTTTTTTTATAGATATACACATATTATTACTAATTGTTTATTTATTATTAGACTTCCAAAAAGGCATAAATAAAGTTAGCCACAGAAGCGCCAGAAGCTGAACCTTCCCTTTCCCTCCGCTTAGATTCCCTCAGAATTCATTGGCGTTCTTGTACATCTCCCCAGAAACTGCTTGGACTACTTGTTATAGTTTATGCTATTTTTCCTCATGCACACTCTCTTATTTACTCCTATTTTCACACAAGAGATTTGTTTTCCTTTGAACATTGCTTTGGGTCCCCTGATCAAAAAATTGCGCATCAGATACATGTTCAGTAATCAACCCTAAACTGAATGACCCATAGAAGAGTAATACGGATGGCCCTTATTGTGACCACACACTCCCAATACAACAGTAACCTGTGCTGTGTGTCCTATGACAAATAGTATGAACATTATAGCTGGGCATAAAACACTACAAAGAAAGAAACGTCTGGCTTGGAAGTGAATGGATCCTATTTTACCCCATGCTACTCAGACATCCTGTACAAAAGAAAGAAAAAAACTTTCACATTTCCATGAAAAGTTTGCTTTCAAAGCCTCTCTTGTGTCTAGCTGTGATAATGTACACAGCACAAATAAAGTTTTGATTTTGTATTTCTATATTCAGGCTGAAACTGAAGCAATATCCATTCCAAACCTAACCTCCATGTCTCCTGGGTGTTGCTATCTAGGCAAGCTGTGATAAATAAGGTGTGCACTCAGGGTATGTGGTGCAGATAAACGTGGTTTGCACTCCATAAACAAAGAAAAGTATTTAAAGGGGTTAAGTCCTTATTGGATTTCACATCCTACACTCAAAAAGAGGATCAGCACCTCTTTAATAACCTTTTCTGGGCAAGAGAGAGATAATGAGTCTTCCTGCATTTTAAATGCAGCTCCAATAAGTTCACATTCCAGTAGCCTGTGTCATTTATATTTAATTCTTCCTTCCGTGACTAGAAAGGAACCCGCATGTGTCTGTGAGTGCTACCCTTGTTCTCGTTCATAAACATGAGGATTGAAACATGAGGGCAGTCGTGCAAGGCATCATTTTCTACTACCTGAACATACAAATCCTCTTACAAAACCAATTAGCACAATTCAGAATGATATCTGTATCTTTCCTACCGAAACGCCAGGAGCAAACACCACCAGCTCTTCAAACCTCCCCTCATTAAAATCCTCAGCACCTGTGCGTTTCCCGGCCTGAAACTTTTCCAAGCCTCAGCGCTTTAAAGACTGCTATTTTGTTTTATATTGCCACAGTCACATAGTTATATTTTCACCTCATTTTTGTCCCATTTTGATTTTCACACATGCTGTTAAACTCAAAGACCTTGAGGTTTTACGGTGAAGAGTTCAAATGAAAAGTATCTGAAAAGTTACTGTTGTGCAGGCAGGAGCCGAATGTTTATGCACAGTCATTCTCAGTCCATCTTCTTGCAGACCTCAATAAGACAGGGTCGTCCTCTAGCACTCCTCTAGCAATCTTTTCTGTGGCCCTCCTTCATAATTCAGAACAAGATTTTGGAGGGATGGAGAGATGCAACTCATTCGGCAGTGTCCTGCCCTGCTGATGCGTCTCATTCACTGATGCGTCTCATATTTACCTTCTACCATCAGCTCTTTTCCTCGACAGGGTCGGACAGTCCCTGGATAGTATAGTAACCTTATGGTGAAACTTTCTGTTACACACTCATCGCCAAAAACAGTTGCACCCAGAGGGAAGTGTCGGATTGCAATGCTATTAGGAAGCAAGATAAAGGTTACCGGGAACAATAAATGATGACAAAATTAGACTGACATTGCAGTCTTTGGTGATGTTGAAGAGGTGTTGAGGGCAGTCGTCATAACGGTCTGCGTGCATGTAGTCCTGCGTCATGCAGTCTTCTGCCTATGGTGGTGGCACTAACAGGATGACTCATGGAGGGCATCACTGCTCACTGAATGTCTGCAATTGTGGCTGTTGGGTCATTCCTATTGGGGCATGTCAGACAATTCGCCAGTTCTCTCTCCCTGTGGTTTGTGTAGGTCTCCCATATCCTTCATGTAGCTGGTGAGCACCTTCTTTGGAGCCCTACGATGCGACCCCTCTTGAACTCTTCCAACTGCTCTAATTGCTTTTGAACTCCTCTCTGAGGCATACTTCACTCGCAAAGGATGCTACCAACACAACAGCACGAGTCTGAATGGAAAAGCATGTGCAACAGGACAACCTTATACAGTCATTCAGGTACAGAGATAACATCAACGTCCCTGCTGACATCACATGCGCAGCTGAGTGTGAAACTTGAATTTTTCATGTCTCACAATGTCAAACCTACCCGACCAGTTTCATTCCTTCCAGCTGATTCCTTCTGGGTGCAACTGTTTTTTTGACAATGAGTATAATAACCCAAAAGAGATTAGGTGCCAAGGGAAATTACATCTCTATTGAATTTATGGAAGACTCTTGCAAAAGATGCTTACTAAAGTGCCAGGTTATCTCTTTGGGAAATGGATCCTTGAGCTAATGCAAAAGCCCTAAAGATACCCTGAAGCAAAGACACTGCCAGAAAAACAGAAGTCAATGTTCATGCATCAATTCACAGCTTCATAACGCACAGCTTCAGGACTTTTGTTGTTGTTTTTGTTAGGTGCATGATTACTGTTCAATTAAACGTTCATGAAAGAGATGCAGGTACAGCAGTTCACACGACCTGGGAGCCAATACAGAGCAAGGTCCTGATGCTTATCTTGCTTGTGTCTTGAGTGGGTAAATAGTCAAGCCAAGCCATACTTCAGACTTAAAAGGCTCGAGATACGGTGCAACTCTCACAATAGTCAAATCTTCAGGCAAGAGACTGAACAAAGACCCGAGTGGGCTCCTGAATGGAAAGGGTCAGCTTCTTCAGGGTAGAAGTCAGGTTTGCGAAAGTGAAATAACTGAGCATCAGCAATACACAGAGGCTTTGTGTACTTTTAGATGAAATGATCAGGGAATTCTAATAGGAGGCAAGAAGCTTACAATGAGGGCATGCAGTCCCAGGGTTCAGGGATTCAGCTTTAGATGACAGGGTTCTATCCATAACGAGATGTCTGCTAGGCATGCGGCATGTGAAAAGAAATATGAGTATATGAGGGTGGAAAGGAGAGCATGAGTTGAATGTCAGCTGCAGAACTGTGATAGTAAAAGTTGTGAAAATATTACCAAGAGAGGAAGTAATAAATAAAAAAAGAGGACCAAGCATTGAGCCCTGTGGAACACCACTGTGGAGTCTATGTGGATCATTTCTATGTCACCTGGTTCTATGTCAGCAATTCCAAAGCTTGTGAGGACAGACTGTAGGATATTATGGTTGACTGGGCTGTGCAGAAGTTAAGATGAGTCTTGAACTGATGTCAATTTGCCTAATGAGTTTGAAAATACAGCATATTCAAGGTGTAAAAGTAGCTTATGCATAGGCAAAACAGAAAAGTAGATCTTGTGGTCACTGTGAATTTGCAATGGCCTGATCTTCAAGGAACACATACGCCATGAGAAGGGATTCATATCAGTGTGGCCAACCGTATGTTATTCATCTGCTTAGTTACCCCAAAACAGATGGATAGATTACTAGAGATGCAAGAAAGGCCATGCGTAAGCTTTACGAGAGATTACACTGATGTCGCTCAGGCCAAATCATTGACTGGTCTTACTTTCTCGAATTGCTGACTGCAGAACCAGCCAGTCCAAGTAGATAAATAAGCAGATAAAGTGCCAGAGCTGATCTGATAAGCAGTCATACCCAAGCCCTGCAGATACAGACACACTCACATCTCGGCCCCTCGCCTTGTAATAATCAATGTCAGAGAAGCCGGAGTCTCACAGATTCCCAACAGCGATACTGCGACCTCTGAAGCTCGAGAAGAGGACGACAGAGAGGAGGAATGAGTCCTGTGCCAGTCGAGTGAGCTAGTTTCATCAGTCTTATTGATTAGGAGTGCGTGTTCATTGCTGTAGATAAGGTGAATGCCCAAATGAGAACCATTTCCCGGCAGACCATGGTACCCTTAACCTAAAGCTCCTCCACAGAGGGACAGCATGACTGTGCAATAGTGCACCTCATGGAGTCCAGCCAATGTGATGTGTATAGAGTTATGAGGCCCTCAAAACGAGAGCACAGGTCCCGACTTAATTATTACCTTCCACCACATTACCACCGCAATGGAAATACCAAGTTTTAGGAGGCAATGAAATCCAGTAGCAAGGCAGGTTGGCTCCTCTGGTGCTGCGAAGATGACTCTGTCTCCATTTTGAAGGACTTTGTCTACTTCTGCTGCGAACACCATTTTTCCAGTTTTGCTTTAGCTTAGTCTCTGACAGATTCTACCGTGCTTGTATGAGATAATAGCCATTTGCAAGACCAAATAGAAGTCAGCAGATGAGGAAAATCCGGCTTAGTCTCATTGCCTTGGTCTCTCTACTCCGCCTCCAAATGCACATTCAGGGAAATCCCAAAGGAGTTAGCTGAGAGGAGTGGACTATAAAACCCTACGACAGCAAAGGTGCATCGATGCATACTTGCAATGCTCTGTGGAAACATAATGTGTAGTTGGTTCCATTAGGTTTGTCAGGGGGTAAGGCAGTGCCCCACCAACCAACCGTTTTGTACACAGTTTTATAAAAGACAAAGTGAAACTAACTATATACAATGTTTGCAGTATAGGAGGATTTGCATGCACCATTGTATTTCCTGCATTCTAGGAATGCAGTTTATGTTATGAGGATATTCATATCAGATATTTCCTTAATGTAAAGACCTTCAGGATTTGGGGTAAAATGTGGCTCTCCTGTTGCTTTTCTCCTGAATGTATGGAAGCCCATCCCCACCACTTAAAATAAACGCAAAAACAGAAGTATTCTTCCATTCCAAAAGCATAAAAAAGCTCTAAATAATGAGAAACCATCTAAAAACTCAAAATAACATCTCAAAATGATGACATAGTATCTCAAAATAATGACTTAGAATCTCAGAATAACAGTAAACCATAACAATAATAAACAACGCCATAGCCATATGTGTAATACTGAAAATATAACTGGGTGTTCTTGAAATGCTTTGTTTTTTGGTGACTTAAATGCTGCTATTAGAAAATGGAAAAATTCACATAGTTTGTTTTGTGTGAGCTGTCTATGATAACAGAATTTGACTATACAGATAAGATAGCCTTTTATTATCCCACATGGGGAAATTTGCATCGTCACAGCAAAATAGCAGCAGAACAGATACAGAACAAGAGGTAGGCTAAAGTGCAAGTTACAAAATAAGAAATTACAGAAAATAAATAAAATCTCTATTGTTAGGTAAAAAATACAATAAGAAACTAGACAAAATTACTTGTTATTGCACAGATAGTTGAAGATATTGCAGTTATGATCTCTTATACCAGCTACACAAATACTGGTAATCTTGGCAGTCACCTATGTACTGATGGTACAGACAGTCAGAGTGCATGAATTAAGTGATGTTGGCAGACCGTACAGGATGTATCCAGGTGATATCCAGGTGATGAGGTGCAGCAGCAAATATTGCACAATAATGAAGTCACATTGAATATATAGATAGAATGGGTCCATATAGTGGGCTACAGTAGTGGTCAGTGAGTGTCTGGTGCTCTGCTTGGGGAGGTGCCTGTTGTAGAGCCTAACAGCAGTAGGGAGAAAAGAGCTGCGGTATGTCTCCTTAACACACCGCAGGTGCAGGAGCCTGTCATTGAAGGTGCTGGTCAGTGTAGCAGCTGTCTCTTGTAATGGGTGAGAGGTGTTCTCCATTATGGATGCCAGCTTGGCCAACATCCTCCTCTCCCCAACTACCTCCACTGGGTCCAACGCACAGCCCAGAACAGAACTTGCCTTCCTGATCAGCTTGTCCAGTTTCTTCCTGTCTGCGGTCGTGACGCTGCCCCCCCAGCAGACACTGCTATAGAAGATGGCTGATGCCACCACAGAGTCATAAAAAGTGTGGAGTGGACTCTGTATCCCGAATGTACAAGTACCAATACTTATGTTCTGTTGTTTTTCATACAGACAAACAGCTGCTTATTTAGCAGTATTAATTATCAATTGTGCAATAAATAATCAGAGCATAGGCATGTATGCAGATTTTAATTATGCTTTGCATATAATAGTGGATTAAATCCAACACTGAACTCCTTTTAAAATTTTGGCAAAAGGCAAGACTTAACGTGTTAGCATGATTTATTTTTAATGCCTCTTTCATGATTCAACAAACACATTCTGTCAGAACAAACACTTTCTGAAATTGTCCATCAGTTTTGTCTCAGCTCCTACAGTGTGCGTTTCTGGTGGGTGATTGTTTGTTTGCCAGTTTTCCACTTAATCTATAAGTAAACAGCTCTAATAAATGGTTGGTTGGTGTGAGTGCCTGTTTGGCCCAGCTTTAGGATTAATGGCTGCAGGCAATTGTTCAGATGCCTCATAATCCACAGGTGTAGCCATAGTGTTAGATGAAGACGGCCAGGTGCAGAGCATGACGTCAGGAGTGAATATGTGCTCCAGGAACAGGCATCAACTGACCCAAAATGAATCCTGCATTCCGTTCTCTGCTGACTCGTTTCTCCTTGTGTACACAATTGAGTGCACAGACAAGTTTGTGCAGTCATGCCTGAGTTTGAGGAGAATGTTGGCAGGTACATTTATAACCCTTTTCTGCCAAGGCCATTTTCTCAAGCAAGCACAGTGAAACATGTAGGGTTTTCATTTGTTGTTCATTTAGTGACAATGCAGATGTTGTGAGCGACCGTACGGCCACAAATAAACCAGACACTCGCTGCTTCTTTTATTAGACGTGCTGTAAAGTGTGGACCCATAAACAGTCACATGCGTGGCTGTACAGACAGCTACTGGAGGTAGTAATATAGACACTCTACAGGGGAGTGTCTGGACTGCATTCCTGGTCAGTATTGAACCTACAAAACAGGAGAGCAGGTGTATGGGAGAGTGCAGTTAAAAAAAGAAAACACATGATAAGATGGAAAATATGTCTTAGAGCCAGCTTAAAGGAGATTTCTTATTCCATAAAGTTCACATTTTTTCCTTATTTGAAATATACACAGTACTGTGCAAAAGACTCAAAATGGCTAAAGGAGATATTTGTGAGATTAGATATAAAATTATCCATTAGCAAAAGGTAAAGTTAACAATAACCAAAAAAAAAATCCAAATAATTAAATGATATAGAGGAAATGGGACTCCTAACAACTGTGAGAGACCTAGTAGATGACCAAAACTGTCACCATTAGAAAACCAGTACTTTCATACAGCAGTGCCAAAAGTACCTCCACTGTGTGAGGGGGAAAAGTTGTGAGTCTGAAAAAATATGCACAGTATTAAAAAGCTATTACTGAAAAAAGCAACTAAACTTGCACAAGAACTGGACATCTGAAATGTGAAGTATGGATTTATGGAATAATAGTTACAGTTATAGTATAGTTTCTTGGATCATGGAAAAGACAATACAACCAACAAGGCTGAACTTTAAGAAAATATCCCTGCACTTTTCTTTGAAAAGTCTCCTGAAAAGAATGGAAGCTGTAATAATGGGAAAGAGTGAACACACCATATACTTAAAATGTTGACATTATATGTGTTTTTACTTTTAACCTTTATACCTTTTTCTTAACAGGCATTTAAACTGGAAATAAGTGTAGCCTTGTGTGCTTTTTGCATATAGTGTTTTGCCGTGATTCATCTCTCAATGAGGAAAGTAAAAGAAAGAGCACAGTTCCTGTACAAGTCACTACAGATAAACCTATTTCACTGTTTGAAGTCGTACCTATTATGTCTAATCCGCAAAACGCTACTGCTGCATGTCCTACATGTAGTTATTCCCCTTCTGAATGCTAGTGCTGCCCCCAAAAGACAGAAATAAGCCAGTACAGTTTGATGAGTGGACATATTTATGGTTGAATGACCTGCTATTATGAAAAACTAATCCCTTACAAAAGACCTCTATTACTAAATATTTCATCACTCAGAAATACTACACAGTTGCCTGAGACTGCATTTAAATATTTTTAATGTCTTCTAATAAGTTGTTTTTCAAAAACTTTGGCTTCAAGGCTGAGGGTGCATTCTAAAAGTGAGCTGTGATGAATGCCTTTATGGCAGGGAATATAAATTCAAGTTCTAGCACTGAAAACAAAATACTTATGTCCAGAAAATCATGACCTCAAGAAAATTCAAAGCCAAAAGGGTAATAAATGACATTTTATTGTGAGAAACAAGACCATCATTCATTCGTTCATTACAAGGTTGTGTGAGACAGAGCAAAGGCTTCCCCAGTCTATAGTGCATGTGCAATCTGCTGTGACAAGTTTCCCCAAATGTGCTGTAGCTCTAATCATAAAAGTGATTTCCACTGGAACGCTCTCTCCACTAAACAGCTGCAGATCATCAGAACACTTCTCTCACAGTAAATTCGACCTTATGGCTACAATCCTATGGGGAACCCAACTCAGTTCATTTCAGTCCATACAACAAAATGAAAATACACACATTCACATTCAAATCTACATAATTCATTTGGTTAATATTCTACTTTGTAACAACTTCAAATTCAAGTTTTCCACCCAACACAGCATTATATGTGGGCTATAAGGCAGAACACAGATCAAAACACATCATCTGTCCTCCCGTTTCTTTCCATCTTTTCCACAATGGTCTACAGTGTAGTCAAACAGATATGATACACAAAATGGAAGGCAATGGTGAAACTAGTGATTGTCTGAATACACAAAATTAAGGGAATCTCAAATAATTGGCTCAAGTAATTTTTAATAGTGTTACCCTACAGCCAGTATACCACACCTACAATCCCACATTCCAATTTTGTCATCGTGCCTGTGAGTTGTGATCGATCGCGAAAAACGGCAATTACATTTAATTTCCGTAATTGGTCTCTTAACGTCAGTCTGTCATAATCAGATTTGTGCCATTATCTGTATTTTACCTTTCATCTTCACTGTTAAAGCTGCAGCTCTGTAGCAGTCATTTTCTAGTGGTAATGATTACATTGTTAAAGCCCTTTAAAAAATAAATACAGTAATGTGCAAAAGTCAGAGACCACCCTATATTCCATAATTCTGTTAATTTCCAGTCAAATTAGGCACCAGCTATTAGGCTGTTAGCTACAAATCTTTTTAATGAAATACTTCTGGAGATATGAAATTATGTCTAAATATAATGTATAAAACGATCTGGCTGCATAAGGAAGGAGGTTTCTACAGCTGAGTTTAAAAAAACTATATTTTATATGGAACTCGACCCAAGAACTGTACAAGACTTAGTAGACCAACAAACTGTCACAATCAGATAAACTTTCACCTTCAAGAGAGATGAGAAAATCAAGCTTAACTCTTACCTGTATTCACAAAGCTTCTTAAAGCAGGAGTGCCGACTTCAGACCAGAGTAATGTCTTATTTACGATGATCTAACTGACAGGAACAGATCCTAGATTAGCACTCCTAATCTGAGAGATTTTGTAAATACAGGCCCTGGGGGGGAAAACAGGTGTGAGACGACAACACTACTATGGGTCTGAAAAGATGTGTAGTTGTCAACAAAGTATTTACTGGGAAAAAGAAATATAAATCACTAAAATACTTAAAGAAGATATCCAAGATGTAATGTTTTATGGACTGAGAGATCTAAATTTGTAATCAGGATTACTTAAGATCGTGAGATGTAGAAAATGCAACCAACTTCTAGGGCTGAACTTTGGACACGTGGAAAAATATCCCTGTGGATTCCTTCACAAGACTGAAAGCAAGTCTACTGAAAAGAGGGAAAGCTGTAATGAAAAGTGGATCTATAAATGATGACAATTTTGATATTATATGTAGTTGTTCAGGCTTCTGTTAAACATATGGTTTCCTGCTTTAATTCATGAAACAAAGAAACAACTTGTCCGTAATGTGCGTTTTGACTGGAAAATTAAATAAAGGGTGGTCTCTGACTTCTGAATAGTACCACAAATTGTAATTATTTAGAATGAAACTAAAATATTTTTGGAGGGGTTGTGAGAAGACTGCCAGGATACCTGTACTCTACTATTAAAATTAAACTAAAAGATTCAATTGTACCAAATTACAGTAAATGTTTGTGAATCTGTTTGTTATCTATCCATATATATACTTACATGTATAAGAAATCTCTGTTCTGTTAACACACTATGTTTTCTGCCTGATCAACCACTGAATCTAGTTATACCAATCAAATCTGTTCATCAACAAATCTGTGCCTGTGTAACAAAAAAATAAAATAAAATAAAAATCACTGCACTACGGTCTGGGTATTCCAAACTAATTAGCTCTCAGTTATCTGTACACTTGAGAACATTCTGCGACTCTTTTATAGAGATATTTGGTTGATTAAAGCCCATACACTCCACAAAAGCTATGAGACTGCTCAATAAAAGTAAAATCTGTTTTGCTTTGTATGTTGTATTCACACATACCTGTATTTCACAGCACCTACGAGGCTCCCATCAGTATAAATCCACATTTTAAACGTCCAGAGCAGGTCAGCATTACTATCTTTATCAGTGCGAGACCCAATAAGCCTCTGTCCAAGAAGCTAATTGACACTCAATTAAATTCCGAGTGTCTTTCTGTTCAAACTGTATACTTTAGAAATTTAGAGGCAAACCTATTTGTTTCTTAATTGCACCTGAAATAACTTGAAGTTTGGAACAGAAACAATCACTGCACTTCACTGAACAGCAGCAAACCCAGAAGGTAAGGGGAGGGGTAGCTGCTGCCAAGCCAAAACAGCATTTGAGCTGGTAGCTTTGTTCAGCAACCTTTCTAAAGAGATCAAGCAGTAAAGGCCATTCTGCTCCCACGCTTGGGTGTTTGTCCACTCCCCATGGCTTTTGCCTAAAGACATTGCTCTCTTGCACAAGACATAACACAAATGCCGGCACAACCCCATCAACCTTTCTCTCTGCTCAGGATGTTGACGGTCAGCCAGTTTTAGTATTCTGTATTTAAAGCAGCTGCATCTCAAGTTCCGTGAATGAAGTAAATGAAGACCTAAGTTAATACAGATGTAAATAAATCCACAGTGTGGCCTTTCCTGTCATGGTTTATGTCTGAACAGTCAGTTCAGCTCTGATTTTTGGCACTTATTTATAGTTGTTAACTTCACAATTTTTACACAGTGTGCTGTAATAATATCTCTGAGAAAGCAAGGAGGCTTGGTTTTGTGCATTCTGATCCTGAAAGCCCCCAGATAGATAGTAGATAAAGACAAGAGAGGAAAAAAAATAAAAAATCTTTTGAGGGAGTCCTTTACAACTCGCCCCTGGGGCAGGACACGGTTCTTCTGTTATTTTCTCTGCATACATTCTGCACCACTGCATCAGTGTTATACAACTAGTGTAATAGTGTCCTGTAGTGGACCTCACAAACAGGAGTCATCACACTTGCTTTGCTAACTAACCATGAGCACAGAATGTAGTACACTCCCACAAACCATAATGACATTCAAAAAGAAGTAAAACTCTGTTGTGGTATTGACTTGGCCACTCCTCTATGAACTAATGCAGGTGGAATGGAGCAAGCTTATCTGGGCAGGTTGGTCTAACCTGGTTTACTGCATTGTATCTTATCCGGCCTTTCCTGATAAGACCCAAATCACTGACTCATGAATGAGCATGGCAGCTGAAAAGAATCTGGACAAAGAGGCATAAAATTCTAGAGGGCTGTAAGGGTAGACAGATCTCAGTGGCAGGAGATCATTTTAACATAACACAATACAAGAAGACATAGAAATAATGGCTTGTCTAATGCATTAGTTAGTAGATAGCACTGTTTACACAATTTCGTAAAGACAGGGAATGAGTCAGCTGGAGTTAAATATAAAAACAGTCTACACTCAAACAAGGACACACCTTTTTTTTAAATTGCAACCTCCTTAAACGTCAGTGTAAGGGAACTAGGTTTTACCACTATTTACCACTACCATTATGTAAATAAGTAATCACTTGCCTCTCCCTGATCATTATGTCACAGGCAGTGCACAGCCAAACAAATCTTTACAAATCTCTTCCTAAACTAAAACATGATTCATAAATCATCAGCTTGTTGTATCTTGAGGTATTGTTGTCTGAAAAAAATAAACATGATATATTCACTTGTTTGTATGTGCTTACTGTAAGTTGTAGATCTCCTGAAACTCATGTAGGAGGGAGTCTGGAACAGAGACTTTCACTGTCTTATAGAGTCACAGCATTTCAGTTCATTTCTCTCCAGGCCACCAAGAACTTGCTTTGGAACAATTATTATATTTGGTCTAACAGAGTCTGTCTCTTTTCATGCAGAAAATTCCAATATCCAATAATCTGGTGCTGACACTCAGTGGCTCAAGCCCTTTTAATAATAGCTTTTTAAACACAATCTTAGTGAGGGGTGTTTATGACAATATAATCCTGAAGTATACAAGATCCAACTCATTTATCTCCACACCAAGTCTGGAGAGGCGAAAAGCAGTACAAAATAGTATACTGTAAAAACCAGCAACATCAGCTTTATGGTTCTTAACCTTCTGTTAAAACCTTCAGTACCTTCCTGTTCAGATTCAGATTGTTGCTAATCAATCAGCACAGCCAACATTCAATGCACACAAACTTCCACACACTCCCACAAAAAAAGCTTAGGCGCCTTAGCAAATGTACTTTTAGCAAAAATCTATAGTCTCGCAGTACCCTGTCCAATTCACCAGAGACAGCTCATTAACAATCTACAATGAAGAGCTTAGATCAGTAGTAATGTGCAAAATCTAAACCTCAACACAAAAAAAAAAACAAAAAACCTTATCTGCATCCAGAAAAATGTCTTTTTTTGCCTGGTACACTTGCATACATTTCTATAATGCAAAACACAGAAGATGGAACGGCTTGGCATTTTGGATGGTGGCTCAGGATAGTCTAAACCTCGGAAGACTAGAAAAAAAAGGAACCAAGAAGTGTCTGTAAACACTAACTATTAAATTCTAATGCATATATGTACTGATAAGAGAGCTTCTGTAGATTCTAAAATGTGAAACATCCATGCAAACTATTAAACAGTTACTGCATAGCAAGAAACTCATAATGAGGAATTTGTAAAGCTATTTTTGTATTTTCAAAGGCAATCTCATCAAGCTTGTAATAAACCTGTCCTGACATCCCTCTAAAATAGCTTTCTATTTCTTTAAATATACCTTTTACAGCTTAAAAATATTCTCAATTGACTGCTAATTTCCACATCACTCTGCTCTTTAGAGTTAAATATCAACATCTTACAGATTTATTTTTCATACTCTTTTTAAATTCTGTGTGGGCTTGTCACTTCACTTTTTTTTAATCGCTAAATGTGGGTTTAACAAAGAATAGGCTTATTCATGTATCCTTACTATTTAAATGGAAAAACACCACGTCATAGTTAACAAAATCAAGGTGAAACCACTACTCAGCCTATTTTCAAATCCAGAAACAATAGGCAGACACAGAGTAGGAGCAGTTTCATATATGTAACTAATAACAAGTTCAACAAACTGTGAGCTATTGTCGATTATGAATACAGCAGAATGCACAACGTGCTTCAAGTTCAGAGCGCAAAACTAACAAGCTTGTATAAAGACAGCATATTAAATCCACAAGTCAAAGTAGTAGGCTATTCACAGTTGCAGTCTAGTCAATGCAAGAGGCAAGTTTACCTATTATCTTTAGACAAAGACATCAAGACTTTGGGCTACACATAGCCTAGACATATGCTGCAGTTTCTGCATTTTACAAAGGTTCTCAAACTCATAGTAAACTCAAAAATTAATATGACTTCCTTACACCTACCAAAGGTTGTTTGTGCTGAGTCTAGTTTCAACCTAATGTAGCTCCAAAGCTCTTCAGAAGACATTTAACCACTCTACAGTGCAAGCAAGGCAGTGTGTTTTGCCTGTAATATATAAACATGTGCAGACTGGAAAGACTTATAGATTTTAGGCAATAACTGATATTACTCAGAGTCAAGATGGTATAAAGTGATTAACAGTTTCCAAAGATCCAAACAGCAAACCAACATACTTAATATGCCATAAACTACTGTCTACATTGTGTTTCACTCAGCAGGAAAGAACATATCCAAGCAATATTAGATCACTGGAATCTGTCCCGTCACATTTTCCTTTTTTTTGCACTTTGACTATCAAGACAACATTAGAGTCAGTCATTATTGCATGATATAAGCAAGTCCCCACATAACATTTAAGTGTTGAAGAGAGTAATCTGGGTACCAGTCTTAACGCTACAAATATGTATGTGCCTTTTATAATGCTATGTGTTTTTAAAGGTAAACATTTCATGTAGATTATCTAAGATGACACAGTACAGGCTTAACACCTGCTAAGCAACTGTCATAATGGAAACGATTGCATGAATGCATCTGATTATATGCATGTAGCCCCTTACTGCACTGTCTGATATAGATAACCTCTTTTATAGGCACTCAGTGGGTAGAAGGTGGCCACTACAAACTTGCCATCAAACGTCCGGCCTGTCAGCAGCCTCTGGGCTCCTTTGGAGTCTCCCGCATTTGCATACTCTACGAAGACCTGCAAGCAGACAGTGGACTATTACAACCAAATACTTAAAAACAAACAAAATATAAAAATTCAAATGCCACAAGCAGAACAAGTGACAGATTAAACACTTGCTACCCACCAAATATCGCAATTTTAGGATTATCTGAAATTATCTATGAACATGTTGTCTATCAAAGATGAGAAGCCTTACCTGGCCTTTGCCAGGATTTTCTTTTGGAATCAACAGGGATATGACTGAGCCATACTTCTGGCATTCTTCCCTCATGTCCTCAATAATGTCTAAATAAAAACAATAAATATAGTGATTAAAAAAACAAATGTAAAATTCATCTGCTAACTGGAGAGCCTTTTTGGGAAGCTCTACCTCTAAAATAAAACACTAAAAATCATACTGGCAAAACAAGGTACAATGAGAAAGGAATGTCATGCATTGGTGACCACTGTATAGTAGGGCAGAGCAGGGAATAACCAAACAGATTTTATTTATTAATTTTAAAAGAATCTGAGCATGTTTAATATTTTTATTCAAGCATGTTATACTACAAAAGAACAAATACCTGCATAACAAAACTAAATTATATTTATTTACATACGTCTGTGCATAAAAACTTCCCAAAATTTGTGTTTGCATGGGGAAATATAAACTTGTTCCAAAGTCGTAACATTGCATTACAACTCACTCCTCACTCTGATTTGTTTTAAAATGTGCTATACTCAGATACAACTACCAGGTTTATGACAAAAGTGATTAAAATAAAGTAGGTGTTAATATTTTGACTTATATACACACACAAACATTTATGATGATCATTATATTTATGGTACAAAACCTATTGGGGTGAATATTAAGAAATGTTTGTCTAATCACTGCAAATATTCACAAACTACATAGCTATGGGGATCCTGTAACCTGACTAAACGTGCATTCTAATTTAATCTGTTTAGCTACACAGAATATCCATGTTACACGTTACCTTGTGTCCCGCTCCATCCAACAGGTCAATTAAATACAGCTGCCTTTCATGTTACTTAACATAGCTGACAGTAGCACTCACCTTCGTATTCATCATCATTGTGCAAATGACAGTCATCAATCACGTTGAGCAGTCTAAGGACAGGTGTGGGGAGCATAACCAAGTCTTCAATGTGAGGTGCTGGAAACAAAGTAATTTTATTATTCATGTAATAGACAAAACTAGGAATCTAAGTAATGCTTTACTGAGTTCCACGTTAAATGATCATACCAAAAGGAATACTGAAGAAGGGACTGATCAGTGCAGCTTCAGCTGTGCTCCTGCGATTGGGGTTGTTATGAAGCATGCTGAGAACATAAGACATAGACATCATTCACAAATCCAAAACCTTACATGCAGTTTAGACTGAGAGTCTTAAATTAATTGCCTACCTTTTGATAAGATCTCTCAGATGATAAACAGGGATAGCAGGATACACCACAGAATTGCTTGAAAAGATATGATCTACAATTGCTGCACTGTTGTCCTGCAGCACAAAACAGTGTAATCAAAACAGCTGCCATTTGTTACTTACATGTAAAAGATCAAAAAGATCTTCTAGCCATTTAAATTATAAATAAATGTTTATTCCAAGTAAATGTAATAGCCTGCTATATAAATATGCCAATGAAGAAGCTAACTTGTATTTTAAAAACATGACGATGCTGATATGCTTGAGCACACATTAGTATTCATGTAAAAGCAAAATCTTCCTTTGCTTGTTTGTGTGGTGTCATTAGACTATTAATTGCTTGTTTCTCTACTGTTAAATGTACTGAAATAATACTTTCAAAATGCTTGCTGTACTTTCCGTCTGATGTTTCATTAGCACACATGTATAAAGAGCAAAGAGCAATGATCTCTACTGACCTTCCATTCCTGAGACTTGATGGTTTCTTTCAGTTTAATTCCTGAGAACATTTCCAGCAGAATGATGCCCAAGCTCCACAGGTCCACAGCAGTAGTGCAGCCTGAGTCTCCCTCCAGCCCTGCCTTGGCAAGTGAGTTTTGCAGCTCTGCTTCTGGGGCTCGATACCCATCAGTCTGAATGTACTTCACATCCTGTGACCCGCAAAAACACGAATCAGCATGACAACACTGAAAGCGGGCACCTCAAGACAAGTGTTAGTGATAACCTTTTTGGAAACAATTAGGAAATGATTATGCTCACAGAAAGTGTTCCATTAATACAAGTAATTGCAAGGTTTTACCCCACAACCAACTTCTCACCTGGTGCCCTTCTTTGAAGCTGAGGCCAAAGTCAATGAGCTTAAAACACTCATCATCGGGGCTCCAAAGGATGTTGCGGGGCTTAAGGTCAGCATGCACATAGCCCTCTCTGTGCAGAAAGCACAGGGCCTCAAGCACATCACGGGCACAGTGCTGGATCAGCCACATGGAGTGGCCCTGGTTGCTTGCTCTGACCAACAACTCTGATACGCTCACATCCAGAAGTTCAAGCAGTAAGCAGCGCGTGGCTATGCCCAGTGGGTTATGGTGGGTGAACACTCCATACAGGGTTACTGAGGATCAAGAGCAAAACAATGCAGATGAACAGCCCATTTAAGACCAATACAGGCAAAACAGTCTTCTGCAGCCACTAAGCAGTTGTTGCATACCTTACTGGGGTAAACCAGTCTACTCCCCCAGTAAAGTCCTAAAGTACCTCTGTCCCACACTTTTGATGTTGTCCCTGCTCTAATAAACATGATCCATTTAGTCACACGACAAACCCTGGCTCTGGTATAACTCTGCCTCTTAGCTCCATTTCTGGAGACCCTCAGACAAGTGCAACTTATACTTAAAATTAAAATAATCCTTTCATGAGAAAGGTGTCCTCGGGACTGGGGGTGGGAACAACTGCGCTGGAGCAGTGAAAACAATACTAAATGCAAGGCGCAGGCTTCCATTCCAATATCAGGGTTGGGAATCACTGGTCTAGTGCAGTGTTTCTCACCTTTGGTCCCAGGACAGGACAGTGGGCGCTCCAGGTCTTGCTTGCCAGTCTACCTACCGATATTTTTGTGTCCCTGTATGTCCTCCAGCACGGCTCTTTCTTTCAGAAACCCGTAATCCCCTCCTTGTGCGTCCGCCTGGAACTCCTTCACGGCGGCCGAGCTGGCTCTGCCCGAGCTGACCGAACTGACCCGGTACACTGAGGCTGATCCCCCTTGCCCTAGGCGAGCTTGCACCTTCCACATTTCGCCGAAGATCTCGAAGAGAACAGGCTTCATAGCTTCGTCTGGCGCCGGAGCCACTGGCAGCACCGGCGCGATTCCAACGGGGCTGGTTCCTGAACCACAAGCCATAACGGAACAGAGCGGCTTAGGTAGCCATTTCAGTCGGAGGAGAGAAGAGGCTTTCCTGCTACTTACTGCATCCCAGACAGCCCACCGACACTAACGGCAGTGCAGTTCACTATGCGGAGGTGAACATGACTTTCTTTCATTTGAAAGATTTAAAATAACTGGACAAAATCGAGCTCTGTGTAAACGCTAGCTAAGCTAACGCACCAGTGTGAGTTAATGAAGCTCCAGAAGGAGTTAAAACACCACAACTGTGACGTTTAGTCTCACTACTAAAGGCATATCCAGTATTTTACAACCCACCCCGAAAACCGGAATGATATAGTGAACAGAATTTCAATTGTAAAGATAAGAAATAAAAATGTTTTTCTTGGTTGTAAAATTCAACATGCCAGCCATTGTTTTGGCGGCCATTTATACGGAAGCGAAGTCACGGCTTACCGGAAACAACATCACTCGACTGCGCGAGTTTAGCAGTTCATGTATTACCGAAGAAGATTATATACAGTATACTACTATTAATAATATGTGTAGAACAATAAAATCTTAATCTAAACAGCGACAGTCATGTTTGCTTATCTTTTAATGTTTTGAACGCAAAGACAATAAACTAAGATGGACATAAAGAGCAAACAAACAGACAACAAGAACATCCAAAACAGAATAAACAATTTAGACCCTTTACAAGCTAAACGAAGTCAACATACATTATAACCTGTAATGAATTCTTATACTAAATGTATTTATTATTTATCGAAAATATACAAAAGGAAACTAAATACGTTTATAAATAAAAAAATGCAGCGAACGTAAGTAAAGTCTTAATACTACGTGTGAAGTTAAAACAGGTAGCGTATGCCAAGAAAATTGTGGTCCTGCTCCAATTAGCATACCTGCCTTCCAAGTAGTGTGCTTAGCTAGTGCGTAGAATTCTGCCGTAAGTGTGCTTGTGTACTGAGCAGTGGCTAAGGGTCCTAGTTAGTAATCAAGTACGCTAAATGGAGCGCGGCCTGTGTGAAACGTTGGCCGGGCGTTCCCACACGCTTTCGGTGCCACGTCAAATGACGGAAACGAGGGGCCGGATTTTCTCGTAGTAAGTAATGTAAGTGAGAGTATTTCAGGAGAAGGGAAAGAAGTCTACCCTAGATACCGTCGGCTTCACTGAAGGTAAGAACATTATTAGCAAGCCGTTAATGTCGCTAAAGTAAAGCAGTGTTGTGCACAGCTCGCTCGTAGAGGGAGAGAGAGTCAAGCCTAGCAAACCTTACCTACTATCAATTTTACTCCTCAGTCCGTTCGGGGGGCGGTTTTCCCGAGTGAACTAGTATTATTATGATTATTATTATTATTTACGAGTAGATAGGTCAGCCAAAGCTGAACTGTGATTTCGGCTAATACATTGAAGGGAGACGGACCAATATACTAATGAACTGCTGTACTGTTACTGCCATGTGGAGTTACATTTGGAGTAGACACAGAAAACAGGTATATCTGACAGCAGAAGATCTATATGTAATGAAGCAGGTCCTTGTCGGCGCTCTGTTGTCCTCATTATCAGTCATTACCATCAACATTCTCTCTCCCTGTCAGAGCTCTTCCTGATAAACATGCAGTTAGGAGCCGACTGTGGATCTGTTATAGTCTTCCTGATGGAAACACATCCTGGAGTGATGCTACTTATAGCTAGACAAACATAAACAAGATATAAGTCTGAGTTTCTAAGTATATCTGATTCAGAAGGGTGTTGTGCCTGCTGCTTCAATAAAGGTTGGATTATCTATATCTGTCCTTATGTCTTTGTTTGCCCATGTTCATTTTCCTAGATCTGGCCTTTGGAGCAGAGAACATGGACATCAGCAGACTGACACAGACACTGGCAGAAGCCGGGCAGTCCCACCTCCTGCAGTTCTGGGACCAGCTCAGCCCTGAGGAGCAAGCTGACCTGGCCTTAGAGCTGGAGAACATGGACTTAAAAGAGATCAACCTCTTCTTTAAGCATGCTATGGAGACCTCTGGACAAACCAAGCAGGAAAAGGTGGACGCCAGAATGGAGCCGGTGCCACGGGAGGTCCTGGGCAGTGTAACCCGTGATCGAGAGTCCCTCAAAGGCTGGGAAGAAGAAGGTTAGACTTCATTAAACTTCATTAACTTCTGTTGTTAACAGACATGCTGTTTCAGAATTACACAGTGATATATTTATATACTTGTGAAGATGACATTTTGTTAGAGACAGAACAATTTTAGATCATTTGATAGGACCTTTCATGGGCACATACAATACTACAGCTTGTAGTAACGACTGGCTTTGGTATTAGTCATCCTGCACGAATGTAGTATCGTCTGTATGAATGAAGCAGCTTTTAAAGAAACAACCAACTCATTGCTAGTGGTATTTCAAAATCCCCATCTAACCAGCTCAATGTGTTACTCATGACTGACTTCAGCCAGGAGCTCCTCCTTAGCAGGGGCAGAAAAAAATGTTGGGATTAATGTCAGTGGAAGAAATTTGAAATATGAGTGACTGCAAGGGCTGAATCTTATTCTGGGTTTTGTCCCAGCAGCCCACCCTAGGGCTTGGACTCACAATGGGGTCTGGAAACATCTGGTTCTTTTTAAGACTGACGCAAGTGGTCCTGTGTATGAGGTCATTCAACATTGTGTCAAGCCTTAATCGCTCCATGTTTTATGAAAAAACATTCAGTCTAGCAACTCGTGGACTCCATGCACATTTCTGTATTTGAATCTGCATGTCCATAAAAGGGTTCCTGCTACAGGCAGAGTAGGGCAAAGTGATAAAAACTTAACTGTAGTTTATGTAAGATAAGTCTGTGCTATATTTTTAAGGTGTGTCAACCTGTGTTCCAAAAGTTCAGGAGAAGATAGTTTATAAATGTCAGTCCAAGATGGTGAATTTTGACGTCAATTTTTTGGTCTCTATATAAAGATGGCTGATTTCTGATTTTCATTATTATTATTATTATTATTATTATTATTATTATGTGGTCTGTTATACTTAAGCAGTATTCAGTCAGCAGACCTTTGGGTTATTAAGTACTGTGAGTAAATGTGTTAATGCCTAATATACCTTTTACATGTTGATAGATTTATTAATTAGTTGGTAATATATTGTCGCTGTTGTGAAGTTTTCATGCACAAATACTGTGATTTTTTTAATGGGGAAAAACAAATTATGAAATGTGGCCTGTGCAAAAGACATACCCTGAGATATGTAATGCTTTATTTTTTTCTTAATATTTAAAACTGTGAAATATGTGAAAAGTGCCATATTTACCTTCCCCACAGAAGACAATGTTATTGTAACTTATTTTTTAAAAATGATCAAAGTGTGTAATTTTACCAGACGCATTCAAACATTTGCAAATGACTGTCTATACACGTGTCTTGGGCAACCTAAGCTTTTTAAATATTTTATTTGAGGAGTAAGAGTGTTATTTGCATAAAATGACATATAACATTAGGAGTAATGCAGATGGCATGGATTTATCGTACAAGCAACCAGGTACAGTGTTCCCATAACTACATGTAATATTGTATTATATTGAGGGGGTTTGAAAATGGTTAAACAAACAAACTATGATACAAAATCATAATTTATTGTGTTGTGATGTGTATTAATTCTAATACTACAGTTTTTATGAGCAAATCAAGACGTGTTAATTCTTTGCAGTATCCTAATCCTTTTGCAGGATGTTGCACAGTACTGTGTACGTTTACGAAACAGATTCTCCTTGTCACCATAACTTTGATCTAGACTGTATGACACTGCTTATTACAACTCTGCTATCTTGACCAAAGCCAGTGGCCTGCTTTCTTCTCCATGTTTCTATAATATAATCGTTGCTGAAACAATGACCTATCCTCTCATCCATCTGCACAGGTCTGCGCTGTATTTCTCAAAGCAAAGTTGCAGTTCTGCTGCTGGCTGGAGGTCAGGGAACTCGACTAGGGGTCCCATACCCTAAAGGCATGTATGATGTCAGCCTGCCATCCCACAAAACCCTCTTTCAGATCCAGGCTGAACGTATCCTGAAACTGGAGCAGCTAGCTGAGCAGCATCACACATCAAAGTGCTGCATTCCATGGTGAGAGATGTTTAAAACTGTAAAGCTGAAGTTTAATGTGATATGTTTAAATGTTAAAAGTGATACTTTGGTTAAAAATGATCACAGTTCTCCCCCTTACTCCAAATGTAGTCCATCTCTCAAGACATGTTTGGGGTTCAAAGTTTTGCTCCATTAATTTTGCACTGATGGTACGAGGACATTGTAGCTAACAAGTAATGAAAACCCAAACCCAATTAGCATCATGCAAACCGCATGCCTAAATCATTACACACTATAAACTATGTTGCAGTATTAGGTCATTTCAAATAGGTTTGCTTTGGATGCAATACTGCTATGTATAACAATGAAGAATATACATATGTGTGAGAACTTTTTTTTTGGCACTTATTGTTGTTGACAGATCCAAAATGAACAAAGGTCAGACCCCAGTTAATTTCTTCTTATACTAAGCATAACAGTTCCCCATCAGTAAGATTGCGAAACAGCAAAGATTATGTAGAATCAGGTTGACGTGAGAACAGGGCTGTATCTTCAAGGTCAGGTGTGTGTGCCAGTCTTTGCCAGCTAATTTCTGATCAGTCCTGCTCAGGCTTATCAGCAGATTTGACATCACTCTCTTATTATCACATCATTTTATGCATGATGAGTACCATAAGGAAGTAGATAAAATTCCCCAAGTTTATTAGCAGTTCAAATCTGCTTTAAATGTTGAAGCCTTCTGCTTAACGCCAGGACAGTGCATGGAATTTGTGGACTTTATTTATTTCCATTAATGTAATTTGGTTGTTTGCACACTCTTTTATTGATTATCTGTTTGAAGGCCATATTTGCGTAAGGTAGATTTTTGAAAGAATGAACACTAGATCCATGTATGTGCACTCTTAAAACGCAGTAGCACTGTAAACGCCTAATCGCATACTGGTGTGTAGTTGTATATCACTGCTGCTCTGGTTACATTGACTTAAAGTGGGTTCTTTCTGTGAAATTATCATTTTGGAGATATGAGGTTTTATTCCATTAGCAGTGATATTTATTTAATGTTAGAAGGATTCTCAGCATAACTGTGCTTGGTTTACTTATAGGTACATCATGACAAGTGGCAGAACAATGGATTCCACTAAAGAGTTCTTCTCGAAGCACAAGTACTTTGGCCTTAAAGAACAGAATGTCATATTCTTCCAGCAAGGCATGCTTCCAGCCATGGACTACAATGGGAAGATTATACTTGAGGGCAAAGGCAAACTAGCAATGGCACCAGGTAAAGTTTGTATAGACATACTTGTCAAGTTTATACAGTGCTGTGCAAATTACCTTTCATTTAGTTAATATCCACACAAATAGTCAATAAATTTAAGAACAGGAAAACCTAACATAAGAATATTTTTCAGAATATTTTTCAGAATAAGAATATTTTTCATTATTCAGTATGTAGTGTGTCCACCCTTAGTTTTCATACAGATTTCACTGTTTTCAGGAGATTGCTTTCGTTTATTAAATAAATAGCTTCGTTTATTAAATAAATCTGCAGGGTTATTTTCCGTACCTGTGAAGTTTGGTCGTAGTTTTTCTGCTTCAAGCGATCCATGTAATCCCAAACACATTTGGATCATTAGTGTACACAGTAGTACACCTTACGTACTCCGATGTCCATTTTCAGTGTTTTGGTGCAAGTTTTTTTCCCCTTTTATTAGTAATAGTTTCTTGATACAGACCCATAGTGTCTATAGTTATCTTCTCACAGTGGCAGGATGAAGAGAAATTCCTATGGGTGTTATCAGACCTGAAGCAGGAGCATTTCTCCTATATCTTGCATGTTTTGCCCTTACTTGTAATTACATCTTTAATAGTTTAGTAACTCTAGTCTTGAAAATCTTGATTTTCATGAAGTAGTGTGTTTTGCTTAGACCTCTCTTCCTTACGCAAGTGGATTAGTTTGTATCTAATCTCCTCAAAATATCTCCTGAAAAAAGAATAGCTTGAACTTAAAAGCACATTATACGATTCTAGAGAATGATTGCTGGTCAAACTGCCAAAAACACATAAAACCTGTCAACCCGTCAAGGTTTTACAAACTTCCTGCTTGTGACGAACAAAAATTCATGGCAGCAATAACTTTTTAATATTTCACTTCCTGTCACAGTAGCTTAAGAAACCTGTTAAAACAACCACACAGAAAAAAGTTTCTTTCCTCAGTGACGAGCAGTGCACAGTGCTGCACTTTAAAGATGTCCATGTGTGAACAAATGCAAAAATTGATATGACTGCACATGGTGAATACTGTCTAAGCAAAGACTCTGATTCTTTCTTGTTTTGCTCAGATGGCAATGGAGGCCTGTACAGGTCACTGGGAGCACATAAAATCATAGAGGACATGGAGAAGAGAGGAATCGCACATATCCATGTCTACTGTGTGGACAATATCCTGGTTAAAGTAGCAGACCCTGCCTTTATTGGTTTTTGTGTGCATAAGGGAGCAGACTGTGGTGCAAAGGTCAGTGCCCATTTCCTGCTCTTCCAGAACATAGCAATAAAGAATGAGTTTATACAAGGAAAAGCTCATAATGAGCGTAGTATTGTTTAGCAGTGGTGTTGTAGTCAGTTTTCTCAAAGTGATATCAAATTTCCTCACCTGAACAGTCTTCACAGTCAGTGTGCTTTGTTTTATTTAAACATCCATTCATATTTACTATAATATGAAGCCATATATTGTTTGATTTGTATTTAATAGTATTTATTAATATTCTATTTATGAAGTATGTATGTTTTCTCAGTGGTTTCTCTTTCACTATGCTAGTTGTTTGGTCTGAAGAACACAAATGCAGTGGTAGACTTAAAGCAGGCCTGTTATGCATTTCCTGGTGTTTTCCCTTCCCTTTAGTGTGTTATATAGCTTTTTGTGCATGTAAATTATCTGCAGATTTATAGAGCTCAAAGTACACGACAGAGGGAGAAACTCTCGTCCATAGAAACCAGTCTTCTCACCTGCCTGAAACTCATTGTTGTAATTCCAGCCCTTTTCTCTATTACATGGTGATGTAATCTAGTAACACCTTTTTGCCCGTCTTACCGGGTCATCAGGATGCAGGGCTTAAAGTCACAGTAGTAGAAACAATAGTAAATAGTTTAAGCATGACTCATAATACTAATTATTAATAATATAATATTAAAATGTTAATATAAATCACATTTTGTTATAGTGTGTGAGCATTTTTAGAACATATCCACTCCAGAAAATAGACATTTTACTTGAATTTGTTTTTTTCCCCCCACTTTGTTTATTTATTATTAATGGGAGAGCACATCATTTCCTAGCTGCGAGGTGCATCTTAAAAACAGCCTCTTGCGCAAACAAAAAATTGTCATTCCTAATTAAAATGAGTTATCGTGATTAATCCTCCAGTTGTTATAAGGATCTGTTTTTAATTACAATCTTTATAACTGAGTCAATTTTCTAAAAGAGAAAGAAACCTGGATCTACTTTCAAGTGTCACTAGGTGGAGCACTTTCTCTATTCTAATAAGCAATGCTTTTTCAGGATCCAGAAGGTTCTATGTGATTGATGGAAGTTTTTTTTCCATATTTGGGCTGTATTTACTGTTACTGTAACCTCCTTTGTTCTTTCTGGTAGCTCTACAAAAGCTCTGCTGTTCTCCACCACAGTCTGATTAAGTTTAGCGGTGCAATCGGAAAACAGTTCAATTGTTTCTAGAAATCTAATACGTCAACCGCATGTCCATCAACAAGCAAATTTTGATCTCTTAGAAATAAGTATAAGGTAGCCTGTGGTTGTAAGCTCTCAGGGACTAACAATGGATTGTGACTGTGTGTTCCAAGATCTGCTAAAGGAAAACTACTGCACTGGTGCTGTGGTTGTATAGGAAACAGAAATAGTTTCAGTTTAGGAGCTAAACGGTCTTTGCAGTGTTTGTATAGTGAGTGTGGACATACATGCAACTCATATATTTGACGTTTATTCTGTTTTACAGTGTTGGAGAAGTAATACTCCTCTTGAGGTATAAATGTCCTGGACAATTGAGGAACGTATGAAAGGAAACTCTTAGCTTAAAGCACAAGACGGACCAAAATTCCCGCTTCCTTAAAACGCAAGGCATTTTGAGCATTATGTCTGTGTCGACAGCCCTGACTTTAGAATTAGCTAAGTACCAGACATCTTGGCTCCCTGTGGTTAACATCTGTTAACAGGAGTGGAGCTTAGCCTCGGGTGTTGCATAAATGGCTTGTTATCAGTGTTATTACATGGCAAATGACAAAACAGAGATTAGACATCTGACATGAAAAATGCTAACACTACAGTTTTCCCCCAAGTTTTGGATGCTGTAGCTCTTTAAGCAGATTAAAATGTTTCTCTAATTGTTCACAAAGACAGCACATGCTGCTCCCAGCTTCAGCATGACTGCTCTGTCCACAATTGATGTGATTATGCTTACTTAGCCATCATTAGTTTTAATATCCTCCTCATCTTCGCACATTCCCTTTCACCATGTCTCTCCGCATTTGTTCTTGGTCCTCATTTTTGAAAATGCAGTTGCCACATTGTTGTACAGTGTTTTAAGACTCTTGGCAAAGCTTTGCCTCGGAGAGAAAGAAATGCATTCCCTGCTTTGTTTTTTTGTGACAGACACAGATGTTTCTAGGTCATTCTTGTATATTGGTTTTATTGGAGCAGAAAGGCAGGCAAGGAAAATGTCCCCACTGGATTAAAAATGTCAGTCATCTTATGATCTGCTTTGCCCTGTGAGATCCTTAGGAAACAGTTCTCTAATTCTTGCCAACGTTTCCCGTGGAATTTTTCTGTTTCTGAAGGTGGTGTAAAGTGAATCGAGGGTAAAATCTGGCAGTTTCTGATCATGCTTTGCGGGGGGAAAAAAAGAAAACCTCCAGTGTAGCCTATTATTCCATCTCAAAGAGTTCATTTTTTCAGTGTCTCCAACCAGTGTATTTATCGGCATGTCCTAACATTATCCTTTATCCATTTGGTTTTGATAATAAGCGCAGATTTCTATGGTTCTCAGTTTGGTTTAAAATGCAGATGACTCCAAGTATCTGGATTCCACTAGTAATTAAAAAGTCCCTTCATGTCAGAGGCATGATTGTAAGAAAAGTTGAACCCACCCACCCCTCATAAATCGTAAGGCATGCAGTTAATGTGGCTTTAGCTTAGTGCCTCTTCCCCCTGTCCTAACCCATCATCAACTGAGAACTTTGTAATTTGTTACTTGCAGATGGATGAAGGATTTTCCCCCTTCTGCCATTGCTTTAATTTAATGCAGACTCCAGGCATGGAGGAAAACTAGATGGAGTGTGTGGTCTTCTTTACTCTAGCCTGAAACTGGTAGGAATAAGTCTTCGGAGCAATACGTTGCATGGGAAACGTCTTCTTTTACGTTTCACATGTGAACAAAACAGTGGTTGGAGTTAGAGGTTTAAGGTTCTTTTTCCTATTATGACTAAAATGCTCATTAATAGATAGTGAGGTACATCATTGTTTTTCAAAAATAATATTTTGATTTCTCTCTTTAATACATAATCCTGCTTTTCACAGGTTAGGTTTAGGGTTAGGGCATTTAACCAGACTCACCTTAAAACTTTCTATTTTAAATATGAACTTTGCTTCTGAAGGTCAAAGTTTGATCTTATCACATTACACGTCATTGCTCGTTCACATATACTCTGCTATGAAACTACAGAAATTCATAGCAGGTCTTGCTGTGGCATCATTGGCAGGTGGTGGAGAAAACCAATCCGACTGAGGCTGTGGGTGTGGTCTGTAAGGTAGATGGGCGTTACCAAGTGGTCGAGTACAGTGAAATCACCCTGGCAACAGCCGAAAAGCGAAGCACCGATGGTCGGCTTATGTTCAACGCCGGCAATATAGCCAATCATTACTTCGCTCTTCCCTTCCTCAAAGACATTGTCACGTGAGTCATGAGCTACCATGCTATATTTTTTTTTATCAGTGTTACTTGTATGTCTTCCATTAGTGATCTTTTTCAGTAGATTAACTGGAGATTAAATCCCAATTACTCCTTTTCCACTTTAAGTTAAATTGGGATTCATACTGTATTTTGCTCGTAAAAGGTCTCATTAACGCTTTAAATGGGACAGTTATTTCTATGAGCTGTTTCCAATGCACTTTGCCATCTTGTAAATACTAGTAGAATGGAACAAAATTTAATGTGCACACAGAATATGAGGTGAAGTCAAGAAAGGAACATCTGCAGTTTTCATGTGTCTGGTATTTTAAACACATGATGGCTTTGCCAGATCTGTTCTCTTATTGTAATTTTTATGATATGCTAATAGAAAGAACATGTTTCACTTTTCTGCATCTCTCTTTCTCTCTCTTTGTCTTTTTGCTTTCCTGCCTGTTTCTCAGTACGCATGAGCCGCAGTTGCAGCACCATGTGGCCCAGAAGAAAATCCCCTATGTGGACACCCAAGGACAGCTAATCAAACCCGACAAACCCAACGGAATTAAGATGGAAAAATTTGTTTTCGACATTTTCCAATTTGCCAAGTTAGTGTCTGTTTTTTATTATTATTATTATTTATTTATTTAATTATTTATTTATTTTACTTTTTCCTCTTCATTACATTTATTTCCATTCTCCTCGGACCTGTCTCAGGGAAATAATGATGATGAGTAGATAAACTGTGCAAAGGAAAATATGTACTTCTGCTCATGAGTATGTCCTGCTGTCTGTGCTGCCCTGATTTCTTCATCTTGTAATATCTTGCTTTAAGTCCTTAATTTCTTCTTCTTAGTAGCAAATGTTTGGATTTTAGGCATGACATGCAAAAACATCCCAGTGTAAATACGTAACAACATACAGTATACAGAATACAGCACTATTGAACATTGCATTATAACATTAATAGGAGCACTGGGCCTTAAAACAGGGATGTGCAGTCTTGTTAGCAAAGAGCCATTGTGGCTGCAAGCTTTCATTTCAAACAAGCAGGAGCACACCAGGTTGGACGCCCCTCTCTCAGAATAAAATAATATTTTTTTTGTTTTTGGTATTTGTTGCACTGCTGAGCTGAAGGAAGAATAAAAAACATAGGACACGATATACGTAACGTGGATCTTTTAATACAGACACTATTAGGACTTTTACAATCCTAAAAGACTGGAGGGGCGCTCCTGTTATCATACAATCCAGTGTCACTGATTTTGTGGACATGGTTTACATTTAATATTTAGACTGTAAAACCAAGTAACCTCAAATGTTAAATAAATAGTTAAGTAAAGGTTCCTAATAATTCAGTAAATAATAAGAAATGAAACCCTATTATTAATGTTTTTATTTACTAATAACTATGTATTACTCTGTAAATGCTATGAAACTTATATGTGTATAGTTCTAAGAGGTTGTTCAGAGTGTAAGGAGTTAATTGTTTGAAAAGTTAGAAAAGCATTTCTGTGCTCAAGTGCAAGAATGCCAGTGGTCACATCCAAACATTTTCTGTAGTATTTATGACCATCTTAGTTTTTGTTTTGTTAGAATTGAAAGAAACTGCACCTCCTTTGTCCCTGAAAATGACTTGTGTAACAGCTGATGATTCGGAGTTGCTTTTGTGCTGCAGGATGTTTGTGGTGTATGAGGTGCTGAGGGAGGATGAGTTTTCTCCTCTGAAGAATGCAGACAGTCAGGATGGGAAGGATAACCCCACCACCGCTCGGCATGCGCTCATGTCCCTGCACCACCGCTGGATCCTCAATGCAGGCGGACATTTCATTGACGAAAACGGAACCCGTGTGCCCGCTATACCTAGGTGAGGTGCATGCATGTATACACACACACCTGCACAAATGCCCACACACACATGTCCAGATATGGACATACCAGCAAACGCATGGGTTTAAAAGAGGCAGGGAAATAATGGAGCCGTCAGTAAGCTAGAGGCAAAACAGACAAATAAAGTTCTGAAATGAAGAGATAGTGGAGTTAACAAAAAAAGTTCCTTCCACCAAACTTTTTAAATTTTACTCTAGCTAAGAGAATACAGTTTGTGAAACATGGACAGTGCCATCATCTTGTTTTTGTGACATTTGTGACATGTCTACATATGTGCTTCTGGTTTATCATTATTTGATAAGAAACTCTCTTATCTATGCTGTAATGGCTTTTGAAATTCTGAGTCTTCATTTTCATTTTCAGCCTGTGCCAAAGCTGTAGGTTATGAAGCTAGTGCTGTGTAAGCTGAGCTAAGATTAAACATGCTAACAGAAACAAATCTATGACAAAGCTTTGACACATACAGAGTTAATTACAGCTCTGCACATTTACACAGCAGGTATACAGCAGATAAGGAGACAAATATGTTATAATATACTTCAGGAAATGTTTTTATTAGTTAGAAGAGCTGCTTAATGTAACTGCAGCACCATTTAAGGTGGAACAGGAACATGGTAAAAATAAGATGGCTAACGAGAAAGCTGACCTCAGCCTCTCTGAGATTTCTGTACAGTTAAACCGGCTCACTGAGCCTAACACTGCCCTTCGCCCCTTGTCTGATCTAAAAGCTTTGTTTGAAATGTTTCTTCTTTAGATTCAGACGGTTTTTCAGCCGTCTCTCCTTCATGGCCCTGCATGTGGAGCTCAGAACATAGCTCCTCCCATCCTGTGCATGAGCACAAATGACACCTGTTGCCGATTGGCTGGAAGAATGTTGTGATATTCACACATAGTAATCGTTGCAAACCTGGCCACCACAAGTTGCTCACACTAAATCAAGCAGAATATGTAATCAGCCACAGGTGTCCACCCACTTACTGCGTGGCCCTTCCTCAAACGCACATGCATGAGGAAGAAAAGCACATTTTGTGTTTTGTACACCATGTGGCCCATGGACTGTGTGCTTTGGCTCATGTGCCACTTTTGTACACAGTATGCGGGCAGAATACATCCGAGTTGTGCCTGAAATTGACGCAAAATCAACGTTCACTTCTGCACACACATACCAATCTTTCTCTGTTTTCCTTGTATTTTTATATTCTGTCTCACTCCCTCACTCACACACACTTAATATTGAAACTCTGCACACTCTCTTTTTGTTTCATGCCCCTTTTCCACCTTCACTCACAAACACACACACACACACACACACGTATAAGCTTTTTATCTGACTCACAGCGGCACATCATAAACAAAGGTCGCTCTGCTCATAACGAGTAGTGTTGTAGAAGTTAATGCAGGTCAAGACAGGTTCAACATCACCTCAGAGTATCTGTTTACACGCTCTCAAGTCACACCAAATGTCCACAGATGTCGCAGCTCAGACCAGCCTTTTCACACTTTTATTTCCTGTGTAACATTTCTAGACATGGACCAGCAGGGACACTCTCACCTGATGGCAGCCAGAAGTAACTATTTCCACGGTTGTATGTAGTGCATGGTGATGGGCCTTTCGCTTCTCCCTCACTCAGTTTAGTAGGCCGTAGAGAATGCAGCTCACAGGGAGAGTTTCCGCTCTCCTGGCGAGGGTAAAGGTTGGTATTCTCAACCGACTGCCCTTGACTCATTCTCACCCAGACATTAGGTACTAACGGCAGAATGGTGCATGCTGGGGACAGGGCACCGCTTGCTTTGCAGTCAGCGCTGGCATTCATTACTGTAACAGTAGGGTTTTCATGGTGCTTTCTTGCTCATAATCAAGTTTCCCGTCGTAATCTTTTTTAACTGCTTATTGACAAATGGAAATGGACAAACCTCTCTTTTCAGTTACCAGTATCAGTGGATGACTGGATTTTGCATAGTTTGAATGAATGTGAAATCAGTATCCTGCTGTTGCTCTCTTTCATTTCTGATACATAACTGTTTACGCAGCTATGAGTGGAATGGGTTTTCCGATTACTCCGCTGAATCCTTTTCTTCACAGTGTCCTCAGACTCTGTCAAATTTTCTGTTTGATTTTTTTTTTCCTTCTGTTTATGTATCAGCTGTTATGAGTAATGCTATAGAGATTCAAATATTATGAACTCTTAATACCTTACAGTCTGAAGGATGGGACAGACCTGCCAATCAAATGTGAGATCTCTCCGCTTGTGTCCTATGGAGGAGAGGTAAGAAAAACCTCAACAGGGGCCTCAAGTAAACATAAAACTTGTTCTCGAACTGTGCGGACCATTTTTCTTTAAGCTGGAGTTTTTCTTGTGACAGCAATGACAGCCTAAATATATAGCTGTATTTAGATCATTTTTTCTTATTAGAGATGGCATATCAGCAGATTGCTAGAGTAGATATCAAAGGGAAACTAAGTCTAAAATAGACCTCACTAGGGCTCAAAGATTTTATATCGGAATGGCAATTTAAAGAAGTGCAATACTCAAATCGCAAGAGCTGCAGTTTTAATTATAGGCTATTTTATCAAAACCGTGTCCTGTATGGGGAGTGTTAACATAATATCGGAGCTTATAAACTGCCTGTAGATGAGTTAAACCAATCAGAGCCAGCCAAGCAACTGCTTGATATCACAACTGCAGCTAACTTAGAAAGGGGATGTTCTTTTCTTACCATACAAATACTGTCCAAATCAGTTCCCAGAAATCACAGTCGCAGTACTGATGAGAAAAATCGCAATTAGATATTCTTCCCAAATCTTTCAGACCTAGAGCTCGCTCACATTGTCATGTTTATGTCTTAGGGTGGGAAAGCAGAGTGTTTGAGTAGTTTCAGTGTCATATCCTACTTTTAGATGCTCATTAAAAGTGCCTCAAATAAAAGTGGTTCATTTTAAAGCTTAATAGTTTTTAAAGAAAAAATGTTGTATCCATATCAGTTGATATTCAGGGTGTATTGGTATCTGTATAGTTAGCAGTATATAAAAAAAACCTTATATAATAATATTTATTTATTTATTTATTTATTTATTTATTTATTTGCTTAAAAGTTGCTGTATATGGGAAATTTTCCAAGCCCAGTGTTTTTTTTTTTATGGAAGCATTAATGCTAGATTCAATAGATGGCTTGATTTATGTGAGATATTAAGGCTGGACTTGCACTGCACATCAGTCTAAATGGAGATTCTCAGTTGAAAGGAAAATGCTGTCAACAGCCTGGTGTGTTGGGAGCTAATTGTCTACTCTTGTTTGTCAGGGACTGGAGAAACTTGTAAACGGCAAAGAATTCCACGCTGCACTGGTCATCGACGAAAGCGGCGTCCACGAGCATGTAAAGAACGGACTGTGATCTGTGAGCTGGCGGCCACATCTGATGACCCAACGTGGAAAAGATTTTCTTCTCCTTCATCTCTCTTCCTACCAGACTGGGAGAAACTGTGACATTCTAGTGCAATAACATGAAGGAATAAAGCCTCTTGAGGCCTACTGTTATCACTTAAGATCAAACTATTTATTTTGCTAAGACTTATTTTTATATAAATGCTTTTCTTTTCATAAAAATGGGAATATGCATTGTAGCTGTTAATTTATGAGTACACAACGAGAATGAATGTGTAATTTAATGAAGTATATGGTACATGGGTTACTCTCTTAATTTTCCAATGCGTTCAGACTGTACGATACTCTGAATGGGCACTTCTCAGTGTCAAGGCCTTGCTGTCCAGTCTGTGTTGACTCTTTGAGAAACGTAGAGATGTGTTCCAAGATGGTGATGAAATTCAAAGATAAATACTCTCTGTCCCACTTTCCCTTTCTCTGTTTTTAAATGTTGATTCCTTAAACTGTTGGAATGTTCTCTGGAAAGTGCACACTTTATCTGTTAAATATGCTGATTTGATTTAAGCAATTGACATGAACGATTATTGGCTCAGTATCAGCCATCACAATTGAACATATGGAGCATGGACAAATATCATTTCTAATATGAGAGCTACTGTAAACTCCAGAGTGATGAATATTTTGAAAAATAAATAAGCAAATAAATTCTTCACCAAAAAAAAAAAAAAGATTTGGTTCTTTCCCTTTTGTGCGTGCGTGTTTGACAGGTATGTTTTTTGCATCTGAGGCTTAAGCTGAAGCAGAGTTGAATCAGATTTTCCAGCACAGCGTTTATGAGGTAGGTTATGATTGGCCAGCGTCTGCACAGTCACCACACCGTACAGCCATTTCAGAAACGTGCACTCTGAGACTCCTCTCTCTTTCCCTCCCTCCCTCTCTCTCTCCGTCTGTTGCTCTCTTTCATGCCCCCTTCTGCAGTTACTTTTATTGCCCAGCAAAATGTGTTGCACCAAATCAATTAAAGGTTAGGAGTCAGGTCTGTTATTTTTGTGTCACTGTATTTGAGTATTGTGAGAATGTGTTCCTTTAAAGCTCGACTATGGAATCATTGTTTTATCTATGTATATATAAAACAGAGGGATTTGTCCACACAGGGAATGTACACATTTGTCAGAGTCCAAACTACCTGAAAAAAAAGCAAGTGCTGATACCTCCAGAGCAAAATACAAATCATTCTGATGAATCCGGATAGATCATCACTGGTAAACATACAGATTTTCTATTTGCAGTTCGGTCCTGCCTATTCACAGTTAGTTATAAGCAGTGTTCCACTTTCTACTTGTAGGAAGAGGCAAAAACAAGACACATAGGCAGTATAGTCATCATTTACATATATTGGACATATATTAGAATGACATACTAGTCTTTTTCAGTCTTTGGTACTGAGCAAATGCAAGACTGAAATTGCATTCATTCATTCATCCTCTAAGCCACGTATCCTTCTGGGTCGTGGGGGGACACTGGAGCCTATCCCAGAGCTCACTGGGCAGAAGGCTAGAAACATCCTGGACAGGCTGCCAGTCTATCACAGAAGACTGAAATCTGTGGTCCAGAATTCTATGGGACATTTCAGAATAAACCCATAGGGAAAAGCACTGGCAGGGTTGAGTAGACCAGTGTCTGTACTGATTTGTAGTGAAAGTGTATGACACATGGCCACTTTTTGAATTTGCAGTTCACACAGTTTTTTCTACTAAACAATTATTCTGTATCTGTTCTCTGAACACCATTATAATTTAATATCTGCTCCAAGCCAGTACTCTCCCTGATCAGTAGAAAGAAGAAAAGTGTGGTGCTGCTGGGGAGTGCCGTATGCTTTTCTCATTACTCCACACTGAGAGTACTGTGCCTTAAAAAGGGGGGTGTAGGGGTCTAAGGGAATGGAAGAGGGGTTGATGTGGAATTCCAAAAGAGAATCCAAAACTGCTCAAACCTCCCGCAACCTCTGCTGTGAGGAGACGACTACATGTTTAACGGAATACAATCGTTGGTGTTTTTTTCTTCTTTTTAAAGGGCCCATATGACAAATTATTGCCCTTGTTTTCTTTTAGATGAGGGTTTCAGAATACACCATGCACTATGCAGCTGATGCACAGTATGGAATCTGAGCTGCATAAAACATAGTTCATAGTTTTATGATTTCACAAAAGCAACACATTTACATATAGTCATTAGGAAAAAATAAAACAAATTTAAAAGGTGCCATAACATTTGCACAGGCCACATTTTATGTTAAAACTTGTCTCAAATTCAGCAAATAAACATTAAGTGTGCACTAAAATATACAGAAGTTTGTTCTCTGTAGAGAAAGTATGAACTTTTTTTTTCTTACTTAGAGGCCCAACAAAACATGTAATCTGACCAAATCAGGGGGTCCTGGGGATCCTCCCCTACTAAACCTCTTGATCCCCCTAAATGTCTTAAAATAAAAATTGTAAAGCTTCCCTGAAAATAAACATATGATGTTATTTTGTCTGTTAGGGAAAAAGATACCAGGGGGTATTTCACACACTGACCAAGGACGGCAAAGCTCTTCCATATGGCTGCACATACGCCTAATCTAATCTCCAATAGCAGTTACAGTTAGCCCAATCATACTGACGTCATAAGGCCTGTTTCAGTACAGACAGCTTTCTGAAAGAAACACAGTACAGCATAGCCAATCAGAATGAAGATCATTTACATAGATTGGTCTTAAAGGCACAGTGACAAAAACAGCCTGTTTAATTTAATAAATACTTAACATCCACTACATTTACTCCACTGCATTATGTGAAATCTGTCCTTCCTTTTGGCTTCTGTGTGCTTAAAAACATAACATACCAAAATGAAAGAAGCACGAATTGAGCCCACCAACAGCGTGCACTATGTTTTGAGCTTGTTTTAACCTGTTGGACAGAGCTTGGTTCTACCTAATGGAAATTTTTCTCCTTCAGTATTTTGTGCTTATGGTCATTGTAATAGACATCAGTGTCAGACTAATTAATGCCATTCTATTAAAAGATCGGTGTACCAAGAGTCTTTTCACCTAAAATGAGTCTTGTTCCAGGACATTAGAGTCATAATAAATCCTTCAACTTTTAGTTTCCATACTTAAGTACATTTGAAGGGAAATACTTTAGTGCTTTTACACAAGTGGAGGTCTAAAAGGAGGAACTTCTACTTTTACTGGAGTAATTTTTTACCTTGGGTATCTCTACTTTAACTCAAGTACATGGTTTGTGTGCTTTGTCCACTGCTAAAAATGAATTGTTTTTGTTTTTTGTGGGCAGCTGGCTTGATTTTACATTGTGTCCAGTTAGACAATTCCACACAAACTCAGACTGACCATTGGAAAGAATGAATGTCCAGCTTCCTCTCTCGAAAATCAGTGTTCATTACATAATATTTATTTAACTGAGAATAATAAATGGCTTGTGCTATCCAGTCAGTGAAGAAGTCAAATAGACAGCAGTGATGCTTCACAGCTGCAATGGCCAGGAACAAATTGACAGCATTGCAGTACAGAAAATCTCAGTGCTCTTCATAAATAAGGTCCTCTATGAATGATGATCTTTTCGGTATTCCCATAGGCTGTCCAAAATACATTCAGGAAAAAAAAAACTTCTCCGATTGGTCACTGAAGTCTGACTTAATTGAAACCTTCTGTATGGCATGAGGAATTCTGGGACTTTGGCATGTACCCAAGAATCCCCAGTATGTTAGTTTTTTCTCTTTCTTTCTTTCTTTCTTTCTCCCTCTCTCCCTCTCTCTCCCTCTCTCCCTCTCTCTCACTCTCTTTCCCTCTCGCTCACCCCCTTCTGTTTTTTTCCCCCTCCAGAGTTGTCTTACATCAGCTCACTGTGCCTGGATATGAGGACTGAGAGAGTATAGAGAGAAAGGAACCTCTTGGATTTTACCTTTGTTCTCTTTTTCGCTGGTTGGAATTAAGAGCTTTCTGGACAAATGGTTTGAGAGAGGCAAAATTCAAACAGTAAGTTTTCTTTTTTCAGTCTTTAAAATAGTTTAAACATTTATATGTCCTTTTTTGTTGAAGATCAGGTTATACCTTGCATTTGATTTAGGTAAATGGAAATGTCTTTCGCTAGTTGTTTATGAACTCGGAGGTTATGTGCATTGCTTATGTAGAGTTATGTCCTAGTTTTCCTTCTTTGTGCTAAAAAGTTTCTCTGGAAGAGCTACTGTTTGCATGGCAGGCTAAAATAGTGGATACCAGAGCAAACTGATACTTGATCCCCACTGTACTCTCAACTGATGCAAATCCAGCTGTTTTAGACAGCTTTACCAATATGGACGCCATCTGCAAGACTATTTTACCACTTTGAACTTTGTGCAGTAGAGCAGAGTGCTTGGCTTGATTTGACTGCAGATGAAAAGATGTGACGTTTATACAGTTTGAATCTTTTAGAGGATTCTAACACAAAGGAAACGCAGTTTGTTTTTTATGTCTCACTTTTGCTTTTTTAAGCACTAACACTTGAAGTTTACTTCAGATAACCGATTATTACAGTAATTACTGAGAGAGCTTGATGAACGTGTTGGTTGAACCGACCTCACATGGTGCTTCATAGTATTGAAATTAATGGAGAAACTGGCTTTGTAAAGTCAGCATGACATATTTCTGACCCCACTTATAAATGACCCCACTTATAAATATTGAGGTCTTTTACAGTAAAATTAATTATATGTTCTATTTGATTTAAGAAATATAAATAAGCTTTCAATTTAAATGCAGTTACTTATAAATAATAAGAATAAGAATAAATATACAATATGCATTTTTTCAGTGAATACAGTCCTTGTGATGTTATTATATTGCAGAAAGATTTTCAGTCCAAAATGAAAACGTGTGCGGCCTCACTATGTTTTACTGACTCTTTACAGATTAAACTATTTGGAGAAACTTACTTGATCGTTACTAGAAGTGGGGTTAGTGGAGTATGGTTTAGGTCTTGAGATGAAGTTAACTATATGGTTGAAGTTTAGTTGCATTTAAACCTTTAGTTCAATATCAGACTAAGTGAGCATCTACGGTAGTAATTGTGATTATTACTGCAATTATAGCCTAATTTACAGACTCATTTGTGTTTAAAGGGGTCTTTGTGGTCAAGGTGTAGTTGACACAGGAGATTACTCCAGGTGCACCAGTATGTCATGGCATGCCTCTTATTTGTGTTGTACGTGGGTCATGACCTTAATGCTGGGAACAGGCAGGGATACCCTCTCTATGGCCTTTACATGTGTTTTAAGTTATCACAGCTATGCACAACAGGTCTGACTAGCCCTTAAATTTCAACACGCTACATGTACTAATGTGCTGCACACTTTCAGATACAATATTCCACATTTGTGCACTGTTTAGCATAGCAAGCCAAGTTAACATCTTGAGTCTTGTTAAAAAGGCCAAGTTAACCCAACTTATTTGGTTGCAGTTTTTCAAGCTAGGACCACGGAAATGTGGAGGATCTATATACATACATATTGCTGCTTTTGGAAGAAAAGCTTTGTATCTCCATTTTTGTTGTTTTGTATTTTTTTCACAGAATTTGAAATGCCATTTCATGATGAATGAATTGAAATAAATTTAGTTCCACTGACTCCCATTCAAATTGAAGGATGTTTTTTCCTTACCATTACAGATGCAGGGTTTTAGTTTCAATATCTGTAAAGTTTTTAGTTTTTAAGAAAATGCCTGTTGCCAAGTGAAATGGCCCAAAATGATTTGGAAGAAAGTCTGATTCCATTGATTTACACTAAAAGTAAAATATGTTTTTTCGTTCTTCTGTAATCAGTTATCAGTTTAGAGATTTGAGGTTTTGTTTCAACAGTAGCGATATAGCAATGTCACTTTAGCAACCACCTGGGATTTCTTAGCAAGCCAACTTAAAGTTTATTTAATTTAACTTATTATTTTAAGACTTATAATTCAGTTACTACTATGAATTATTGCTAATGCAATGAAACTAATATATCAGTTATGTAGTAAGGAACTGCAGAGAATAAGGAACTGGTTCCACATACAGGAACATGTGACATACAGCGTCATTACTTTTATTCACTGAAATCTCTTGCTGATGGCTGATAAATCATTCTTGGCATCCTGAGCATCCAGTCAAGCTTTAAAGATCCTCAAGCTTATCCAAGATGTCCAAGCTGTTATCATCTGGAATCATGGACATGTCATTTAGATTAGTAATGCAGGCCTCCTCAGTAAGGAATGACTGGCGGGACGTCAGCGATATCCGGCATAATGATATACTCCAGTTTGGTGTGTAATTTGGATTTGAGATTCAAAACAGCTGAGGCACTCTGCACTGTACAGCTCACCATCTGACAAATCCATTTCATTTTAATGCAACTGAATGCAGACACCAGAGCAGTATTCCCCATCCTAACAACAACCTCTTCAGTGTGTATAAATAGCAACTAGTTGAATACATTGCTGAAGAAAATATCAGGTTTGTGTCCCACACATGCTCCATATTCCCCACCCAGCTTTAACAAGCTCAGCTGCAGCACACCAGCAGAAGAACCTTTTACCCATAAATATGTAGACTGCATGTCACGTTGTATACCATAATATACTGCCCTAAATACTGCCTGATGAGATGCAGCCATTGCTAGCTGCCCCATCTTCACTAGAGAGACATAACGGATTGATCGGCTTTGAAGCGGAATGCTAATAAAACCCAGCGTGAGATGGTTTGCATTCCGCTATGAGATTATGACAAGGCCATGAAATGTGGCAGTAAAGTAACAGACATCTGAGGTTATGACGTCAGCTTAAAGCAAGGCTATGGCTATAATTAAGCCTAAAATCAAGCAAAGAGGCAAGCTCATGCCAGTGGATTAGCATGATTAGCATCGATTGGGCATTAAATCCCAAACATTTCTGTTAAACAAGCTTTTGAATACTCTGTATTAGCAATTAATATCGTCACTGTCCAAAGAAAAACAAGCATCTCCAAAATGGCACCTTTACAGAAGAGGGCACAAACCTAATTTAATTTGAATGTAAGTCAATGGGACCAGACTTTTTTCCAAGCAATTTTTGGGCCATTTCTGTTGGTCCATTCATCATAAAATTCTCACCCAATGTAAACAGCAGCCACTGTGTTCAAATGATGCATAAAAGTAAAAATCGACTAAAATGGAGATACATGCTTTTGGACAGCAACAACATACAACATGCTGGATTCCTTTCAAAAGGCCCATATCCTACACAGTATTGTATTTTTTCCCTGAGGTTAACTAATGACCTTTCTTAACCATTTAGCATTACTAAAACCAGCAGTTTCAGTTACTGTGACTTCAAAACCTGACATACAGTCATATGCAGATGCTTGCATGCCCCTGGTCAAATATACATACTTTGTTTTTTCTTCTTTTTTCATTGAAAAAAGGAGCGATTTGTAAGATGGCACAGGCTATGAAGTTTATACTCCAAACAATAAAGGAGTATGAATTTAATAGGCTTTGTCATCTTATAAATTACTACTTTGAAAATCAACAAAACATGTCATTTAACCAAGGCCACCCAAAACTCCTCAGTCTAGAAGTAACCATTTTCAGCATTAAACCTCATTCCTTTACTTATTAAGAGCAGTTGTGGAAAACAACAATAATGTTAAGTCCTGTTTTACTTCTTTTTATATTACTTATCTTGCAGCGGTGGTCATCATAAAAGTTACTTGCCAGGAGCTTTAGACATAATTGCTTTTACTCTCTCCAGAAGCAGGACCTTCAACACGAATGACAAGACGTTAGAATAGATATTCAGGACGGCAGTGCTACATCTTCATCCTCTCATGTTAGGCTGATTCGACTTGACGCTGTAGTGACTCACTATCGCCTCTTCAGGTACAACGTGCTAGGTGGTTAGCATGCTAACTTCAGTAGATTTCTCTGCAACACAAACATACAGTCATACGGTGTTATTACTTTACACCCTGTGGATAATTTTAGGCCATTTTGGAATGTTTTTAAATCTTCACATCCTCAACAATGAACACAGTTCTGCACATGTTAATGCACAATTACTGTTTATTTGATCAAATGTATCATGTTGGGGAATTAAATAAAACACTAAATGTGGCCTGTGCAAATGTTATGGCACATATTTTGTATTTTATGTTTCTTTTTTTATAAATTGTGCAAATAAATGAAATATAAGTACACAGAAATTTGCAGAACATTTAGTAAATCACATAAATAAGTAAAACTCTGACTTGGTTTTCTATTAGATGGGTCCTGTAAGTGAATACTCAAAATCTAAATATCATCTAAAAACAAGTCTATGATCTATGATTAAGCCTGCAATTAAGCTAAGAACTTATGCTAGCTGCTTAGCTATTTGCTCTGTAATTGGCAGTGGTGGACGAAGTACACAAACCATGAACTTGAGTTGAAGTAGAGATACCCAAGGTTAAAATGACTCCAGTAAAAGTAGAAGTTCCTCCCTTTAGACCTCCACTTCAGTAAAACTGCCAAAGTATTTGCCTTCAAATGTACTTAAGTACGGAAAGTAGAAGTAGCATGATTTATTATGGCCTAGTTTTATTACTAATGTCCTATTATAATTTCTGTAAGTAGACCCTTAATCAACTCACTGTAGGTGAATAGACTCTAGTGTCACTCTTGGTACACCAACCTTTTATTAGAATGTCATTAATTAGTCTGACACTGATGTTTGATGTTTGACAATTAGCATAAGCACAAAACACTGAAGGCAAACAGTTTCCATTAGGTGGAACCAAGCTCTGTCCAACAGGCCAAAACAAGCCCAAAACAAAGTGCATGCCGTACCCTGATAGGTGGGCTCACCAAATTAATGCTCCTTTCATTTTTACATGTTACATTTTTATGCACGCATAAGCCAAAAAGAGCAACAGATTAAGAGCCCAGAATGGGAATACTTCAGTAGAAATACACAGAAAAATACTACAAGTACTGTCCACCACTGGTCATTGTCAGTGTAGCGGTGTAACTGTCAGAAACATAGTTGTAGTTTTCACACCTTAGTGGACTACCTATGGATTATGGGTGCATGAAAATCATACATACTGGTAAACTTGGTTCACATACGTTGAAGTTTTGTTTGTACATCTTTCTCACCTTATTTTTGACTTATGAATAAATGCACGAACTACATGTTAGGAGTCTTTTCATCAGTATTGCCTAGTAAATTCTCGGCTGTATGCTGTTTGTTTTAGGGCATTTAAATCAGTGTAACGTAATATACCATTTAGCTACAGTGACTTTTGAGGGCCATACTTATTAGTGCCACATACAAAGACTACTTTACGTGTAAAATAATTTATTTACATACGTTTTCTAAAGAAATGTTATCTAGGCAACTTGAGCTTTCTATTGCAGAACTGCTTTTTTTCCACCTGCTTTTTAAGACATTGTACATTCAATGTGCAATTAAAAGGCATTGACAGCTTTCACCAAGTCTCAGTTGCACATGATTCAAGCCACAGTGTGTGAAGTGAGTGTTGCTTTTATGGAAGGAAATGGAACAGGATTTCTTGGCCAGGGCCACTTTTTTCCACAGGGCAAGGTTGCTGAGTTTAATGTAGCTCTAAAAACCCGAGGGAGAATTGATTGTGCAGTTAGGTCAGTTTACTGCAGGTGCAAAGGCACAGCCACTATGGCACTCCCTTAAGGGGGTGTTTCATTCTAGCCACAACTCACAGGGTCTTAAGTCAAGTGTGTATTTTTACTGAACAGCTGTGTCTCCCGTATCAATGCTGAGGTCTAACACCAGGTTTTCATTAAACTGAGACATGAAGTTGTAAGGCTTTGCTTCTGGCTGTTGACAACTGAACTGATTAGAAGTGCAACTCACTCACTACGACTGGCCTGATTACCACGTTGCTCATCCAATCAGATAATCCAGTGCACTCTAAAAAAAAAAAAAAAAAAAATCAGGTTCTGTTTCCTATACCATAGCCAGATTAAGCCCAAGACCAGACTAAAAAGAATTTATAACCCCAAATGACAAAATATATAGAATAGTAAGGAAAACGCAAATTTAAAAAAATAGTGTTTCTTACATTTACTTTGACTTTTATTTCATAGCAGACAGTATAAACCAAATATATTTAATGTTTTGTCTGGTCAACTTTATTTCATTTCTTAATATACATCCATTCCTGCACTTCAGGGATTCGTTTGACAAACGTTTGTCAGTCACTACAATTCAGAGTTACATTCACAACGCCACTTAAAACTTTCCTGTGCAAAACAGAAGCCCTATGTTAACCATGTCCAGAAGCAGCATCAACTTCTCTGAACTTCCAGGCGTCTGGAATGGACCATCACACGGTGAAAATATTTTTTGTGGTCAGACGAATCAGTATTCCTGATCTTTTTTGGAAGAAGTGAATGATGTGTGCTCCAGACCAAAGACTAAAAGGACTTTCTGGACTGTTATCTGCAACAAGTCCAAAAGCCAGGGTCTGTCATGGTGTGGGGTCAGTGTGTCAGTGCCCTTGGGAAAGGTAATTTAGACTTCTTAATGCAGAAAGTACATTGAGATCTTAGAACAACATACGCTGCCTTCAAGAAGACATCTTTTTTCAGGATTTTCCATGGATTTTTCAACAAGACAATGAAAAACCACATGCTGGACTTTTTGCAAATTCCATACTGCCCCATTTTTTTCTGATTTGGGGTTGTACCATGGCGGTTCATCATCAGCACTGCACTTTAGACTTTAGAAGATTAGGCACAGATTATTCTAGATATTTCTAAATCATTTTATCTTTAGGATGTAACACAGACATTCAGAAGAATCTGGTGTAAAATGTGATGCACAGATTCTAGAGAAGCTCCCCGAACCAGAACTACTTCACAGTTATATTACACAAAATTGTTATGAATATGTTAGCTGATGATGTTCTACAAAAGGCATTCGCCTAAAATGTATTTTCTTAAAAGGGTGTATTATTTGGTAACATTTTCTGTGAATCTGATATCCATAATTCATTATAAGTGCATTCATAAAGATCTATTAAGCATGCACTATAATACTGTAACTGTATATAAATGACCAGAATTGTGCAGTTACAACTGTTACAACACCAAAGTTTCAAGCACAAACTGACAAAATGCCTTATAATACATATGTCTAACATTATTGGTGAGACCAGCATCATAAGGCCTAGTAATAAATGTTGTGATTATTCATATGATGCCTAAACTCTAACACACTCTCAGACGCTCCTCAGTATCTTCGAAATGAAAGTATTGTTATAACTGCATTGAACATGTAACACTTATGATCTATTCTTTCCACACTTTAGGTAATGTAAAGCATATAACAACTGTAAATAAAGTAATGTTGCCTTAAATATGAACATCTAAACAGAGGAATACCAGAATCGCTAGTATGTACTTTGAACAGGGATTAATTTATTGCTAAAATATACTTTTACAAACTACATATAGACAATAGACAGGTTCTCTATGTCTGCATTTTATGAGCAAACAGCTATTATGTCAGTGATCTCAACAATGTATAGATTATAATGCATGTCACTTTGTGCAATGAAGCTTTATACGGTGGTCTTACAACATTTTATGTGTGTGGTTATGAACATTTATGTCCCGTTACAAAGGTTTATGTCAAGTGTTATAAAGCATCATGAATGCTTTATAGATCTTTATGAATGCACTTATAATAATTATGGATACCTGATTCATAGAAAGTGTTACCCATTAATTTATACAGTGTGCTGTAAGGCAAAATAGTTGATGGTTGTTTTAGATAGTAAATAAAATCACTGTATTTGCACTGAAAACATTATGACCCCTAGATTCTTTCACCCCCATTGTAAAGAAATCCGAGTCCCGAGTCTCTCTACAGTGTTTCTCCACAATGAACCATTTGATATCAAACCGTTCTGAATGACACTGTTTACATCTCAACCTTTGAATTATGCAGAACTCTTCAAGCCATGCGCCATGAAACCTATAAACCGTGTAACCCTTGTTAATTTCTGTAGATCTTTAAATGTATCAGTCCGTTTACATCAGCTGTGTTATTTCACTGCCCTTTCTTCCATCACCTGGATCCACTTTAGCTAGAACTGCCATTTGATTTGGATTTCATGCATTCCCATAAAAATAATATATCTACATTGCTATGTCCACTGCCGTAGGGGGCAAATGAAAGAGCTTTCAAATGAAAAGCACATGTTCCCTTCACTCTTATATGCATGGGTGTGTGAATATCAGCTCAAGTATGAGGCGTTCACTCCAACACTAAATAGCAGACCCAATAAAGTGCATTGTTCTGGGGTGTGCTAACTCGAGTGCTGCCTTTTTAATAAGCTATTATCACAAAGAGAGGTGTTTGTGTGGCACAGGAATGTTTCAAAGCACCATGTTCCCTCCAAATTTCAGCAGAACCAAACACCTCAGCTATTTAAACAGCTCCAAACACAGCAAAGACTGGCACATTCGACTGGTTTCACAAAGTCTAAAGAAGTCTAGTTCATTAGTGTGAAGGTATTCCGAGTAATCATGTTCGTGCATACATAGCATTCAACCTGCTAAGGGTATTCAACATCCAGCGTACAGTCGTGTTCTACTTCATGTCATCTACATGTGTTAGCCTGAAACTGCTACTTTTTACAGCCATAGTGGTAATTTCAGTGCTCATTTGGAGTTTAGAAGAGTTTAGATGAATTATTGATTTGTCATCTGTAATGAGCTCAAATGAGCTGTGAAAGTCTATGGAGCAAACTTGAAAAATGCCCTAAAAGGTAGTGTTTGAAGGGTGCTCACTGTCATTTTCAGCTCAATTATGACAATTACAGTGCTGAGAAGACTTTGCTCTCTAGCAATCCCAGCCAGGCCCACTAATTGCAAACAGACTGGGACACTGAACTGTGATGGGAGTTAATTGAAGGCTTTAGATAATGCCTGTGTGAAGAAAGCAGAACTTCTCAAAAGCTTTTTGACACTGACAGAATATTTCACATAATTATTTGCATCTTAATACTGTAATTAAAGCGTTTTCGGTTACCCAGCTACCTCAAAGGTCTTGTTTGAAGGGGAACTTCACAGATTTTTTAAGCAAACATTTTCATGGTTGAAAAGTTAACGTGTAAACAAAGTCTTCAGAGTGGCTTGGTGTGAAATGCTCCATCCTTGAGAAACTTGTCAAGTCGGAATTGTGATAGGGACCAGACGCCTAAAGAGTTTGATGCCTCACAGAAAGTTATTATATGAAATGTTTAGTTTTATGTTGTCTGATGTCTAAGACATTGCAGTAAAGTGATAAAGTTCTAGCTTAAAATGTATTTTAATTTGTTTACTTTATACCTTGCATAGCGGAAAGGTACACAGAATACTGCAATACAAAATAGTCCACAAAGAAAACTTTTTTTAATTTATGATGACCTTATCATAATCAACATCACATATAAAAACTCATGTAGATTCGCGTGTGGTTTTGGATGGTAAATAAAATGGCTATATTTGTGTTGTAAACATTGTGACCCCAGTTCCATTCACCACCACTGTAAAGAAATCTAAGCCTATAAGTTTCTCTACATTGAACCATTTCATACCAAATCACTCTGAGCAATCCTGTTTATGTCTCAAGGAAATAAATGTTCAAAAATGGGTGGAATTATGTTGGAAATGTCCCTTTAATTGGATATTAATTTCCCACTCAAACTATGATAAATTTCCAAAAGTAATAAAAACAATAATAATCCTAGCTAGCTGAAGGTTGATCTCCTGGCACCCTCAGCAGCCCAAAGTTTTTCCTCCAAAAAATATTAATTCTTTTTTCAAGCAAACTTTCTTTGTGGAATGAGTGCTTCTAAAGTAAGATACATTGCAAACGTTACCTCCCTAATGGTTCCACAGGGGATAAAACACAGTTGTTGTATTGTTTTCAGAAGCTCCAGTATATGGCTAAAGCATTAACACAAAATTCTTTAACAGTTCCACAGTGCTGTTATGTCCATTTTATGGTTAGACCAGGCCAAGAACAGAACACACATAATTGTAACTCACCTGGGACTGTTTCACTGCTCTGCACTCTTTCACATGTTATGAGTAGTGATGTGTCTGAATTCCTACTTTCTTCCTTCCCAGTGCAAAAACACAGATAACTGAAGCTACTGCGAGAGTGCTACCTACCTAGAACAATAATAGGTAATTAAAGACTTTATGCAAAAATGTTTAGTTAAGTTAAAATGCTCATTCCCATCACCCAGTGGCCTCTGAACACTTTGAATTGTTTTAATGCTTTAATGCTATTATGCAGTCGAACTGGACTAAAGCTGATGTGAGGTAAATTTTGCACTATGTTGAGAAACCCACTAAAATGAGTTCTCTAAAGCTGAAAAACAGTTTTTTTCTAGACTACTGCCTCCTCCTTGGAGGTAATCTGAGCTCCCCTTTTAAAAAAAACATTGAGAGATAAAACTGAAACACTTAATTAATAGTAGCATTACAAAAGAGAACAGGCCCAGAAGGACATGTGGCTGTCTGGACCAACGTGAAGTCAGTTTTCCACCTACAGGCATAATTAAATTCGTCCTTTTTTCCTTTGCCTGTGACTTTTCCTTGACCTTGCTTGACAAGGCCAAGGAAGGATGACAAGAGGAGGAACACTGGTGTGCTTCTAGAATAAAAACACAGAGCTCCTTGATGAGTTCATGTGGGCCTACTGAGGATGGTAGAAACAGTAAGCTATGTAATGTAATTTGGATAGATAAATAAGATGAAAATAGCTGTAAACATTTAGGCCCCAAAACCATAACCTTATTATACCTGTCCTTTCCTGCTTCATTAGGGGTATTCGATTCCAGAATTTTTTGCCATTCCCATTCCAGTCAATTCTACACAGTTTTCTCAGTTCTCAGAAGCAAACCATATGAGCAGGACAAAAATAAAAGTACTACATTATTTCTATTTGACCATAAGGAAATGTGGAGAGCTATCGGTAGCTAAAGTCACTTACAGGGGCTGATGAAGTTGTACCCGATTCACGTCTTTTTTTACAAAATTTACATTTTTCTGTTGTAAATTTATAGCAGTAAAATACAGCTGGATTATAGGTGTGCATGTTGTGGAAAAACACATTTTTCAGACAGTCTGTCTAGACAGAGACAGCAGATTATCTCACCATCCATGTGTTCAATGGTAAGGGAAAACTTGACTGTCGCTGTGTGGAGTCCAAGGCTTTGCAGTCAACTCTCGATTCCCATATCCCTGGAATCGAGAAACTGATTCTTTTTAGGGGTAGACTCCCATTAACTCACACCACTTCATCTGTAAAGATGTGCAAAACTGTGGTTCAACCTTTTCTCATTTATTGGGGATCTATTATCTATTATACTTTTCTTGATTTATCTTTCTTTAAGAGTGTTAAGTAGCTTTTTTGTGCATGTAAACAGTCTACAAAGTTATAAAGTACTTGCCAAATAGAGAAACTCTCTCCCACGGGATCCACCTGCTGCCTAAAAAGCCTTATCAGAGCTCCAGCCCTTTTCTCTGTTACAAGGTGATGTCATCTCATAACAAAATTCTCATTGCCCACCTACTAGCAAGCGTGGTTCACCCTCACACAACACACAGAGAACTAAAACAGTAAACACTTATCACTCTGAAACATCCTACTTCAGACTAGCTTATAAAAGTGGATCAGGTCTAATAGCTTGTTAGGATCAGACTCTGGTGGGTGGCCATTCACTACAGGGTTGGCCAGCTGACCAATCAAGTAATCAGAAGGTCTACAAGACCTTTCCGACAGAGAGTGAATACAGATGTACGCTGTGAGAAAAATATTGTATCGTAGGAAAATTGAAGCATGTAAATCTGTTCTGGCCCCAAAATAAAATTATAAAGATTGAAAATGAGCATACTAGGTCCAGTTGAACAGCAGACCAGGCCATATATCCCACTTACTAATGTATGACATCATGATGATTTGTTTCAGTAAAGCAAATGAGTTTACGGACAAACTCGGCTTAGGTGCAATACTGTGAGGACGTCTTGACGTGTGGGCACCGGACAAGTTTTGAGTATTGTGTCATCTTTAAACGGAAATTGATAATGCGCTGCATCTTTCCTGCCACAAAGGACTGACTCAGGAGCATCCTTCCAAAGAAAAAAAAGACCAGCCACAAAGAAACAAAACAGGATTTGCTAATGCCACAATCTCTCTCTCTAACTATACAGCGCTCGCTGTGGGAAAAGATGCTTGTGCAACAAATTTCTCCCATGCAGCAGATCATCGCTTACCTTTTTATTTCTTGTATTCCAGAAAGCCTTTATTAACACTTGGGCAATCAAAGGTTAGTTAAGAAGAAGCTATAAATGTTGCTGTGGCTGTAAATATGCAATAGAGCAAAGGTCTATTGGAGATCTTCCCAAGCCAATTATACCAAACTTACTTTTGCTCTGTGGTTAAACATTTTCAGACAAAGTGCCTATGTATGCATCCTAAACACCTGCCTCTTAACTCTCCAAAATTTAGATAGAATGCTATGGCTTGATTGGTTTAGCACTACAGCAGTATGTGAAATACCCTCTGGTATTCGGGGGGTCCTATGCTGGATGGCTGCTAATTCACTTAGCATAGCGGCATCATGTTTGGTTTAGCAGTTTTTCCACACATTAATTGAGATCTTACTCATCCCCTCTTCTGTCAAACTCTTGGGAAAGTGTTCACGTTTTCAGATTTACAAACATATGCTATGGCATATATACATTATGCCAGGTGTCCAAGGCATAGTTAAACTAGCTAATCTAGGAAGGAATACCTGCGTGAACCAATGTACCTCAGAGACACCTTGAGGCTGATCAGTACTGCAGCTCTAGTTATTTAGGATTACCAAAGACAGAAGCTTGTTGATTGTGAGTGAGGCAGCTAAACTGAACTTTTGTGTGTCTGTTTTTCTGTAACACACACCTTAACGTCACTCTAAGTTTATTTTTCAGAAACCGCCCAGAATTTAGATTTTGGGGGTGCAGTAGCTTAACTGGGGAGGGGGACCCCAGTATTCAGCATCTTGCACAACAGTTAATGCGCCTGCAGTGGCTGAAGAGCTTGTACACTTCATAACTTGTTCTTTGCCACTTGCGTGAGAGCTGTGTTGACTGTAGCGGCCACACAGAGGGCGTGAACCATGCGCCTGTTCTCTTCTGCATGGGGCACTCAAGGGGAAGTATTTTGTTTTGGGATCAGGTAGATCCTCCTGTGTTGACATTGCAGGGTTTCTTAGAGGGAAAGGCCTTGTAGTGCACCATCGGTCCTCTGTTTGCCGAGGTGTTGGGTTTAAAGAGGTATTTCTTCGAAATGCTGATTGTTTCCGCACCAACACTTTTCCTGTTTGCTTTTCTGATATTTTGAGTAGTGATATTCTAGGCCTTATTACATAAAGTACTTGTTTATGTCAGGGTAATATTGTTGTTGTTTTTTTTCAAGAACGCTTGGCAAGGATCCAACTGCTTAATGCTGTCCTGTGGGGAATATAGGATTCCAAAACTTATCCAGCTGTTACTGCAGACATAAAATTACATTAATCTCTAATTCATGTACAGGCCATGTTTGTTTCATGTAATATTTCAGAAAATTCAAGTTGTAAAATTGATTCAGCATGCTGTGCTTGTAGGTAGGAGTGGAATTGTAAACACATTAAACCCAGAAAGGCAGTTTTAGAGGCAAAAGGAAAAAGTCAAACTTTGGTGGAAAGCCATTTTGGCAAGAGAAATCTTTCTCAACTGGCTATATATGTCACTGATGTTATATTGTATTTTTCTTTTGGTGTGGGGGAGGGCTTGTAAAACCATTTAAAAACACCACACATTGTGTGAAAATGTCATGATAACCAGAAAAGAGTCTTTGTATTCAATATTAATAGATTAAAAATTAATATTCACTTAAAAAAGAGTCTTAAGTAGTAGCAGCATTAAAGTTGTATTTACTATTCACTCTTCAGTTCATACTGTCTATATATGGTAACTATGGGGGGGGGACATGCTGCAAGACAAAGTTAACAGATGTGCTCATCTGATGTAATTCCACAGGTGTTGAGCTCTGCCCCTCCATACTGAAGTTGAAATGAATGATTCAACAATGCTTTTGTAAATTAGATGCAATACAGGACAGCCAATCAGAACAGAGCTCATTAACCTTACATCAGTTTTAAAATATACAATGGTGTAATAAATTGTGTTCTTGTTTGGTACATAAACCACCCAAATGTTGTAAGTTAACTTGAAAGAGACAAATAAAATACAAAAAAAGAGGTATGGGCCCTTTAATATACATATACATGAAACACCCACTTTATAGGTGTGAGGTTTAATTACAGCAGTGGTGTTATACAGTAAAGGGCAAATGTCAGCGAACCACCTTTCATTTATTTAATTTTGAATCAAAGTATGATGAAGTTTCTCAGAAGATTAAATAGTAGATAATTCACTTAGAGAATTTCCAAAATCCAAGTTCAAACAATTAGCTGGTAGATCACCAAAAAAAAGACCTGGTACATCACCAAAGCTGTCACCATCACATAAACAGCACTGAAGCTTTGACCTTTCAGAGACAGGAGAAAATCAAGCTCCACTCTAGTTTAATGTGTTTGTCCATCCTTCCACTGTGAGAAGATAACTATAGGTCTGAAAGGATGTGTAATTGTCAAGCTGCTGTTACTGAGAAAAGGGAATAGACAAAAAAGAAGAAACTCAAACAAAAAAAACAGCTGGTTTTCTTAGAGCAATGGACTGACCACCCCAGAGTCCAAAGCTCAGCATCACTGAATGTGTTTGCGATTAGTGAAATCATAAGAAGTAGAAAATGCAACCAACTTCTAAGACTGAGCTTTACTGAGGTAAAAAATAGCCCTGCAGATTGCTTTGAAAACCTGTCTGAAAGAACAGCAGCTTAATAAAAGCAAATGCTGGAAATTAAATGCTGAAAAAATGTTTTGCTCCTAAATCACTCCCATCTGCCATTTTGTGAAATCACTTAGTGAAACGTAGCATGTTGGGCACAACACTGGCAGACTGATACACATTTAAAGTCCACAGTGTTGAAAAAAACCCCAAATCTTTAAACATAATCTTGGAAAGATTTAAATTGTGTACACACAAAACACACTAAGTTCAGTGGTCTCATATTTCCGAATGCGTAGTGGATGGCCTGCTGCTTTCGTTCTCTGTCCGGAATGTGCTTTAGTGTGGGAATATGAAGCGTATGTATGTAGAGTGACTGTGCTGTACAGAAATACCTGTGAGAAATGTCTCAGTGTGTACATAACCCTCTCTGCAAGCTCAGAGCAGCTGTCAGGATGGAGAATGACTCAGGAACTCATACAAACCAGCCCAGGGCTGAGAGAGTCAAACTGGCCAGGATATGTGAACATATTCAACACATATTTGACTCAAATATATAGAAATATAAATATCAAAAACAGGACAAATATATATATATAAAGGGGTGTAACAATGCATCATGAAAACTGTTACAGTTTCTATAAATGTCCATTGGTTAGACACCAGCATATGTAAACAATGGTTTTGGACTCATTCTATTTGTCCTTTTAGCATGAAATGTTGACACACCGCAAGCTGGATTTCATACTGTGTAAACAGATACATCGCAGAAACGGAGGTTTTGAAATGACAGCAACTTTTGACTTTGATTACTGTGTTTTGATAAAGTACACTTTTGACAAAGAAAAGCAAACCTTTCTTTACAAACTGGGTCGTTTTAAAGTTCCTCTTGCTCATGTCTGTTAGGGATTTGGAGTAATTGGTAACTTTAAACTGAGTATCACCAGATTTTCAATGTTAGTCTTTTGCCAGTGCAACCATGGAAACAGGTACAGCAAAGACAGATGGTTCTATGCCTTTACAGTAACGGAGGTGAATGTGAATTCCAGTCACAGACTGTTCGTCCTCAGTTAGGAATTATCAGGGAAACACATACTTCTTAGGGATTGCACTAAAATGCCTTACTCACTGAGACAGTGATACAAGCTATTATACTTTTTGTCATTTGCAATACAAACAGAACGTAATTTTTTGACATCCCTAGTGTAATCTACATGTCTGTCTACACAAGTTTTTAATTGGAAACAAGTTAACAGTTAATTAACAACATATTAGAAAAAATAGCACATTTAAAACATGTACATATACCACAGTTTTTGTACAATTTTCTTATGTAAGTATGTAAAGATTTTCCCAAAGTGCTGAACTCAAATGAACAGTAATTATGCATTAAAATATGCAGAAGTGTGTTTATTTACAGACTTGTTTTCAGAAAATCACAAACATGTAACCTGACCAAGAGTGCTCAAACCTTTGCATACAACTAGCATTGCCTTCTCCAGTACTTTTTTATCTCCAGTAATTTTTTATTGGATTTTTCATTGGGAAAGACATTTATTCATAAGTGAGCTCGGGCTCATTGGTAAGATTTATTCTAAGCCTTCATAATTATGTTTTATTATTAATTATGTAACCCTTTAAACTTTTAAAATGTGTTACAGCTTTAGATAAAACAAAGCTTCATTTTAGTCCAGCTAAGCTAACAGCTGTTCAAGGGCAGTGCCACTTTTTTATTGTTTTTTATATTAACCTGATCTACCTAGTTAGATTATTTATTTTCTCCTCTCTTGATGCCCCCAAGTTTTAAACAGACTGCAAATTCCTTTGGTAATAAAAGGATGAAGATTATTACATAAGCACAGACTTATGTGGTCCTCAATAAACTTGCTGTGCTGTAGGATGGAATCAGAAAAGCATCTAGTACAACCATCATGGCTACATAAACAGCCATTTTAAAAGGGTTAACGTACACACAACAGATGTACAAAAACTCAGATGTATAGTAAATATACTGTAGATAGAAGATATTTATATAGACATAGAACTGATGATACATAGATTATAAAGATACTGCAAATGTGTAAGTAAATAACAGCACAAATGACTCAATACTGCAGGAACAACTGATATACTAATTGGGCTAAATGGTAGAATAATGATATGTATTGTGTGCAACTTTGTTTTTGATATGCTTTGTACATTTTGTATATTGCAATAAAATTATGTTGCATGCAAATAAATAACATGCAACTAGTGGCAAGAAAGTTTAATCACTTTCACACCGTTTTTTGTTTTTTTTTTCAACTTGTGTTGAAACCAAGTTTCTTTTGAATTTAGAGGATCCTGCAACTCAACTGTGTTTTTTGTTTGAATCTCACAATGTGAGGGATTATTATTTAACCCCTCAAACTTTAAAAATTTCATGTGACAACATAACTTGAAGCAGTTATAGCCACCTAAACTTCACGAAACAGTCAATCAAAATGGCAGTCAAAATACCCAATCATATATATGTGTGTGTGTGTGTGTGTGTGTGTGTATAAAATTGTTTTGTTGTTGTAAGTGTAATGATTATATTAAATCAAGGCTTCTTCACCCGTTTCAAGAACTAGCTTCCTCTGCTTCAAGGATTTTTAGATGGCACAAAGTTTGATATCATACGCTTTAAGATTAATAGCTGAATAATACATCTAATGGGTTCAAAAGGTATCTGTGAACCACAAGGCTGTGTGAAAATAGTTGTGTGAGAGTGTAAGCATGCCTTTGTGCGGCTGTGGGAAGTGCTGGTAGAACAGCCCAGAGTAGAACCTTCTCCCCACTGTGCTGTAACCCCAACATGCACCACACTGAGTAATTGAGGGTCCCTCATAACCCAGGTCATGGCTGCAGCTCTCTCTGTGTGGTATGGCCTTTGCTGACAAGTCCACATGAGTTAACTCAAGGAAACTGCTGTTATTGGAGGTAAAAAGCATGTTTATTATAGGATGGTCTGCAAAAGGCTGCATGGAGCAGAGTCACAGAGTTTGGAGGGTAGCTTTGAGACCCCATCAATTCATTTATGTGAAATCTAGTCCCACAGTTTAGAGTTACCTTACTTTAACCAAGGCACTATTATTATCAGTGACAGCAACAGAGTTATGGGACCGTTTATTCAATAAATAAAGTAAACTCAGTTGTATTAAAGTGAACACGAAAGTAAACCAGCTGCAAATGTTCCCATTTTAGGTTGTGTTGTTCAAGTGCATCATACAACAGCATTGCTCTCCAGTATTGTCAAGGTTTTAAAATATTTTTTTAAAACTAAATTATATTGTTTTCATATTTTGTTATACTGTATATTATATTTTCATCACTGTCTTATAAAAGCTACATAGTAAGCTACATAGCTACATAGCAGATTCTCCTAAACTGTGCAATTGGCGGAACATTGATCTTGTTGTCGAGAGATCAGACAATGCTGTTCAATGCTGCAGCCATTAATGGCAGGCAGTCCAAGACAGCATAATTGTTCTTACTCTCTTTGAGTGGGCAAGATGGCCCTCCCTCTCCCCATTACTTATCTAGCTAACCTAATTGGGCAGTTATCTTATAGTTTCTCGTGTATACTACTGTGTAATACTATTTAATATGAGCCTCTCAATTCAGTATGTACAGGTATTCACCATTAATAGCATTTACATATACTTACTAATCCAATCATGATCGGATTTCTGCAGCTATCTGTTTGAGTGGTCATATAAACAGCTTCCTCTGGTTTATTACAACAGATTAAGGCCCAGAAATCTGTTTAAGTAATCTGTTAAAGAGTGCTGGATTCTAGCTCAGTGATTGGATTCCTCAGTGCATGTATACTCTTTCTCAGATTGCTTTCAGATTTCCCTGTCTGCACATGTGCAAAAATAGAGCACGGTACCGGAAATAAACAAGCAGCATTTAACACACAAACCGCAAAGTTGCAACAAAACACTACTGGAGTGACATTGGAACCAGCTACATGTTTGAAGAAATGTGTCTTCTAGATTATGTATGTTCATATTTTTAGGTAAAGTGAATTGATGCTCAAAAATTAAACCTCCAAAATGGAGATAAATTTATGGCACATTTATGCCATGTCTTCTTCTTCTATAAGTTTACTGGCTGGTTACAATTCAGAAATCAGGTTATTGCTTGACTGAACACCCAAGTAAATGAAAACACGTTGAATGAACTACTGATAAAATCTGATTTTCTTCAGTTATTGGATTATGACGTACATACAAATCCACTCATCAATATATTCAACAGACTGGAGAATATAAGCCGTATAAAAGTAGGCAGTTTAGTGTAGTACTCAGTATAGTGCAAGAAATAATTGTGCTTACAATGGACTGTGCCCTCTCCAAAAAATGTCCTCTTCTTCTTTACCTCAAAATTGGAAACGGGGTAAAAATGGGTGTTAAAAAATTTGGGGCTAACACTGTAGTTTGTGGCTAGTGCGTTGTAATAAAAGTGCTTTTTTGTTGTTGAATGCTCCACTAAACTGAAAATGGACACATTAACATATTAACTTAAGGTAGATTTTCAGGTTTTTCTTATTGCTACTGTATTGCACTACTGGTTTGCAATAAACTGAATGATGACTTTTTTGTGAATTGTTAGTGAATCTATTTCAATAGTACAGCAAAAGAGTGTCTGGACTTGTGGAAAACATTTCTCCCTCTGCATGCAGCCATTACAACACAAACATAGTGAGCACCTTTTAGTAACTTCTGAGCATCAGTGTGACTATAGAAAAATTGTTTGTTTAAACCATTAAGCTGTAAGGGCCTGTATGTGAGCCTAGACTGTAATATTCTCATACTTATAATTATATAACTTACATATTGTCGCTGTCCAAAGAAAAACAAGTATCTCCAACATGGCAACTTTACAGGAGAGGCCAAAAACCTCATTTAACTTTAATGTAAGTCAATGGAACCAGACATCTTTCCAAACAGTTTTGGGTCATTCCGGTCGGTCCATTCATCATGAGATTCTCACTCAGTGTAAACAGCAGCTGATGTGTTCAAATGATGCATAAAAGTAAACATGGACAAAAGTGGAGATACATGTTTTTCATTGGACAGCGACGATATACATTAATCATCATTATTAAATCACTTACAGTAAGTACAGATTACCAGCATCGTAGGCTCAGTGATGTAATAGTTAATGTAGTAATGTAGTATAAGATATTTAAAATGTTATTTTTGTAAGGATATGACGGACTAGAGGATTTGACTAGAAGCACACCAGAGAAAGAGGAAAACAGCCTGATTCCAGCATGTTCATATATGGGCCACTCCTACGCAGCTCTGTGAGGAAAGTTGTGTTTGGCTGCTGATGAATACTTTTTT
>CM067476.1:23458051-23618713 GCA_034552555.1 Semaprochilodus insignis | reverse complement strand
CCCTAATGTCTTGACTACCATTTTCAAGTAGAAAACTATTTCTTATTATATGATCAGAAAGATCTGTTTTAGCTGTACTTTCAACTACACTGGAATGTTCTCCAGTGAAGTATCACTAAAATACATTAGAACGTTACAGTTAGCTATGCAATTCAAGTCTGTAGTTTTCCAATTTATTGTGCCTTGTGGACTTACATAAGCCACTATTAACAGCATGTCCAGACCGCGGAAAACGAGGCTGTAAAACTGCAATAGCAAACACCACGCTTGTTTATAATCCTGTTTAGCATCTGTCTCTCATAATTTTCTTTATATTGAAAGGGATTTTTTGAGATGTGGTCTTCACCACTTAAAAAAAATCCAAATAGTTTTATTAGACACATGTTTTGTACACATAGTAGAATGAGAATTACTTTCTTTCACTTGTGTAACTTATCTTGAAGAATGTACATGTGTACCATGCCAATCAGACCAGACACGTATAAAGACTATGACATAAGGGCAAAAGACAGAAACCACATGAAAAATAAAGTAAAAATTGTTTAAATAGAATAAAGGATAAGAGAGCAAATGCAGAAGAGCCTGTGTAAAAGAAGCTCAAAGAGACTAATATGTGAATATATGCAGGGTCTGAGGAAATATAATAACTATTACAGGATGATATGAATTTTTGTAAATGAGGTTTTCTATTAGGAGTTGACCCATGTGTTTTTTTTCCTTGGTCCATGCCAATTATTTGTAATCAACAATATTGAAAACCAATATTCATCATAAATGTGATACATTTACAAGAATGCAGCTCTTAATCACAGCTGACATTAACTGAATAATAGAACATTATAAAAATAAAGTTTAAGAATGTATAATCTGCCCAAATATTAACTTAAACATATTAAAGTTATTGCTAAGATAATAAACAGATAAACCATAATGTAAGTAGCTGTCAGTGATGTAGAATAGTCAGTAAAGTTTGTAAAAAAATAGAGCCCAAAAAAGGGGCTCACACACAGAAACCTGACTCTCACCAAAAGTGATGTTTTGGATAAAGTAAGTGAAATTATATGACCGAGGGCATTGAGTTAAAGCTCCACATACTTTTCCTTTTCCTCTCGCTGTGAAAGCAAGTCAGGCACTTTGTTGTTTCCTCCCTCATCTTTCACTAAAACCGAGAAGCACACTTGATAGGATTTACTCGACCTGGGACGAGACACAGAGACAGACTAGAGAAGTGTTGGTGGGTTGAACTCGTCAATAAGTACAACCAACCACATTTCTACCAATCCAACATTGGGCAGAGTACAGAAGTGTGTCTTATTGATCATGGCTAAAACAAAAGGCACTTTTATTGATAAGGAAGCAAGTTCATGTGCTGATTCCAATAAACTGAAACATGCTCTTTTTGTCCATTTTAAGTGAGCTGAAACATCTGTATGAAAATATTCAGTATACTTACTGAACCCCTTAAAGGCCAGGAGCAAACAGTGGGTCCATGCTTCCATTCCTCACTCATATAACTTCAGAAAAGTTTACATTGATAGCCATTAGAGGTGGGCAATATGACAGTATTACAGAGACAGCATAATTGGTCATAGCTATGTTTAATATGTCAGTCATTAGGGGAAAAAACACTGTATTCATAATTGTTGGTTTTTTTTGTTTGTTAAGTGGGTTTGTCTAACTAACCAAACCATAGAAAATCACACTTCTTGTAAATAACCAGCATTAAAACCACCTCCTGTTATCCTTTTTATCAGCTTCATTTACCATATAGTTGCACTTTGTAGTTCTTCACTTACAGACTGTAAGTTTAAGACTGTAACTGGTATTTCACCAACCAAACTATCCAGCTGACAATGACCTCTGGACTAGAGGATGACCAACACAAACTCTGCAGCAGCAGATGAGCTGTTATCTCTGGGTTAACATAGTAGGCAGAGAACTGATCAAATGTGATCTGTAATTATACACTTACAAAGTGCACCTATATGATAATGGTGATAAAATAGACAAAGAGTGTATAGGTGGTTGTAATGTTATGACTGATCAGTGTATTTGTTATATTTCTTTCTCTCTCTCTCTCTCTCTCTCTCTCTCTCTCTCTTCATACATATAAGTGTGTGTGTGTGTGTGTGTGTGTGTGTGTGTGTGTGTGTGTGTGTGTGTGTGTGTGTAAAAAAACATTGAGATGTTATACTTTTGCCATATTCATGTAATTATTGAAAGAAGGTAAGATTTAGGGTGCAAGTAGTCAGAGAATATAATGAGTTAAGACACATTAGTGTGAGAATTCTGTTAAACATGTTCCCTATAACCTAGACTGCAATCAACCAGGTTTCGAAGTGACATGACAGAGCTCTGAACTGTGTCATTTTTGACCTCAGTGTGTTCAAGCTACTGGTAATGCTTCAATGAAAGCTAGTGTTGTCAGAAACACACTGACCAGCTAATGTTATTGATATGAGTGATCATTTTAATGTTGATAATTGGAGATACAAGCATTATTTACAAATCTCTATGCTCTAAAATGAAATTAGAATAGGATTGTTTAGATTTTAGAATTAGATTGTTGGGACTGTTTCTACATAAAACATCCAGCCTTGGATTGTTTGTCTTTGGATTTTAGTCTAGGGACATACATGTTGGTCATCTCTTTTGTCATTCTACAGTTTATCTTTATGAAGTAGATTTCCTGGATTTTGATGCAAACAACTAGTCTACATAAACAGTTTGTGCATCCATCATTTGTCTAATTTGGCAAAGTAGCCTGACATGTTGGCTGAAACGGTTGCTCATTTTGGCGCGGTGAGCAGTGTCCAGCTGAGGTAATGTCTGAGTCACTGTCAGGCGCCTTGCTCCATGTCCCCTGCTTAGTTTGTTTTTATTTTAAATGGGAAGAGCTCTTAACCCATACATTTATAAGGCAATATAAAAACATAACATTTTGTCTTTATATATTATTTTGATGGAAGTTGAAATCGTACTACTGGTATTACTGTGTATGACTGTATTATTTTCCTACTACAACTATCTACATATCTGCCTCTATTTTCTGAGCTCAGTATAATTCCATGATGGTTTGTCTGTGAAAGGCAGTAAATCTAGATATCTCATAAGTGGTTTTCTGGACTGAGGTAATTAATCAGTTTGGTCCATAGTGCTATGTGTCAATTAAAACATTCCCACCATTTTGTTCTGAGAAGTGCAGCTCACTTGGCTGTGGGGTGATGATTGAATGGAAACTCCACCATCCTCTGCAGGCAATTAGTGCATCTTTATTAGCCTACGTTAAATCATGGTTTCAGTAATAAAAACAGTTTATCTCATGACTTGGTGCCTTAATGTCGTCATTCTGAGGAACTCCTTGCAGTACTTGGATAATAAAGTTTAGCACTGCTTTGTTTCTGGTGTCTTAATATACTTTCCCCTGTATTCATTTAGTTTGAGGAGTTATCTCAGTTTTCTCTCCCTCAGGAATGAAGGCCTGGTCTCTATTGGAGATGAACCACCTTTGGAAGATGCTCTTTCCATTACCACTTCTCCTGTACCTGTCAGGATCTGTGAAGTCCCAAGTAAATCCAAGTAAGTTTTTTTTCCTTTTGTGAAATAAACTCCTGAGATTCCATATAGCTGCTTGTATTCATGAAACATTATTGGATGTTTTTGGAAAACATTGTGCAAACCCACAACTTTGATCAAATCAAATATATACTATTGTATCAACTTGAGGACAATAATAAAGACATTGATTAATGTTTGGTATTTGCCGTTACTGGTCACACATCTATAGCTTTGTGCTAACTGCCTCTTCAGCTAAGGCATTTTTAGTAGCAACCAAGACCAAAGTAGAAATGGTTTCTGAAATACTATTCATCACACACTGAGTGCATTTAAACACACTTGATAATCCAATCATTATCTGATTTTTGCAGTTGCCTGATTATTCAAGTGGGTTTGTAAAATGTATAAGATGATTTTTTACAACCCTATTTCCAAAGAAACGCTGTTGTGCAAATTGTAAATAAATGCTGGTCTTTTGAACCCTATAGTTAATAGGAAATGGTACAAAGACAACATATCAAATGTTGAAACTGATGAATGTTTCACAATAGTTAGGACAGGTTTTTACCACTGCGTTCATCACCTCTTCTATTAACAACACTCTATAAGCATTTGGGAACTCAGGAGACAATTGCTGTAGTTCTGAAATTTTTCTGAAATGTTGAATTTTTATATTACTGTGAATTTATTGGTTGTTTGCAAAGCAGAAATCTTATTACTGTCCGAAACAAGTTGAAGTGATTACTGAGAATCAGATATCAGTTATCAGGTTATTAAGTGCATGTGAACACATTCACTGTTTTAAGCAAATATTTATTAAAGCTACTTTTATTCTCCGAAATATTCTGATATAATATAATATAGAACAATGTGTCTCCACTCAATAAAGAAGGTTAAAGCAGCAAAAATGCATGTAAAGATGATGATGAACTGAAAGATGAACTACACTCATAATAGCTGACTGAAAACTAGTGTAGCATCAATACTGATAAGGTATCAATTCCAGCACTTGAAAACAGTATCAGTATTGGCGACAGGGATACTAATACTTATTACCAACGCCCCCCTAAAACAATTTCTGATGTGCACAGGCGCTGATGTGTGCATGCTCGCTGGTAGACAGAACTGAACAACACTTCAGTGGTGTGGGATGCAGCAGAAGAGCAGCAATAAAAATTCCTTATCCTTACCTGTCAGAGCCAGGCTTCTTTCAGTAATCACTCATCTGCTGCTGTGTAGTCCCTCACAGTATAAGTTAATGCTAGTCCAGATTGTTTAGCATTTAGGCTAGTGTTTCCACTAGCCCTGCCTGCGGTGCACCTCGGTCAGCTGTATCATTCCACAGCCGGGTCTTGCAAATTCTACCAAGCTGGGAAAAACAACGAAAGTCTGGAATATGTTCATGTGACGTTAACTGAGTGCACCGATCTTTTATTTTTCCATTGATTATTTGAATTAAAACAAGTGAGTTTTCTTATTTATGGTGTACGTAGCTTTCTGATTTGCTCTAAAGGAGAGCCGGCCGCTTGCCCTGAATCGGGTTTGGAAGCTGCTGAGGTTCTATTCTGGATTATATGTGAAACTTTGTACGTAGCTTTGATCTGTGCCTTTCTACTCCAACTCGTTCTCTCCAGCATGGGTGGTTTGTGGGGAGGAAAGTGTGATGTCAATGTGAGGTTCAATTATATTTTACAAGGAAACCAGAAGCTTGTGACATGGCAATCTGGAGCTACAGTAGGGGCAGAGGAAGGAGTCAAGGAGAACCTGAGCTGTTCAAAGGATCCTCAGGAATGAAAATCACACTCTACTGTTACAGTATATCAATACAGAAGTTGTATTAGAAGGTATATTAGGTTATTTTTGTAGGAGTAGGAGCAGCATGGCAGTACAATGTGCAAGGAATGTGTAGTGTAGTTTAATGGCTGCTTTTACAACTGTATGCCATGTTGTTTTATGGCATGTGATGGAGGATAAATGTGCAGCTCTCTTCATATGAATTAACAGGAGACTTTAATTGTTGCCTTGTTTGGGTGGCTACCAATAGCTGTTTGATGTGTTTCAAGGTAAAGAATGCAACGAAATGAGGAAATTCTGTCCCCATGGGTGGTGGTCAAGAAGCTGAGGTTGTTTTAATGGCTTCATGGCTTTCCATGTTCGTGAAAAGCCTCATACACAGCTGTTCCTCTGTAGCAGAAAGCTGTTTTCCCAGGCTGTGAGTTTATTGACATATGGTGCGCAACAAGCACTTTGGGTTAACATACTTTCAGAGAATGTTTGAGAATTTTGGAGCATAATTCACAAAGCCAGGCTGAATATCTGTATCTCTACTTGGTGCTCTGCTATTGTTTTGATCACTGATCCCAGAGGTGTCTAAAGAATTCAAACAAAGGAACAAAAGAAAGCCAATCTTTCAGCTCTCTGCGGTTTTATGACTGTGTGTCATTTCGGGTCCATATCTTTCCACTTGCTGTGCTCTAATTGTATTGCAAAAGCAGGCCTGGATCCAGAGGCACTCTTCTTTCCCACTGGTAGCTGCTGCAGGAGCAGTTGTAGCTGTCTCTATGTTCGGCCCTGTTTCGCATATGGATGATGGCTTTATGCAGCTCTAACTTTAGTTTGCATGAAATCAAGACTTATATGTTAAAATTATTCTCCCTTGTCAGCTCATAATATGCATGATTTATCTTCAGTTCTTCTTCAACCCTGTGTTAATAAAATAAGAATGAATTCAAAGTAAAAAGTCATTTTTAGACTTTTATGCATTTATGATACATACCTGTTGATTAAAGATAGTTTTAAACACAATGTTATGAACTAAAACAAAAATATACATTTTGGGAACACCTAGCTTTTCAAAATGCCAATATAACACAATAACAAATAACCAGAATTATACCTGCATACCAGGAATAATGCCAGAGGCCGTATATTTTATCCCCTTGTTGTGATGTCAGTACTGATCAGCACTCAAACATTAGAACCAAAAGAATTCCTGCATGCTTTAGCAATAGATAAAAAAGAAAAGAAATAAAAGAAATTTGTCAGCTCATAATTTTTAAACCTTTCTGTAAAAAAAAATGTTTGGAAAAACCTTTTACTCACGTAACTGTAACCGTAAATATCAAATATTACTTAACCATTTTTAAAGGAAAGCAAAGTGTCCCCAGGCTTTTACTGGGCAGTGTACTGTTAGTCTCTTTATTAGGTATTTCAGCAAATGTAGTACATGAGCTCCTGCTTTGTTTGCTGTGAAATTATCATCCGGTGTGAACCTTTTTCCGAATGCACTGTGAAAAATCCAATTTGATTGGATTTTTAATAACTAATTGAGCATGTTAAAAAGTTTAATCACTTTTTTTGAATCTATACAAAAAAATTGTTGAAGCTTGTTGAACAATATGTAACAAATTCATTCACAATTCTGTCGCCGAGTTTCCGTCCTGGGTTGAGTCAACTGTACATGCTTTTAATAACATCATATATTAGATTATTTTGGATGATGGCACATTATTATTAGAGTATATTACGGTACACAGATTCGATTTATCAATTTTGAACACCTAAAGACAATTCCTTGCAAGATGAGAATAGGACAAAATAAAAGCTATGCTAGGCCAGGCAAAGTTCAGAAGTCCATAATGTACAAATGTCATCATGATATCATCTTTATCAATCCAAGGCTAAAGAAAATGACAAAAGAACAAATGTGGAAAGATACACTATATATACATATATGAGACCTTTTTGTAAAAAATGTGTAAATGTAAAAGAAGAAAAATGTAAAAGATTTTTGGTTCATTTGTTATGTTTATTAAATATTTATTTTAGTGAATAATTATTGAATAAATAAGTATAATGCCAACAGGATGTCATTTAGCATCACTAATTATTCATAAAACTTAAATCAGAAGAAAAGGTGGTGATCAGTACTCAGTGATCAGTACTGTGATTTTTCACACAATGAGGAGTTTAGCTATGATGTTCTGAAGGTTAGGCATGAATAGAGAATGTGTTCCTCTTAGTGAAGGAGTCCACATGGCAAACAAAGAGCTGAAGTGTAAAAAGGGCAGGCTCTGTCAGTCAGTACGTCAAATCCATGTTTGGCTGCACCTAGAATCCTGGGATCTATTAGAGGATTGTGACCTTGCCTCGAGTTTATTATTGAATGAAGCAAGAGAGCAAGCATGACTGTTTACAGTGGATTCAGCAATCAGGCTGGAGTCTGTGGCTACTGCATACCAGACATTTTGACAACAGGAAAATACATTGAATCGGCTTCTCTTTCTTTAATTTTTCCAGAGGCTCTGTGCGTTTCCCAGATTTTTGTTGCCCATTTCGCAAGCCACGGATGCGCATGGGGTTTCTCACATTCCAAGTTGTAGAAGAAGAATAAAGAGAATCCGCTCGACAAGTAACACCGTCTATGCTCAAAATAGTGTTAATTCTTCATCCTCTGATCTCTGCTTGGATGGCAAATTGTCATCATTTTTCCACTGTTTTCAAACATACTTTTGATATGAGGTAGATCCCAATATGCTGTAATCTCTAGTTGCTCCACCATATTTCCGCTGAAATTAAACTGAAAGGCTTTTTCCAGCAGCAGGAGAAGTGCCTTGCATAATTTAGAAGCTATGAGATGCGCTGCCAATTTTCCCCTGTTTAAAATTCCCAAGTACTGTAGTTATACCATACCTCTGTTTTTTTTCCCTTTTTTCCCTTTGGAGGCATAGAGCGCTTTATCTTTTTATAGTCTCATTGGTACACGGTAAAGGACAAGCATATAGTAGGACAAGCAATAAATGAAGTGCTTCTATTTTTATTTTATTTTAACTAGGAACTTGTTAGTTTTATTTTTGTAACTGTCAAATAGCGACACAGTTATACTCTGGATAAAATGACATGTTAACACCTTAAAATTAAAATTAAAAAGGACTATTATCCCTTCCTATAGCGGTCATTGTCCAGTAACTACTGGCTGAATTATTCTTTAAGTTGCAGAAATTTAGCGCCAGCTATTTAAAGGGGTTAAATAACAACACATTGTTTCATTTATTGTCATATTATCATGTTTCAGCACATTTTGTGTTAAAAGTAACACAACATGTTTAGGGCTGCAAAAAAAGTGAAAAGTTGAGAAAAGTTCTGAAAAGTTCAGTAATTGAAATTTTAGAAATTAATAAATAAAAATAAAAAATGGAAAAGCTATTTAAATAGCTGACACGTTTACCACTTTCATAAGCACATGCACTTTTGTGGGGAAACAAACATTTGCTTATCAAGCCAAATATCAGTAGCACAATGTTTCCAGCTCTGCACACTGGCGATTGGGATTGGGCAGAGCCTGCAAATCATCATTCCTAAATGTACTCCTATATACTTATTATTACATTATTGCATTATTACAGAGATTAATTGTGTATTACAGATGGTGCTGGCTAGCTGTCCACAGTTGTAGGTAATTGCTGAACTGCCATTGCTTTAAAGCCTTGATCGCCCCCATTTACCGACAAGCCTTGACTAAGAAGTTTAATGCAGCCCGGCAAAACAGCCCATTTCAAAATCCTAGACTATTTCCTGACAGTCTTGATTCTTTAATATTCATAAACCCAAAATTTATATACACCAGCTCATGATCTAGCCCAGTGAAACAATGATGGAACAGGAACAAGAGGAGCAGTTCCAAGTTTATTAGCCTCACAACCATAACCTGCAATTATCATTCCTGCCGTTCGATTGTGTCCACTTTTTGACAGTTTGAAAGTTTCATAAGTAACAGTGAGTAAGTGAGTAACAGCTTTAATTTACTCTCTGTTGACATTGAAAGCATGTAGCTAGTATAGATAACATTAGCCCCTAGTAAACTAACATTAACGTAGCTAACTAAATAGTATGATGACCTAATTTATTACATTTTTCATTTTATTTTCCCACCTCTGTCTGTTTTGGCTTCTGTGTTTACCATGGTGTCTCGATCTAAACCAACAAATCAGAGCAGAGCTCATCAAGCTATGCACAAGCTCGTCTTAACAGGAAACCTGCTTATTTCATTCTAGGACCAAAGTCACGTACTTTCTGTGTAGACATCAGAGAACAATAAATACAATGCTAAAATACTGAATTATAATTTTTGTTATAGTTTAAGTAAAGTCAGCGTTCAGTTTTTGAAGTGAAACACTATAAATATTGAATAAGTACTTTTCATATTCATAAACTGTTTGAATATGCTGTAGAATTTAGAGGTGATATGATCATGAAATGTGGCTGGGTTTACTCAGTAGCTAACACTGGTTGTATTGTTGAACCAATATGCTACACACGTGTACACTAATGTCTATGGTTGTGCAGGATAATGTATAGAGTAAGGCAAAACATATTCCAACATATGGGATAAAAAGTTAGAATGAACTATGTAGCGGACAACTAAACAACTTTTATTAGTGTTGCCTTCTAAACATGTTACAATTTGCATTTGCATTTGTTTTTATACACACCATGATGTGTCTTAAAGAATGCATTTCTTTCCTTATTTGCATTAATTTGTTTATTGCAGTATAATATGGCAGTTATGTAATAATAGTAGGCTTAAACAGAATATAGACCAAAAATAGACATTTTTAGTTGTTGCAGCCCTTAAAATGTCTGTGCATCTATCACACCATGTATTTAACAGTTGTTTTGAGAGTGGGTTTGTGTGTGCTCCTGCATGAACATACATGTGCATGCTTGTGTGTGTGTGTGTAAATGTGTTACCTTGTGTGTGGGGGGGTATGTGTGTGTGTGTGTGTGTGTGTGAGAGAGAGAGAGAGAGAGAGAGAGAGAGAGGTTTTGGAGCCAGCGGTTAGACAGCAAACATAGAGAAACAAACGTACCATTCACAAGACCAGGGCATGGAAAAAGCTGCCTTGGTGAGAGGGGGCAGGACACTTTGAGCTATGAGCTACTGCACAGCCACACACACTCAGAAAGGGGTGGGAGATGTGTAGGCCTAAGCCTGCCTTCTCTCCAAACAATATTTGTATTTTTCCACCTTTCTGAAGCACACGATATTTTTAACTTCTGCAGCTAAATGCTAGCAGCTCCTGCCCCGCAAGCTGTATGAAACTGTATTACCCTTGGGGTTCAGTCAGAGAGGGCAAAAAAACAGATGCTGAGGCTCCAAACACGTATACTACAGCATATAGCCAAACAAAATGTCTTCACATGTAAACTGTCTCCTCTGAACAGGCCTCGAGTAGGAGTTTTTTGTTCTTTGGAATCAGTTCTTTTAAAAAAAAGTTATTTCCGTGACAAGAGAGAACACGCTGCTCTGACGATGAGGCTTATCAAAATGGCACCAGATGAATGTGAGCTTTGTCTCACAAGATGAATCATTTTAAGGAGGTAGCTCAGAGAAAATCCAGCATACACAGTTTTTGGCCGTACCCCAGTAGAGTCGATTAGCCGAGACATGTTTGCTTTTTGAGTTTTGCACTGGAGCTATATAGCTAATGTGGATGACAGTCTATCAATGCTTATATCTACCTACATCTTGCAAATTGCACCCGTTTAATTATGCATTTGCTTGAAATTGTGCCTCAGTTACAAAACTGTATGTCAAATAGACTTGAATGTGTATTCATAAAAAAGTACACTGCATTTGGAAGTATTTGAATTGTCACAAACGGTTGAATCAAATCAAATAGTAAATTAGGCCAGATTTAGGCACAGTGCTGTTGCCTCACAGCAAGAAGCACCTGGGTTTGATTCCAGGCTGGGGTGTCCGGGGTCTTTTCTATGTGGAGTTTGCATGCTCTCCCTATGTCTGCATGGGTTTCCTGTGGGTGCTCTGGTTTCCTCCCACAGTCCAAAGACATGCAGTCAGACACTAAATTGCCCCTAGGTGTGAGTGATGGTGTATGTCTGTGTGTCTGTCCTGTGATAGACTGGCGGCCTGTCCAGTTTGTTTCCTGCCTTCCGCCCAGTGAGAGTTGGGATAGGCTTCAGCAACCCAGAAGGATAAGTGCTTTAGATGAATGAATGAGTGATATGAAAATTAGCATATCTGAGAATTGTACACTCCACAAGAGGGCAGTGAAAAGCCTGTGTCGTATATATTTTTCAAGGTTTTTATCTGCGCTGGGTTTCCAGAAAGTATCTTCAAGTTATTTAAAGGTAGAGCGAGCATCACATTCGAGCTGGATTAGTTTTGCCAGTGGAGGTCCGGAATGTAAAGTGCGTAATTTTACTGTCTGATTCAGACATGATAAAGTATCTCTGTAATTTCCCCACATTACCCCAAGTAGCCAGGATTAAAACATCGTCAGCATTATGCAACATGAGCCGCACTTCCAATCTATAGCAAAACAGCATGATGTGCAGCTACCTGGAATATAGACTAGCTTTAGTGGATTCATTCAACTTACCAAATGCTGCCCAACAAAACAGAAAATGCACTCAGAGAGGATCTTTTGAGATATTTTATTCCATATCATTGCTGTCTTAAAAAAACAAGTATCTCCAAAATGACAACTGTACAGGAGAGAGAGCAAAAGCTCATATTATCATATAAGCATATAATAATAATGTAAGTCAAAGGGACCAGACTTTTCTTCTTTGGGCCATTTGTATTGGTCCATTCATCATGAATTTTTCACACAATGTAAACCGCAGCTCATGTGATCAAATGATGCATAAATTGTTAATTATTTTGGTGTGTTAGAGTATTACTTGATCATTTTTTGAATAATGCCTTACGAGTATGAATATCAAATTTGACTGAAATGGCCATCCATACCACCATTAAAATCTGCACGATGCTCTTTGGTGGCATATAAAAGTTTATTACTTTCTTCTTTAGGCTTGTAGCTACAGTACAAAACTAAAGAAACAAACTGGACCTGGGACACCAAATGTGTCTCTACTCTATTATATCAACACAAATATTGTAATAAAAAATATTACTGAAAGACACAATAGTTTTACTGTAATATATTTTATTAATGTGCCCATTTTTCAGTGTGCAAACACTGTGTCGGATCGAGTGCATTGACTTGTCTCTGCCAGGCCCAGAGAAAGAGAGGGAGAGGGAGGTGTGGTGAGTGAGATGGGGTGTAGGAGGCAGTTCTGTCACATCTGGAAGAAGTTTTTGTTGGGGGATTTGGCTCGTTTTGGACCATATCAGCTCGTCATTGCCAAGACCGAGCCTCTGAGGTTTCCCCCATCTTGACTTTTAAGCAAACATTTGGAGGAGAGCCGGAAAAAAGAAAAGGAAGACAAAAACGGCCTTCTCCACTCGCCTTGCTGTTGCTGGCAGGAGCACAAAGGCTTGCTGTTGAGATGGAGGGGCCACTCGGACCAGCAGAGGCCTTGTGCACTTCCGAGTGCACTTTTAACGTTCGGCTTATAATGCACAAACACACACACACACACACACACACACACACGCACGCATGTGCATGATGTCTGAATGTCAGAATCATTTATCTGTTTACGTTGTATAATGTGATCACATGGTTTGTGCTGTTCTGACACAGGTAGACACAAAATAAAATTCAGTGTTGTACATCTACATCTACATTTCAAGAACAATGACAATTACTGTCCAAAAATCTGGACATATCTGACTGAATGTGTGCCTTTCATAGGTTTAAAGACATTTTGATGTAAAAGTTTATGCCTGCAGGGCCTATATCCTATGTCTTGTGTATCATTGTTCTCTATGTAGATTTATATACCAAAAACAGTCAGAATTCATTTTAGATACTGTGTAATTCTGTTTTGATTGGCTGCCCTAAAATAATAAATACTAATACTAAAATAAAACTGGGCATTCAAACTTTCCATATATGGACCTTAATGTTTTATGATTGTATGGTTGAAACTTCACAATTGGTTACAATAGAAGCAATGCTTGTTTGTTAACATTTAGAATTTTTTTTCTCGCTACGTCAATGTTATTTTGCGGGTTTTGTTGACTTCACTGCTTTTCTGAAATGTGGAAAATGGTTAATATAAGGGAAAGCCTTGTATGAGCAGATGAATGCAAACTTGCACTATAATTCAGCATTTATTACAGTTGTCCAGCCTTGGCCTTCACTGCTCTTTGGATTCAAACCATCAGAGAGCAATAGAGTGCCAGTGAGGTGTTTCATCTGTTCCAGCACATCCTGCTGAGTGTGTGTGTGTGGATTTGATTGTGCCACCCAGCAATGATGCCTCATGGCCAGACAAATGGAACTGAACCATTAAGTTGTATAAATCCTCCTCCTTGTCCTCTGTGTCATACTGTAATAATATTGATTAAAAAAATCACATTTTTACAGCAAGCAGCATCCACATGTAATGAAATTCTATTTCTGGCTCATAAACTTTAATGCTGTAGCCCAGAATCTCCAAAGTAACTGGATTAAATTACAGAAAGGCCCTTAAAGACTTTCTCAGGAGGTGGGTTGACTTTAATCGCATCCTTGTAAAGAAAATAAGAGAACTGAGACCACACAGGAGATGCCGTGAAGTTCTCACCAGTGGTTCAATCCAAACGAGGACGTCTGGTGGCTGTTCTGATTGCACGAGCCAAAGAGTATGATATATTTCCCCCGCTACATTTCTGTAGGGTAACCACATCGTTGAGGATGGTAGAAAAGGGTGTTGTTCAGTTTCACCTCAAACTAAACCCAGGCCTTTCCCTCAGAAACATGTCCTGCCTTCAGACGGCTGGTCCATTTATTATTATTGCAGCTCTGATTTTGCTATTTGAGCTCTGCATCAACATTCTGCTGTGCCCTTTACAGTGTCTTCTGTGCTCTCAACAGGACCTGATTCAGTTCATCAGCTATTTAATAAGTGTTTGCTGGGTGTATTGTGTGAGCAGGGACAGAGCTTTTGGACTCCTTACATTTAAATATGTGACATTTTTTAATTCAGGTTAACTTCAGGTTAAAAATGGTTTTGTTAGCTAATGATAGCATTTCACTAGCTAGCTTGTTTTGGCTATCAACTGTAGTCGTACATTAGAGGAGCACAGACTAGAGGAATTTAGGATCAATTTTTAGAGGGAGTATACCCTTGTTTGTTAACCTCAAATATAATCTACCCATATGTAGGTAACTACATATAACTATATATGTGTCTACCCATAACTATGCTACTTTACCTTCTAATTCCTGTAGCATATTAGTAAGTGAAGTGTATGGGAAGATGGGAAGGGCGAGGGATCACGTGAACAACAAAACTTGCACCAGGAATTATTGTGACTTGATGAATTCACCTTTTCACACCAGAAAAAAACATAGAGAACAAAACTGATTATACGTGTAATAGCGCTGCTACCTGTTAGCCAGTTGCTACCTAGCAAACACAAACATTGTCACGTTTCTCACAACATTGCTACAACATACACCTGTCAATAAGTATAACATTACTATTAAGTAATGTTGTCATGTGGTATTATGACTTCCTGTTGGCAAGTTATCAAAATTCCGTGGAGTTACATCCAGAAATATGGAACTTGTGAAGGATTCTAAGAGGTTGTGATAACATACTGACAACATTGCCACTAAGTTGTCACAATGATATCAACAACAATGTCAAATTTAAGTAGTGTTGACAACACAATGTCAGCACTACTAAAATGTGTTAGGATAAGAGTGAGTTCGCTCTAGGCCTGTACAGTTATATACCACTTATCTTGTCACTCAAATTTGGTCGCGGGGGAACAGAATAACTATCACTTCCCTTAATCCAAGTAATTTTGGCATTTTAATCCTCCTTCCTTCTTTCGCTCTCTCACTCTCGCATCTAATCATAATCGAAAAACCCAGAAGAGCGCCCTCTGGTGGCAACAACTGAGTAATATTGATTTTCTTGCAGTGGAAAATGTCACCAGCGCTCTCTAGAAAGTGGAAGTCTGAGAATAGTCTATTATATTGAACATTTATCTTATCTTTGTTATGTTCCTATCTAGGAAAGGTATATTGTGACAATTATTATCATCACTTTATCACCCAGCCCTAGCTATTCTGTTAGCTTTTTAGTTAGCAAGCTATAGGCTACATGGTTAACAACAAGAACTAAATAAAAGACAATACAGTTCTAAAGGAGTTTATAGTAGTGTTCTATGTACTGTAGTGTCAACATTAAGTAAGACACATGTTAAGCTGTGAGTCTGCCAGGAAAAGTGCACACAAGGTAGAAAGGCACATACAGAGAATGAGGAGGTCACTACTAACCATGGGATTCACAGTACCAGTGACCCTCCCTCACACACAAACACCCACCCAATAACCCCACATCCCAACACAGAATGATATAAATAACACACACACATAACTTAAACCAACAGACAACAACAGTAAACAACACAACTAGTCCCACTGCCTACCATGAGCCTTGTGTGTGGTAGTCTGTGGTGGGTCGCTACAGTATGTTATTTGTCATATAAATTTACATTTATATGAAAATTTATATACATTATTTTCAAACTGCACAGTTTGAATGGCTGGCCATTATGCACACTGAGGCTAACCTAGCTGAAGGGCAAGTGTGTTCAGATTAAAATTTCCACTCCTCACTGTTCCCACGTGTTTAACAATCCACACCCTATTGACTGTTTTACATAATCTTAAAAGTTTTTATCTGAGGACATTAAATACTCACATAAATCTGAAACCAGTGTATGAATTTCTTTCCACAGGTGTTTGTCGATCCCCCCTAGGGATGTCTGGAGGACAAATTTTGGACGAAGACATTTCAGCTTCTAGTCAGTGGTCTGAATCAACAGCAGCAAAATACGGCAGGTAAGTGGTGTGTGTGTGTGTGTGCATGGGTGTGTGGGTGGGTGTGGGTGTGTGTGTGTTTCTAAGCATCTCATTATGAAACCGCATCTTAATGAATGTGGGCGGCCTCCCACAACCTCAGTGGAAGGATGTAATTACGTTTAGCCCCAAACAATGTTGGTGTCATTCTGACTAAACTTACCCTCTCATTCCAAAATGAAAAGTTTTAGATTCGTTTGTGAGATAGAAGATGAGTTTCCATCTTTATGAATGTGGGTTTATTGCTTTGTGTGCTGTTGCAGGCTGGACTCTGAGGAGGGGGACGGCGCATGGTGTCCAGAGATCACTGGAGAACCGGAAAACATGAAGGAGTTCCTGCAGATAGACCTTCGCTCACTACATTTCATCACTCTGGTGGGCACACAAGGCCGCCATGCAGGGGGCATCGGAAATGAGTTTGCCCAGACCTACAAGATCAAATACAGCCGGGACGGCAGCCGCTGGATCTCCTGGCGTAATCGCCAAGGAAAGCAGGTCTGTAACGAAGACAGTTCCACTCTCGCTCACATCCACATCAAATCCACATCAGCCGGTAGTTAGAGGGGCCCATGGAATGGATTGACATGAAAGAGATTAACATACTGATGTCACAACCATGAAGTTTTTAAACACAGCAGTTTAGCCCACCTGTTCACACTGAAGTGATGAGGAGTGTTGTTCCTGCAGTCTGTAGCTGGAGTGGAAGTTTTAGGGGAAAACAACTAAAAATCATGTCATTAGGGGCTGCCAAGAAGGATTTCATCTTGTTCTTTACCTTTCAGCCTGAATTTTTTTAATGTGGCATATCCCACTTCATTTGTAAAGTCAGACATTCAAAAAGTCATTTACATATTGCCGCTAAAAGTCTCTGTAACTTTTTTAAAACATCATTTTAAACACTAGTTGCCCTGTGGATTGCGGGAATGTTTTAGAATGAATGAAAAAGACATGTAAAAGTCCAAATATGTTGCTCCAAAATGTGTAAATATTGCCTTCACAGATGTGCAGGTTACCCACCAGTACACACCCGTACCATTACAGACCCTGGCTTTTGACCTTTACACCAGTAACAATCTGTCACACACTGCTCTGCATAGTTTAGCTCTTAACATTTGGACCTTGAATCCGGTTTCCAGTCCTAGATTTTGTTCTCACTGGAAGTTAAGGGAAATGTTAATGTAATTGATTGCAGTGTCACACTAACCAAGGATTACAAAGACCAGGAAACTGGATTCAAGGTCCAAATTTGTAGACCCCTGGTTGGGGATTTTCAGCCCCAACACACCTGATCCAGTCTTCTAATTCATTTTGGGGCAGAAAACAGTTGAAACTGTGCAGAACAGGGGGTCATCAGGACTGGAGTTAAAATTCACAGGCTTTGGTGCTTTATTGACTACATATGGACTGTATTAATCAAGTCAGATTGCTTTGTGTGTGCTGTGTTGAAGGTGATCGAGGGGAACAGGAACGCCTATGACATTGTCCTGAAGGACATGGAGCCGCCCATCATTGCACGCTTTGTGCGCTTCATGCCAGTCATCGACCACTCCATGAATGTGTGTATGCGCGTGGAGCTCTACGGTTGTGAATGGCTAGGTACGAACACAAGCTCACCTAAAACCATACAGTAGCCTGATTTTTATGAGATTCAGCTGAATTTTTATTGATCTGGGAAGCCCTAGTTAAATAAACCAGTTACTATAACAGTTACCTGGCTGTGTTCTTTGGTCAGCTGTTGTTAAGCAATAAGAAAAGTGCATGACTGAGAGATGTGATTTTATTGCTTCTACTGAAAACCAACTGACAGCTGGGTCATAGAGCTTAATAATTAAGCTCATAAAAAGAGACGCTGCTTGTTTGGCCTGACAGAGATGCCATTAGTGGCCCTCATGCCCCATGCATGCTGAGTCACACTCAAGCTACTGCTGTCCTCGAGTCTGTCGGTAAGACACGTCACAGGCAGCTCACAGGCTCAGTGTTGTTAGATTAGATTTTCCCTCCTAAAACTTGATAAGACAGCACTGATAATATAGGCTATCATAAAAACTGCAGCTGCACTCGGTTGATAAACAAATGATCAAACGATGATAAAACTGTCAGCCCTGGACAGAAGTACAGACACAAGACTAAAGAAGCAAACTTCAAGCACCTAATATGTTGCCTTATTGACTATATTTGGGATAAGGGGAAAACTGACAGGGTGAGATAGAAAGTCACATCTGCCATGATAAGAGTGTTGATTTAGATACTGCAAACGACTATTATCTAGGACTGTTTAATTTATAGCAGACAGCAAGATAAGGGCAATTGGGAAAAAGGCTGAACCATGTATCGGTAAAACTGCTAATGGTCATCGGAGACCTAGATTCATGGTCATCGGAGTGGTGAACAGCAGCTGAACATATGGGCTCACCGTGGCCTAAACCACTCTAAATCGCACTCTAAAGATGTGTTGGATTGTGAACAGACAATAATGTGCAGTACTGATGGACTTTAGAGTAGCAGTGTCTTTAATGTGACTCAGAATGAAAGTCACTGGGGCGTGAGAAGCACTGATACATGGATCCACCTTTTCCCCACTGCTCTTATCTTGCTGTCTAAACTGTGCATTTATGATTTTCACTGTTATTTGCTTTTTTGGTTACCCTTTTTTCTCGTTGTGGTTATGGTTGCAGGAAAAAGTAAGTGAATCTTCTGGGTTACCTGGATTTCTGTACTGATTACCAATAAAATGTGATCTGATCATTGTCTAAGTCATAATTATAGACGAACGCAATCTAACTAAGCTAACAACACACAACAAACACACAGCACAGGCTAGAAAAAGTAAGTAAACCGTTTAATTTAATAATGTTTCCTGTAGCTGCACATAAAATTTGCATAACATTGAGGAGGAATTCTAGACCATTCCTCCCTGCAAATGTGTTTCAGCTTATCAGTATTTCTGGGATGCATTGCCTGCACAGCCTTCTTCAGGTCATACCACAGCATCTCGGTAGGGTTAAGGTCAGGACTTGGACTTGGACGTTCCAAAACACAAATCTTCTTTGTTTTCAGACAGTCTTTAGTTGATATACTTCTGTGTTTTGGGTCATTGTCTTTTTACCCCAGCGTCTCCTCAGCTTGAGGTCATGGACTGCTGCCCTTACATTCTTCTGGAAAATGTTTCTTATCCAAAGCAGCCACAAACCATGATGCTCCCTCCACTATGTTTCAGAGTTGGGATGAGGTTTTGGTGTGCAGTGTCCTTTTCCCTCCAAACATAGTGCTGTGCATTTGTGCAAAAAGGTCATTTTTTCTCATCTGCCCATAGAACATGGCCCCGGAAGCTTTGTGGAATATCCAGGTGGTCATGGGCAAACTAAAGACGAACCGCAATGTGTTTTTTGGACAGTAGCGACTTCTTTTCTGGTGCCTTTCCATGAACACCATTCTTGTTCAGTGTTTTTCTAGTGGACGTATGAACAAAGGAGTTCGCACTTTGTTGATTCTTCTGTAGGTTCTTTCTCACCTCTTAGAGTGATTGTAACAGTAACACTCCCTCTCTCCTGAATCTTCTCCATTTGTAGACAGTTTGTCTAACTGTTTATTGATGTACATCATCTTTAGCGATGCTTTTGTAGCCTTTTCCAGTTTCATGTGTCTCTGTAATGCATCTTTTGTGGTCTTATCAAAGTGGTTTGCATCAAGGCATGGCTCACACTAACCACTTTTTTAAGAAGAACAGGTTTATCAGTAACCAGGTTTTGTGTGCTGTCTTTATTTTATGGGCAATGCACCTGTGAAACCTCCACTTCCATTCTCATCTCCTAATTGAAATACCTTTTGCCACTTCCTTAGCACAGAGGTTCACCTACTTTGTCTAGCCTGCATTGTGGATGTTTACTCAATGTGCTCAATAAAAGTCAAGTCAAAGTCAAAGTGAACTTTACTGTCATTCAGACTTTACAACAGGAGTACATAGCTGTACAAGATTGCATTTCTCCAAACTCCGATGTGCAAGTATAAACATAGGGCAAACACACAAGACATACTAGTAACATAACAGTGCAGACGAGACATAAGTATAAATACAGAAGAAGAAACAAAAAAGTCAACAAATAGGAAATTATACTAAAAGGCAATGAAAGTACAACTGCTTGTGTGTTATTAATCTAGTTAGATTGTGCTGGTCTATGATTGTGCCTTAGATAGCGACCAGATCACATTTTGTTACTAATCATGTAGAAACCCAAGTAGTTACAAAGTGTTCATTTACTTATTGTATTTCATTATTGCACTTTACCTCTTGGGGTAATTCTGAGTTTGCGAGTATTGTCCTTTGTGCTTTTCCAGATGGATTGGTGTCATACAATGCCCCACTGGGCCAGCAGATGATCCTGGGTGACCAGCTTGTTAAACTAAATGACTCTGTATACGATGGTGCCATGAGTTACAGGTCAGTACTCTGTCTGGGGGCCGGAGAAGAAGCTGTGGAGTCAGGAAGGAAATATGTATTGCATAATTCCTTCCTGACTCCACAGTTTCTTAAAGTAACTTGCCTTCCTGCTCAGACTAATCCAATCTAAACATAAAACTATTGTCTATTTTAAACCTAATGGCTCATTACAATAACAGGAAGAGCTGCTTGTCTGCTTGCAGATCCTATGTACGATATGTCTGGTCGAAACGAGTGTTTGACATTAACATGCCTTTATCCATAGCGTTCCAGGTCCTCCTACGCTAATACAGGGTTTGGATCAAGTCTGTGTGGGTTACTGAAAGTCTAGGACATGGGAAACTGACCCTAGATCAGTTCAGATGAAGACTGACCAGAGTGGCACTGTTATTGCATCCGGTTGCTATGACTACATCAAGAGGCGGAGATGAGAGAGTGGTTTCAGTGTTCATGGAAGGATTTGACTCATGGCTTCCTGAACAATGCCTTCCATGACAGAGTGTGTGTGTGTGTGTGTGTGTGTGTGTGTGTGTGTTGAATGTGTGTGTGTGTGTGTGTGTGTGTGTGTGTGTGTGTGTGTGTGTGTGTGAGTGTGTGTGCGTGTGCAGGCATTTGTGTGTGTGTAATACCACAAAGATCAGCCCACACTCTCACAGTCATAAGCCCACTAAATGACAGTCCTCACTTTGAGCACTAGGTGAAGGTCTAGTTAAATACTAAAGCAGTGCTGTCACCTAGTGGTGAAACTGGTCATAGCACATTTCTCCAGACTCAGCTATTTAAACCAACATTACGCATAACTAGTGGAGGGCAATCAAAAATATTTTTGCATTATAGTGATACATTATGTCACATTGCACATTTTTTTGCTTATACTTACTTATATATTTTTTTATTTTAATTATTCTACATTTGAGCAGAGGAGCTGTGCACTACATTATCAGAATAGTCCATGCTGAATGGATCAATAAGAATGTTTCAAAATTACTTGGAATAAAATGTATTTAACTTGCATTGAGTATTAAGAACATAATCAAGAGTGGTTTTGCCTTGTCCTGTTAAATTACTATTAGAGTTTTTTGACAGTAAAAATGTGTAACATGATTATCACCAGAGCTTCTTGAATACTTGTATGAATAAAACAGTACTGAGGCTTTGTACCGAGTAAAGAGCCTGTAAACAACAACCAAAGTACAAACTCAGCAGCTGATTGGGTAATTGTAAAAAATGTAAAAATGTAGTCATAATTTTTCATAGCCTGTTTGAAGGAGCAATATGTGAGATGTTGCAATCCATCAAATGAACACCGCACCCTGTCCCTCATCCTCCATCTTCACTCCTCCCTCCAAGAAACTGGAGAACCATTCAGCATCAAACTTCATCCTTTTACTCACTAAGAGTGTCTCCAGTGATGGAAGGAAACCAACCCCTTTTTAGATACAAAGTGCCATTACAGATAGGACAGGCTGGTCAGCATGCTAACCTCAGTAGATATCCCTGCAACACAATACATACAGTACTTCACGTACATTCTTTAACATACAGTCAAAATATTGTGTTGATAAATTTAGTTAATTTTGGAATGTTATTAATTAGAAACTAAAAATCTTAAAATTTATACTTAGTGATATTTGCATATTTATGTATTGACCTACTGATTACACCAATCTTACATACTGCTCCTTGAAATGTGTTTTTTGTTGGTGTGTTTTGTCTGTTTCAGCTTATCTACAAAATCTGTGATATGTTTCATGTGTCATGTAAATGCCTTCATGTATCATGATGTTATATTTTGTCTATATCACACACCCATATATGTTACATTTGCACAATATTGGTTTGCCTAATTTGCTTAAATATGTGGGACTCGTTATGTGTAGAATTTAGGAGTAATTGTGGACCCTAATGAAATTTCTTTCTCTCTCTAATTCTCTTGCTCTCTCTCTTCCTCTCTGTCTCTGCAGTATGACAGAAGGGTTGGGGCAGTTGACAGATGGTATGTGTGGTCTGGACGATTTTACTCTCAGTCATGTCTACAACGTGTGGCCTGGCTATGACTATGTGGGCTGGACTAACGAAAGCTTCCCCAGTGGATATGTAGAGATCATGTTTGAATTCGACCGAACCCGCAATTTCACCACCATGAAGGTATTCCATTACAGCATGGCCTCATCCCATCTCTGTTTCCCTTGCCTTGGCATGCCTTCTTCAGCTTTCCAGGGGGGGAAAACTTACAAGGGATCTTAAGACAAACACTAGGGTGTTTCCCATATCACAGAAGTACGCATATCACAGAAAACAGATTCTTCTTGTTTAAAATTTAATTGTACTGTATTAACAATATAATTTAAAGCCTTCTTTGAATCCATTGTTTTTAATATTACTGGTTAGACCTGTCCTTTCACACAAAGGTTATAAAGCCCAAAATGCTTTTTGATTTTCATTCAGTAGTTAGATACTGATTGCCTCAATCAAAAAGCATTCTGCACACCCACACACACAATTTTATATATTACAAAATTTAGTTGAAAATACATTTCAGACTTTTAACTGACTTAGACTTCAGACTAAAATGTTTCAACTTTGAATGACCCTATATTGTATATATGTTTATTGAAATCAAGTAAATGATTTAGCATTCTAGTTTGCCACTACCCAGAGTATAACAGTGTTTCTGAAACTTTACCAAAATGTTTTGGTACTGACAGTATTTACTGTGTAAAACAAAGACACAGCTTTGCACAGTATTTTTCATTACAGCACAATTTATTTTCAAAACAATGAGATCTAACTGCTCACCATGTGGCCATGAACTTAAATAAAGATCTTAAAAACATTAAAAATGAAAGTATTATTTTCACAAATTTGGGGATTTTTGTTTGGGACAGACTGGGTTTAAATAGATCATAACATAGTCTTTGTAAAGGCCTGAATACTTACCTGTATTTATTTATGTGTTTATTTATACTGTGGGATGTTATTTTTATTTCTTTTTTTATTTATTGTTCATATTTATTTATTTATTTTTGTTATTGTTAAATCTGGTCCAAGCTCACATAACCCAGAATTTACTCTGTCTCTGCTCCTCCTCCTGTTTCAGGTGCACTGTAATAACATGTTCTCTCGGAGAGTTAAGACCTTCCAGAAGGTGGTTTGTTATTTCCGTTCGGAGTCAGACTGGGAGCCTACCCCTGTGTCCTTCAGCCCTGTGATGGACGATGGGAACCCCAGCGCCCGCTTCGTCACCGTATCCCTAAACAACCACATGGCCAGCGCCATCAAGTGCCAGTATTACTTCTCCGACATGTGGATGATGTTCAGCGAGATCACCTTCCAGTCAGGTCAGCTTGAAAATGCATGGTTTTGCACAGTAAACAAATGACATTTAAATGGATTATTTTGTGGCTATATTTCTATCAGAGCCTTTTATCTCCTTATATTTATACGCAGTTTGAAGATATTGTTTAAATATGGCTTGTAATCCCAAACTTAGTGCATATATTGTTTTTGTTATTACAAAGTACAATTTGTAATTTATTCACAACTAATAATGAGCTCTCCATCTCTAATGAATCAGTTTCCATTGTTTCTGTTAATAACCAACAAACATAAACATTTCTTTGAGGTATTTTTGTAAGTTTCATTGCAATATGTTCCTCTGCTTTTCCAGATACAGCAATGTATAACACCACCCTTGCTCCCCCGAAGACTGGCCCTCCAACCAGCACACAACCAGGTTAGGACCCCTGCTGATCGTTCACTTTCCGCTCCACCGAGGGGCTAGAGTCTTTGTGCTCTATGACAATAGATTCTATAGACACATCCCTGACCCACTAAATCTCTCCTAAGCATGGTGCCCACTCACTCAAAAGATTATTTCCCTTTGTATCCCCTCCTTAGGGGATAACCCCATTCACAAAGTAGATGACAGCAACACCAGAATTCTGATTGGCTGTTTGGTAGCCATCATCTTCATCTTGGTGGCCATCATTGTCATCATACTCTGGAGACAAGTCTGGCAGAAGATGCTGGAGAAGGTAAGGTCTATGCCATGCAGTCATTCATGTTTCTCATGGTCTAGTTCACTGGAGTGCAGGAGGTGAACTGCACAGTGGCCCAACTATAATGACCTCTGAAGCACTAAAAACAATACATGGAATATACTTAAAAATAAATCTATTCCACATGAAAATAAAAAAAAATATATAATGCAATTATTGTGTTTATATATTATGTAATATACTGTATGTATATATTGTGTAATATATATATTTATTTTAATTAAGTCCATTAACTGTATTATTTTTTAGTGTAGAATCATTTTTCATTGAAAGTACTGAAGTAAGAAATTAACCAAACTGACTGTGTATGTTAAGTCTATTGGGAACTGTCATTATTGTGTCAGAAAAGGTCTGAAATAAATAAGGCATCAATTTTTGTAGAATCTGTCGGTATTTTATCAAAATGTTTGCTTGGTTGAATGAGTACAGGAGTATTTCTGTACCCCTCTTCTTCTCTTCTGGCTTCCTTCACTGAGGCTCGTTTATTCCAGGTATCTCGAAGGATGCTGGACGATGAACTAACTGCTAGTCTGTCAATACAGAGCGAGACCTTCACCTATAACAACAACAACCCCTCCTCAGCACCCAGTGAACAGGAGTCCAACTCCACCTACGAGCGTATATTTCCCTTGGGCCCAGACTACCAGGAGCCCTCCCGCCTGGTCCGCAAACTGCCCGAGTTCTCACAGACCTCAGAGGACACTGGTGAGTGGTGGTGTGATGTCATTTATTCTTTTCATCACAGCAGTTTAGCCCCGCGCCTTCACAGCCAAACATGATATTTGACCTAAAATTTTAAGTGCTGCTTTTGAAGGGGTTGATATCCGGTTTGTTGTCATCTAAGTTACTGAAGTGCTTCTCACCACAGCATCAACCAGTACAGCCTCCAAGACCCCTCAGACCAGTACTCAAGAAGGAGCCCCCCATTACGCGGAGGCAGACATTGTCAACTTGCAAGGGGTAACTGGGGGCAACACCTATGCTGTGCCAGCCCTCACCATGGATCTGCTGTCAGGAAAGGACATAGCCGTAGAGGAGTTTCCACGGAAACTGCTGACCTTCAAAGAGAAGTTGGGGGAGGGGCAGTTTGGAGAGGTCAGTTCTGCATGAATCTGCTGTCTCTGTGTCCTCTGTGACAAGATGCTGCATGCTTATATTCATCAACTGATAAGAAAATAATGTGTACTATTATGGCGTTCTGTTATTATGCTGGGTCAGCAGTGCTGTCTGATCTCCTCACAGAGAGAGTAATGTTTCTAGTATGATAAATGGGTGTTATTGCACTATGTGTTATAGGTGCATCTTTGTGAGGCTGAAGACATGGAGGACTACATGGATGAAGATTTCTCTTTTGATGTCAGTGACAACCACACAGTACTTGTAGCGGTGAAAATGCTGAGAGCAGATGCTAATAAAAATGCCAGGTAAAACTAAACCAGTGTCCAGAATGATTTGATGGTCACAGCATGCTAGAAACGTTTTAAAACGTTTTATAACTTTTTAAAACTAGTAGTAGTGCTGTCACTTCTGCCATGTGGCACTGACATTCAGTGATGTTCAGCAGATTATATGCAATGATTTTTTGAAAGAGATAAAGATCATGTCGCGATTAAAAGACCCCAACATCATTCGGCTACTGGCCGTGTGCATGAGCTCAGACCCACTCTGTATGATCACTGAGTACATGGAGAATGGGGACCTCAACCAGTTCCTGTCCCGCCATGAACCGGAGGGCATGATCGCCCTGCTCAGCAACGCACCCACAGTCAGGTAGGTGTCAAACAATATTGATCCTGGCTTGAAGTTTTATCAGTATCAGTGAAAATATTATGCCAATAGTTACCTGCTTTTTTGGTTGTGGTATCACCATGATCAGTTTCCTGACAATAGGGCCAAACTATAGCGTGAATATGTTACAGCAACACTGGCACCACCATGGTTAGAATAATGAAAACAGGCAAAATGTCATCAAAACATTAACATGAGGATTAGATGTTGCAACACAATGTTCTTAAAGGGAACTAAAATTAATTTACAGAAACCAAAACCACAAAGTATAACACTCTTTCCCCAGTCTTGGTGCCTCAGTCGAGGTTCTTCTTCTTGCTCTGAGGGAGATTTTCCCTGCCGCTGCCTCCCCTGGCTTGCTCACTGGAGTCTTAGACCTAGTTGCTTTGTGACGACACCTGGTGTAAAAACACTATATATATCATATCAGTCAGTACAAGCACTGTGTTCCACATTAAAATTAGGGTTAGTCTCTGACTTTTGCATAGTACTCTACATTCTACACAGGATTTTAACTAAATGTGCAGTGTTTTGACAACAACACAGCACATACAGCAAAGTAGGACATGAATGCTCTATGCAAGATATGCAACATTTGCAAGTAAATAATAATAATAATAATCATAGTCATGCTTACATTAGTATCTACTAAGATAATGCTTGCACTGTTACATGTAACATAATATGATTTTTGCTGTCTCTGCAGCTACAGTAACCTTCAGCACATGGCCACCCAGATCGCTTCAGGTATGAAGTACCTCTCCTCACTCAACTTCGTGCACAGAGACCTCGCCACCCGCAACTGCCTGGTGGGCAAGAACTACACCATCAAGATTGCAGACTTTGGCATGAGCAGGAACCTGTACAGTGGAGATTATTACCGCATCCAGGGCAGAGCCGTGCTGCCTATCCGCTGGATGTCCTGGGAAAGCATCCTGCTGGTATGTACCTGGCCTATGAATATTTTCTGTCTTAGAGTAATACACACAAACACAGACACAATCGCACTTCTTGAGGCATACTGTGTCAGTGCTTAGGTTGTTTACATGAACTTCTTCATCTTTTGTATGTTTGTGAGTGGGCTGAACCAACTGTTCACATCTGATCAAATGTAATTCTGATCCAGTATCTTTATATGTATGTGGCAGGGTAAATTTACCACGGCCAGTGATGTTTGGGCATTCGGTGTGACTCTGTGGGAGACACTGACGTTCTGCAAGGAGCAGCCCTACTCGCAGCTCTCAGACGAGCAGGTCATCGAAAACACAGGGGAGTTCTTTCGCGACCAGAGGCGACAGGTATTCTGCAGTCTTGGAAAACCAGATAACCTGCAAGCTTTTGAGTATACTTATGCTTGGTAGGCTCTTAAGCATAGAGGTCACAGAATTATGTGCAGATGTAATAATTAGACTGACATAATCTGTTTTAGATGTGGTTATAGACTAGACTTCATGAGTTTGAATGGTCATTAAGTACATGTTATTCAACTTTTAGTGTTGGAAAGAAGCAGAACATATATTTAAGAGAAAAATAGCAAATGTATTTTCAGTTCAGTCTTAGAAGTTGGTTCCGTTTTCTGCTTCCCACAATAAAAAGCAATCCCAAATGCTTTCAGTGATGTGAAGGTCTGGACTCTGGGTTGTTTAGTCCATTGTTCTGAGAATGCCAGCAGCTTCTTTGTTGGATTTCTTAGTTCAAACTGCATATGTTTTTCTATTTTTAATTATTTTAACAGTTTCTTGACAGTTACACATCCATTCATACCCACAGTGTTGAGTTGTCCTCTCACAAAGGATGGATGAACAGAAACACTTGTGGATGTTTTCAGATCTGAAGCAAGAGTGGAGCTTAATTTTCTCCTCTCTCTCAAAAATGAAAGCTTAAAGTATCGCTTATCTAATGGTGACATTCTTGGTGGTCTACCAGGTTTTACATGACTGTTAGGAGTCTTGTTTATTTTCATATGACTTTCTTATCCTTTAGGCAATTAGGTGGATTATTTTATTTGATCTAATGAATTAACTTATGCTTTAATGGTCATTTTGACTGGATGTTAAATGACTTGATTGGGAGGTTTGCTGCAGTAACAGTCTCTACTCTTTGCACTAGATGTTGGAATATTGCTGTCAAGATTTGGTTGTATTCAGTCACAAGGGTATTAGTAAGGTCAGGCACCGATGCTGGATGATTAGTTCTGGATTACGAACATTATTCCAGCTCATGTGTAAGCTATTTGAGCTCCACCACTCCAGAGAATGCAGTTTCACTGCTACCCAGCATAACAGAGGGGGGGTGTAATACGTCTCTAGCCAGTGCTCATGAGTAGGTGCTACAAAGTGTCCCATTCCCATTTCTTTTGATTATAAAAGCTGCATTTGCTCAGAAAGGAGCAGTCACTTACGTATGTCAGTCTTATAGCCACAGTAACAAACTTGTTTAGTTCTAAGGGATTTAGAGGGAGTGTGAAATGGTCACATAAAATGATTTACAGTTGTCTTTAGTGCATGAAACCAGGCAAATGCAACAAATGCAGTTAAATAAATAAACAGGAAAACATTGAATAGTGACTCATTAAAATATCTGCCTCTGATGAGTACATTCTCATTCCTAGATCTACTTGCCACAACCGCCACTGTGTCCAGACCCCATCTACAAGCTCATGTTGAGTTGCTGGCACAGGAATGCCAAAGAGAGACCATCTTTCCAGGAGATCCATCGAATACTGCTGGAGTGCAAGCCTTAGTGCCTGCTCCTTTGCCAACCCCAGCACTGCCAGAGACGCTTTAGTGTGCCCACAGGACTCCAGACAACTACACACCCGCACATACACTACCACACGCCTCCTTATGCTCAGTCTCATGCAGAGGTGTCCAGAATCGTACTACGTTCTGTTGTTCGCAAATGAAGAAAGAGAAGGCAAAGTGAAATGCATGATATACATGAACTTGGTCATCATATTGAATGCAACTAAATGCCTTTGGTTGGCACAAGGTAGGGGACTAGGAGGCTAAAGAAAATGTAGCAGTGAGTTCAGGCACTTTTTTTTAAAGGAATAATAGCTTTGTATTTTTAAATATTTTATGCGTATGACTTTTGTTAACTCCCAGATAATAGTTACAAACAATAGTGAAAACTTAGTGAAGCTTGATGCGATTGCAAACGATGTCTTTTCCAGTGCGTGCGTTAAATTAGAAGACAGCTTGAATGTAAATAAGAGTTTCGGTTTTCTTTTTAGATAATCTAGATTTTCATGAATCTTCACAAATGTTTTAACATTTGTGTCCCTAATTCTGTTTTCGTCCCATTCGGTCTTAATTGTTTTCTTTTTTTCTTTTCTTTTTCTTCAGTCTGAATAACCACTTTCAATTAAGTGGATAAATCCCAGACATGCATGAACCTAAACTTTCATTATTTAAAAAGAAAAATATATAATTTAACATGTTGAATAGACACTTTCCAGGGTTTACTAAGGGGGAAAAATCTCTGCATAACTAAAACAATAAGATGTAAACAACATCATTCAGAGGGTTTAAAGGTAAACTAGTGAATTCAGACTCCAGTGGTAGTGACAACTCCCAAGTAGGGTAATGATGTCTATATTGTAAATATAGCCATTTCATTTACAATTCAAAATGACCACTGCTGATTTTTATATACACTCATTATCAAAAGAATATCTGCACCCAGAAGGAAGTGTTGGATTGCAGTCCTATTCGGGAGGGAGATAAAAGTTGTTTGCTAAGGCAACATGCATACGTCTCAGCATGGAGCTGTTGAGGTTCCTAATGGTGTCCTACCATAATCCATCCCATGCAACTGTTTGTGCACCTATATTTTTGATGATGAGTGTATGATGATGATACTGAAGGTGTAATAGTGGTGAATCTGAAAAAAAGTATTGAGTACTATTCTTCCTACAACACCCTGCATTTACTCCGGCACCGTGCATAGTTTAATGGATCATTTAGGCCAAAAGCTTATCTTAACACTCAGACATCTGGTTCCTATCACCTCTGCTGTGAACAACTCAGAGTAATTGTTTCTAGAACTGAGTATTTCACACAGAACCACTGTGAATGACTTTCTTTACATCTGAACCCTTTAGTTATACAGAAATTATAAATAGATTGATGGAGCTCCGCTTTAAATGTTTGAAGGATCTACAGGAGTTTAATAATGGAAATTATTGTGTTAATATGTGTGTATGTATTTTTTATTGTATGTGGTTTTATGTTTTCTTCCTACTTCACATCTCGAAGGAGAACATTTAATGGTTTCACATGCAACATTGTTGTTGTGAAACTGTGTTTCTGTTTCTTGGTCTCAAAAGTTATCCTTGCATGAATATGCACAGATTTAGATTTAAATACAGATTTAGTTCTCACCTTTGGCCAAAGAATTCTCTTAATTCCTTCATAGCAGTCTTTTCACTAGCAGTAGTGATCATGAATACATTCAGTTGGATTAGGATCAGTTATAAGATTTAAGTCATGCTTGTTTTTTGATTTCACTGAGCTTTTTAAGTGTACCAGTGTGCATTATATCCTTTCTTCTGTTTGTGTTTTCTGTTTATCTTCTGTTCATGTGTTATTTTTATGTATTGTATTTGAGCGAAGTGGAAACTGTGCACTATGCATAGCAAATAATACCAAAATCATGTTACTCAAAAACATTGAAAAGGTCAAGATAAGCTGTTCTGCCTTTTTATTAACTTTGAGCTGTTACATATTTGGTATAAGCAGTAAGTGTTTCTGAATTGCAGAAAAGCCCCTTTGGATGCATAGTGGATTCATAATGCTGAGATGGACTAACAGTAGGTTGTTCAATGAGATGCCAAAAGTGCTGCACGTGCAAACTTCATTGTGCTAACTGTATACCTGCTTAAATAAGTATGTTGTTTATCATCTAGACCAGACATGTCAAACTGGATTCCAGCTCTGCTCTTACCGTTTCCCTTCTTTAACACTCCGAATTCAAATCAGCAAACAGTGAATCAGGTGTGTCTAATGAGGCAAATTCCGGAGGTCTGCTGTGCTGTGTCCCATAAAGACTGGAGTTTGACATATGTGGTCTAGACGTAGGCGTGATTAATAGTCATTGACATAATCGGTGGCAGTGATGTCGTTGTAGGCTGAAATGTTTTGATGGTCTTTGGTGTTGTTAGTGAGATTTATATACATACATTTACAGAGTTTCTCTGTAAATCCTTTTATGGTGAACGTGCTCATGGATATTTACCAGTTAACTTTACCCCATAGAGTGTTACAGCTGATCTCTCTTGAGGCTCAGAGTTTGTTTGTATAGTAGTAGTTATTTAATTGAATAAAGCATGTTATTGTATGTCAAAATACCTGACAAGGACTTCATTATTGCTTTATGTAATTCCATGATTTTCCTGAGTGTTTTCCTTCCCTCTGTAACTGCGCAGTGTATGTTTAGTATTTCACTGTTATCTGACTGTATATTGTTCTTCTTCATGGTTCATATTTTTTGTGTCTGCTAACCCATCCTGCACTTATTGAGATATCGACAATGTTCCAACTCAGCTTTTTGATTGGACACACGACTTTCCTGCAATCATCATTAAATGAGGATATTTTTCCCCAGAGGAATGAAAGGGGTGTGGAATGTTTGTGCACACAGTTTATATTACACGAGTGGCATGGTGGTGCAGTGGGTAACGCTGTGGCCTCACAGGACCTGGGTTTAATTCCTGGGTGTGGAGTTTGCATGTTCTCCCCGTGTCCATGTGAGTTTTCTCCCACAGTCCAAAGACATGCTGTCAAATGAACTGGTGATGCTAAATTGCTCCCTACGTCTGTGAGTGTGTGTGTGTGTGTGTGTGTGTGTGAACGTGTATGTCTGTGTGTTTGCCCTGTGATGGACGGGCGGCCTGTCCAGGGTGTATCCTGCCTTCCACCCAGTGAGAGCTGAGGTAGGCTCCAGCGCCCCCTGCAACCCAGCAGGATTAAGCAGTTCAGAAAATGAGAAGAGTTTATATCACAAAGACAGAAATTCGTTATTAACACCCCATTAATCAATAGGGACTGAGCAACCACCTAGCAATCACCTGTGATACTATAGCAATGGCCTAGTAACACCCTAGCAGCCACCTAGAGTACTGAAACAACCACATTGCAAAACCCTTGCAACTACATGGGCTACCGTAGCAACCACCCAGCCACGACCTGTGATACTATAGCAACCATAAGTAATACTATAGCAACCACATAGCAACACCTTAGCAACCATCTGGGGCCCCATAGCAACCACCTAGCAACTCCCTAGCAAACACCTGGGATACTATAGCAACTATCTAGCAACACCTGAGAAACCACCTAAGGTATCAAAGCAACTACATAACAACACCCTAGCAACCATTTGGGATGCCTTAGCAGCCACCTGTGATACCATTGCAACTGCCTAGCGACACCCTAGAAACCATTTGGTCTGAATTAGTGATCACCTGGGATACCTTAGCAACTGACTAGCAACACCCAAGCAACTACCTGGGATTCTATAGCAACACACTAGCAATCCTTTTTTATTCCCTTTCATTTTTTTTTCTTCCTTCAATAGAAATTCAGGCAGGAAAGGTGTAATTGCAGTGAAACAGTGGATTTTCCTATTATTCAAGCATGGACTTCTCACAGACAGCTCGACTCATTCACAGCATTTGTTTTACTCCATGTTCAGAAACGTCCAGGTGTTGAGGACTTGAGGTGATTTGAGTCTTTTAAGCTTTGTAATTCCTTCACCTGATGCCAAACGCATTGATCCGCCTGTATTTGTACTGAGTCGCTGACAGCAAGTGGACACAAAGCTGACGTGAACTCGGGATTGGCTGGCTGGCTGCCCTCCTCATCCTGCACACCAGCTCAGGAGTCAAATTCCACACTGCCGCTCGCGCTGGCCTGACTGTACGACAAATGCCATTGGCCGACATAGTACTTACGTCAGACAGTAGGAAGATTTAATTGGCCGGCGTCGTTATGACATCCAATCACACCATAGGGGCGGGGCCTAAGGCGGTAGTAGCCATGCTTACAGTGCAGAGCCGACATGACATGTATATCAGTAGCGAGAATGGGGAGAGTGGTGCTGGTGACCGGGGCAAACAGGTAAACAGCTCAGTCTGATGTCCACTTCTGTCTGTTTAATATGTTTAAGAATGAGTCAGTTCAAGTTAAAACTGTGGCTAATTGCTAAACTGTACGACACGACATATTTCCACGCATGTAAAGTAATAGGACAGTATGAACAGACTCACTGTAGTAGGGTAGTGTTACTTAGCTATGTTTCCTAATCATGTAAACAGTGGAGAATTAAAGATCATGGTGGATATGAAGCCAGTTATATAATATGTCCAGTTTCCAGTTGTGCAACTGTAGCCTATATACTTGTTTTACTTTATCAATCATTAGAGCATTGAAATTGTTTGAACAGTTTTTACTTTTTGGCCTAAATGTTCAGTATACTATTTGTCATGTTCTGAAGTACTCTGTTGTGCAGCATTGTATGCCTCAGCCTCATCGGTTTGACAGAATATTCCTAATCATGCTTATGCATGCATAATGCAAATAAATCATATAACCCTTCGAAATCCCTGTACTGTCAACCAGTCCTGACTGCTAGCCTAGCAGATGATCTATAGATTACTAGTGTTAAATATAACAAAGCTAGCATTACCTCAGTACACTGCATATTTAGACATGAGTTTTTCACCTCTGCAGTCAGAGAAAAGGAGTCACACTTTATCTAACTGGCCAGGTACTTTGCTAACATTTAGCTTGTTGTCCTCCTCAGGTGATAGGTCATTTCTGTCTGTTGTGATGATCTATTCTGTAGACATCTACTAAACTTGTATGGGATTTGCGTTCCTAGCAAAAGTGCCATCCATGCGTTTGCCAGCTAGCAAAATAATTAATATGAATAAAAAAAATTAAAACATTATAAAAACAGCACACCCCTAAAAATTCCACCCCAAAGCACTTTTTTCTACCTTCAAGATGCATCATCAGAAGGAGGTTTTGCTAGTGTTTAAGCCCAGAAGGTCTTGCTGTAGAGAGGCCTGCAGCACTACTGTAGGATGTACTGATGCTCACAGTTTTCATTTTGGCCAGAATGTCCCTTTTAAAGGTGAATACGAGTCATTTCATCACATCTGCGAGTGTAATTCACATACAGAAGAAAGTAGCGTCCATAAATTCCTAGATTCCTAGTATGCTTCTGGCCTATTGTGACTGATTCCCTTTAGAAGTGCTTTTTATCTAATCCCTCACATATGTGTTGTTGCACAGCGGCATCGGCCTGGCCCTCTGTGAGCGCATCTTGAGCCACGATGCTCAGTTGCAGCTGTGTCTGGCCTGCAGAAATGGTCAGCGAGCCGAAGCTGCCCGCCAGGCCCTGCTGGTCTCACACCCCCAGGCCCACATTTCCTTGGTCCAGCTAGATGTCGGAAGCGTGGAGTCCGTCCTCAGAGCTGCCCAGGAGGTCAGACAGAGGTAAAGTTTCACCCACTGGTACATTTTTGGGTCACTCACTCAAAAATAAAAGAAGAGGTTTTTGTGACTTACAAACTGAAACTGTATCACAGGTTTCCAGCTCTGATCAACTACCCCTGCCCTGAACATTGTAGTTTACCCCTCACTTCAGGAAGAGCTTGTTTTTAAGTTATATCAGGTGTGTTAGATCAGAAAAAAATACCTAAATATGTTGGACCTTGTGCTCCTGGACCAGAGTTGGAAACCACTGGAATACATTTAATACACTGCATTTTACATTGAGGTCTCTATGTGCTAACTGTGATAAAATCCATTGCTTAACAAACGTTAACCTTACAATGAGCTTAATAAAGGCCATCCCACTCCATCATGAAAAATTCTACTTCTGAATATGGCCAGGAACTTTCTGTTGTGATGATCAGATTTATTCTTTTTCTCTATATACCATATCATCAGTGCATTTCACAAAATGACATAACAATTTGAGGCGTTCTCTGCTATCTGTCTTTTGATGCTTGTTCCTTTGAACAGGTACAACAGGTTGGACTACCTTTACCTCAATGCTGGAATCATGCCTAATCCACAGGTGGACCATAAAGCTTTCTACAAAGGCTTGTTTTCCAGGTACAGACCCACTGCTGTAAACAGTACAGCACCACATACATGTCAATTTCTGTTCTTATTTTTTGTGCACATAGCTATACCCAGCAGAAAAAAGGTCCACTTATCATTTTGTTATGTATTCACAGTAAGGCAATCCACATGTTCTCAACGGGAGAGGGTCTCCTGACCCAGAAAGACGCAGTCACCTCTGATGGTCTACAACAAGTGTTTGCTACTAATCTCTTTGGTCATTTCATATTGGTGAGTAGTGATCCAGAGGTTACTTTTGCACTGTCTGAAATGAACAATTACAGTCAAGAACCTCTTTTCTATGTCAGTTTTACAGTGTATCTTTTAAAAGAAACGTTATATCTGACAAAGCAGACAGAATATCACTCTTCAGTTTCACAGCAGGCAAGATATGAGACAGATACCATAAAAATACATACAGAAACACTGACACATATATGCAGCTATAAACGTATTTGGAGGTAATGGCTCATACAACAGTAAATGCACATTGAATACTACTGCCTAAACAACAGGCTTGTGATGATTCTGAAACCGAGATCAAGACTGTAATACAAACATCCTCAGTCTTGTATTGTGGTTCTGGAAGACAGAACTGTGAAAACCTCCTCCCTCCAACCCCATCCTAACCCCGGTTCCACTGCTGCTGGTGCAGCCTGTTAAGCTCTTATTATGTTAATTTAAGTAAGGTTAAGTAATCTACCTTGTTTAAAGGTTGTCTACCTTTAGTGTTATCTCTTAAGTGTTTCAATTCTTGGTGATTTAATAAAAAACAGATTTTTTTCCCAGTTCTGAACCCTGACTCCAAAACTGGACTGAACTGGACTGAACTGAACCATAGATTTGGAGAATCTTTATGCCCACATGAAACAAACCATCCACTGATTGTTTCCGATGCCAACAGTTAATTTAAAACTTCTTCAGGGTAAAGCACACATATGGCTCCTCCTATAGCGCTCTTGTTGGCTAACTTAAAGCCTTGTTCATGCTGATGCATATCTGAGGTCCAGTTTTAAAACTGTTGCAGAGCTGTTATTCTCCAGATGTCTTTTTGTGCAGGGCAGATACTGTGTCTCAGATGAGCATTAAAGTTGCAGTGGTTGTGATGGGCCGTGTCGGCCTCTAGGACAAAAGTATCAGTTTTCCCCTGGCGCTGCAGCAGAACAAGAGGACCTTTAGGGTTTATGTTTCTGTCCTTGTCTTTTCTTCTAATACACAATTCCACTTGCTTCATTTTTGTGTTTTGGTAAGAGTTATATTAGATAGAAACTGCCTGTCAGATGTTTGGGTGTGTTTAATAAGTGAACATGTTTTCTGTGTTGGTCTGCAATAAGTCTGCTATTACATATTCAATACAAAGCTGGTCAGATAGTAATATTGCTATGGCAAAAACTGCAAACAACTGATAAAAGTGCTAACTTGGGAATAAGGCCAAGCTACTTGTATTTTATATACTTGCTCACTGAGAGTGGTAGAATTAGCTTTTCCTTACCCACTCAGTGTATTAGGTTTTTAAACACTTTTGGGCCATAGAATTTTCATAGTATGCTTTTTACAAAATTTGAAAACAGAAATCTGTCAAAACATAATTTAGGCAAAACTTGCTGTGCAAAGAAAGACATTTTGATGAACACGAAGCTGAGTGTTGCAAAATATGCCCAATGGATTAGCAAATAGCTGCATTATATTAAACTTCTGTGGGTCTATTTTTCTTACTTAATTGAAAAGTAACAGAGTTTGGCATATACTCTTTGAAGGAGCCAGAGGTTTCTTGTAAGATCTTTCACCATAAAAGAATTGAAAATCACAACTTTTGATCATGATACACTAATGAATGCTGCCTTTACCTTTGTGGGTTGATGTTTTTCCCTGCCACACTCTTTACCCTGCTATTCCTGCTACAGATACGAGAGCTGGAGCCCTTGTTATGCCGACCAGGCAACAGCTCTCAGGTCATCTGGACATCGTCCAGTAATGCCCGCCAGTCAGCCTTCAGTCTGGATGACCTGCAGCACAAGCAAGGCAAAGAGCCTTACAGCTCCTCCAAATATGCCTCAGACCTGCTGAGCCTGGCCCTCAATCGCCGCTACAACAGCAAGGTAAAGCCAGCACGCTGACTCCACAGAGATAGAAAAATATCTCTATAATTGGTCTCATATTTACTCAGAAAAGTGTAATGTGACATAACTTATAATGATAATGTATCATCATATTGGCCATTTCTAGAGCACAGTGCAAAAAAAGTATGATTTGACATACAAGCTTCTTTAGTCATAACCAAAGGTACTGACACTCTGTCCTTCAGGGTCTGTATTCATCAGTGATCTGTCCTGGATTAGTGATGACTAACCTTACATATGGTATTCTACCCTCCTTCTTCTGGACTCTTATCATGCCGATAATGTGGCTGGTATGTTTGTTTGTACGTGCAAGCTTTTGGTTGAACATCACATACATAATATCTACTTTGATTTCAGTAATTGATCATTGCCATCTTTTTTTCCCTTCTTATTTCTCAGATAAGAATCTTTACCAACACTTTTACCCTCACACCTTATAATGGAGCTGAAGCTTTGGTAAGTACCAAGCATTTTCAGTGCTTACAGTTTTTTTGCTTTACAAATATTTTCTTAACTACACTATATGGTCTGTGGTAGCTTGCTTCATGACTTTTCATGAAGTTGTAAAAGACTTTCATGTCACTGCATCAAGGTCAGCTTTCATTTGTATTCCAGTTTTGGCTGTTCAAGCAGAAACCTGAGGCACTGGATCCGATGGCCAAATACCACAGTTTAACCTCCGGCCTGGGAAACAACTACACCCAGCCTCACAAGGTCAGAGTTGGTGTTAGCTCTTTTCTTTCAGGATCACGTTCCATTACAGTTACATTTTATGATGGAAAAAATCGAATGTGATAGATTAACAGATTGTCCTAACAAAAATCTCATCTCAGAGTGAAATCGCTCTGCTTTTCTTCTTGCGTTTTCTCATTTGACATTTGACAGGCCTGTGTCTTTGCTTTCGTATTTTTAGATGGATGTTGATGACACTATGGCAGAGGCACTTTATCAGAAATTACTAGCGCTGGAAGACACAGTTCGGAAGAAACTGAAAAATGAGGATCTTGGATGCACAGCATAATTCACCCAAACAGAGGAAGTGGAGGAGATTATACTATTCATGCCCACTTTAAACTATGTTTACTTAATAGTAATACCACAAGAGTTAAATTCCTTTTTTAATTAAATTATAAATTTGACCTCTTGGTTAATATGAATTCCACAGAAACAAACGTCGGTGATTTGTTTTGTATGTGAAATGTACAGAATACCTTATTTGGGCTTTGTGAGCAGGTGACAATAGTCTTGTAAATTCATGTGTAATCTCTAGTACGGGTGTAACGATGTAATGACATCGGTAGAGAATACATTGTAAGTGCTGTCTCAAACAGGTATTTAATTGCACACACACACATGTGTGTGTGTGTGTATGTGCAAATAAATACCTGTTTAAGACAACACTTACAATGTTAGGTATGTTCTATTGTATATGTGCCTTTGTATTTATTACTAATTCCATCCTAGCCATTATCTAGGGACCATGTACTTTGAGTTTCTACCAACAGTTATTACAATGTTCTATAAAACAACAGTTAAATATTTAGTTACTGATGAATTAAGATTCAGAAATAAGAGTGGTGCCTTGAGTGGTTTCTAAACATTCTAATTATAAAACTGTTTTTCCAAACTCCAGACTTTGCAGACTCATGCATCTGATTATTTTGGTTGTCCTCTGTGGCCTCATATGTCAGCAGGTATAAAGATGATGCCGCCCTTTTGTGAGAGATGAGCCCAGATCAGATAGAGGACAGCTAGTGCTAGTGGATACTGAGTCTGCTGGGTCATCACCTTCCACTGGCTGACTGCTCTCATGTGCTCTTTCTATTCTCTAATCCACTCTGCAGAGGGCTGTATGAGCTGTTTTTCAGTTTTAGTTTATGTCTTGCTTTTAGGATTTTATGACAATTTTGGTCCTACAGCTAAAGGCAAATGACCAATATGATTCTGAACAAATTCTTATAAATGTGTTAGTCTTACTAAGCATTGTAAACCTCTCAACCCTCTGTTGCAATTATTGTACCCCAATTTTACTAAAAGGCAGTAATATAAATCCATATTTTACTCTTTAATTGTTTTCCATGGACACTTGACACTTTTCTATGGACACAAAGTTGAGTAATTGTTGAATATTTAGGCAGAATTCCTTAACGAAAAAAATGCTATCTGGGGAGATCATTTCATAATTAAAATCAGGTTTAAAAAGTCTTTTGTTAACTTAAATTTTTTTATTTATTTATTTTTTTGCCATACTGCAACTATACGCAAATATGGATGTTATCTGTGTGTAATTGCCTTACATAGCACTAGGCTACTTTGAGATTGTTTTCAACTTGATTACATTTAAATAACATAACTTTGTAATTTCAGACATTTGGTAACTAATATATTATCTGTAATGTAACTGTAATATATTAATTTATGCTGTCACTTACATATGTGACTGAAAATATTCTGAACTGTTTTTTTAGACATCTCTGTCTTTGGATTATCTAATAAAACAAGTGGATCTCAAAATCCTCTCCATTACTGCAGGAGACACTTCAGTCAGTAATATATCTGATGTTTCTATAATGGAGCAGCAGTAGTGAAAAGAACCAAACAAAGCCCCAGTAAGATGGTGCTCTGCTGCTATGATGCTCCACACAGCAATTCAATATGCTGGAAATCATGGTGCCAAGTACCAACAGGACCTCCTGAGGTGATTACTATAGGATGACATTAGGCAAGGAAGGTCACCTGGATAACAGAATATAAGGATTAGTTAATCTGACTGATAAACGGTGAAAAACACTGTAATTAAACATCAGAACACTGGATGACAGTAACTGGTGTCTCTTACCTCAGAATGTGGCTTTGCTTACAGTGCACTGCTTCCATATAATACAGTTACAGCCTACAGGAGTCCGTGGGGATTTCTGGGTCAGTCCACATCATAAGAGGAATTAATGTACCAGGTGTAAGAAGAAGACTGTTCCACAAACACTGGACTTCCACAACTATGGGTCCATGACAGTGAGTCAGTAGTGTGCACTTCTCTCCAGTCTCTGGTCCTCTGTGTCTCTCCAGGACAGTGAAAGACCTGCTCCACTGGAACCTCGTCGGTCCTCCCAAACTCACTCTCACACTCTGCAGTGACTTCCTCCTCTATCCCGCTGAGTTTCGGGTTACAAAAAGCCCACACCATGCCACAGAAGTACACGAAAAACGTCAGCATCACCAGGATCATCAGAGCATAGGACTCAATCATTGCTTCTGTAACGGCATGCGACATTTTAGGCAGCTTAATTTAAACAGTGTCTTCGTGTCGAGGCCTGCAGGCGACCCTCAGGTGAAGGGAAAACGATGTGACAGGCAGAAATGATCTGTGGATGGGAACCTCGGGGATGAATCGTTTGTAATGACTCTTTATGGTGACTCGCGCGAATCGATTCTCACATATGAACAAAGCTCAAGTGCGTTTCTGTTAAAACCAAGCCGGGAAAAATACAGCCCTGTGTATCTCATCATGTGAGTCAAATCCATCCTCTGACATTTCTCATGTAATAAACACATGCCCGGTTTTCTAGTCGCCGCGTTACAACTAAACCTTCCAGCTGCACGTGTGTAATCCTCGTTTTGGGGGCAGCCGCGCATGCGCATTACTGTTCGACTCGTGGACCCCGTTAGGAACTGTGCCCTTCATGAGTGTATCGTTTGAGCTGAATCTGAATCAAACCCGTGAGATTTGGCATATCGCTGATCTGTTGTTTCTAGAGATCACAAGATAATGATCGCAAGATAAGTACTGATATACAGAAACAACATTTGTTACCTTGAGATCAAAAGACAGTTAAGGCAGTTTTTAACTTTCATAAGAAAGAAGAAATAATGACATGGGAAATGCTCAGATTGTTTTCAGGGACAAACCAATAAACTCCAGAAAGGTCCTTTATAGACAGGCTGACAGAATGTGGGTTTGGATGAGAAACTGTGTTTGGATGGTCAGTGTCCTTCATTCCAGAACAAAAATAAGCTAAATTCTTTGTGTGTGTCACATCAGTCAAATGTGTGTTTTTGTTGCTTATCTTTTGCTTCACACTGAGATACAGTGATGCTTGAGTTTATTGAACCCTTTAAAATGTTCTATATTTCTGCATAAATTTGACCTAAAACATCACATTTCCACACAACTCCCAAAATAAATAAGAAAAAAACACATTAAACAAATGAGACAAAAATATTAGACTTGGTCATTTTTTCATTAAGGAAAATGGAACGATTTATATATAGGAGAGATCCCCACTTAGCAGTCATTAACTTTGAAAGGAGTAAAATTATGCAATCTGTCAAATTTAAACTCCACACAGTCTCTCCACCCCCTTATTACTCCTACACTGTTTACTTACCATGTTTCTTCTTCATCTGCTGATATGGGGACCGGAGTTAGAATCTACACTACTAATTGCTTAATCAAGTACTATGAGAATGGCATTACAAGACAGGACCGGGCCAGGGTTAGCATGTCAACATGCTAACATCTATAGATATCTCTCCAACAATATATAGATGTCTCTGACACACCAGCAAAACTGTTATTTCTTCACATTCTGTTGATAATTTTTGTTACTGTTGGAATGTTTTAAACCAAAAATATAACATGTTGACATACGTCATCCTATATATTGCTCCATTAAAGCATCCAAGGAGTTTATCAAAGAGAAAACATGAACACCTCTCCAACATCCACTTGGTACATAGGGGACTAAACTCAGGATCCCTTCAAATGTCAAGCAAAACCTAGACAAAAAGAAAAGAAAGAACAAAAAGCTATACAAATTCAACATACGATTGTACAAAGTCTGGTAAAAGTGTGTTAAACACTTGATAAAGGCTACATGAATGTATACAAAGAATACAGAATATCTCTTTTCATGAAAAAGAACAATTTACTTGTAAATGATAAAGTCAGTACTTCCATAAGAAACTGGGAGGGACTATTAACTAAAGCCCACTATGCACTCCACCCATGCCCCATACAGGTCTTAACTGATAAACACTCGTGAAGTCTCAATGAGGCCTGTACGTTTATGCCATTGTAGTCCTCTGTAGTTGTAGTTCTGTAGCCCTCACAAAAGCTCACTACAAAGTGCCGTCATTCATTGAGCCTTCTAAAGTTCTATTAGCAAACACATTTTAATAACTAAAAACATGCGGCTTATTATTATTTATTTAGTTTACTATATTTTAATTGTTATGTATTTAGTTGCTGCGCTTGTCAAACTTTAGGACTACAAATCCCAGGCGTTACTAGCGCGCGGGTCCCGGATGTCTTCCACGCCGGAAGAGAAGCGAAAGTCTTTTCCCCAGCCATCTTGTGGCCTTTACAAGCGAGTAGCTCGCACCAAGCCTCGTAGAATCGGAGGAGAATCCTGCTGAAGGGGCGCCATCATGCCCGGACATCTGCAAGAAGGTTATGGCTGTGTCGTAACCAATCGGTTCGACCAATTATTTGATGATGAAGAAGATCCGTTCGAGTTATTAAAGCAGGCAGAGACCAAGAAGAAGGACGCGCCCGCTCTTGGTGCCGCCAAGAGCGCGGCTCAGGCTGCGAAGCAGCCCAAGAAAGAGTCCCAGAAAGACAGGAGAGCTCCACTTCCAGAAAAGAAAGAAGAGCCACAAGCGCCCGTTCCCCTCAAGAAGGAAGGTGAGCATGGTTATAGTTCACGTGTATTTTGGTGAAGCCCGCTTTTCCCCAGCTCGAGCTCGGGGTTGTGCAGCCTGCACCATGAGGTCACACACATCCAGCACTGCTGTATTTGTAGACTGACACAATAGAAACTCGCTCCTGCAGCCTGTTGAGCTCAGCCCTCGTGTTCAGCTTTTGACGGCGCGTGCTGAACCTGTTGCTGGGTGCTTTATGGAGTGCCGAGGGCCTTTCCTCTATATTCATGTTGTCATGCCTGAGAAGCAACTTCAGCTACTGGCAGGCTGAATGTGGGTTAGACCTCCGTCGAGCTTCAGGGGGCTTTACTTATCTCCGTCGCTTTGTCGAAAACTCGTACAGCGCGTTGTAATGAAATTGAACCACCGCCGTTAGTGGCTGGAGCGTTTTGCACGGTTTTAGGCTGGGGCTGGTGTTGAGCTGTGTTTTCGGGCGGCGGGCTGACTGGGAGAGATAACCCGCGACATGAACAGGCGGAGACAAACCTCGTGGCTGGAGAGGAGCAGTTAGAGGCTTCAACGTCAGAAATGAAAGTTACTCGTGCTTTCCACAATTTTCAGTTTCGGACTTTTACTGAGAGCAAATAGAGCCCATTTATTGCGGTATTTTTCCCAAACCCAGGTTATTTAGCTTTACGTTGGTACCGAGTGCACTTGGCTAGCTGGCTAACTAAGCGGCTAACTAGCTAACAAGCTCCATAATGGCAGCCTCAGCAGTGGGAGTAAAGCGGCTGTGACATCTTCTGAACCACGTTAGCCGAGCTCCACATACACCTCAGATGTTCGTTTTCTGGGGAGGGGGGGAGAGGAATTTCTAGCTTTCTGCTCTCAGAGCTTTTTAAGTGTTGCCAGTGTTGTGGCTCGACTCTCAGGCTCACATTTGGTGAAGGGAGGGAGGCCAGACAGGTGCAGCTCCACCGCGCTGCTATTTTGGTAGGTGGAGGAAGGATCAGGATCAGCAGGCGGCGCTTTTCCAGGACCTGCGCTGGTGTACACCATCACTGTTCTCGCTGAGGGGTTGCCTAGTCTGACGTTAGGTATAGGTTGTCTTTAAAATCTTTCTTAAGCACCCTGAACAAAACGTTTAGATGGGCATGTGTCATAGCTCATGCCATTGAGCCACAGATCCCATGTGACCAAGATAAAGGATGAATGTGTCATGTCGGATGGGCATGTCGTCGTCATATGAAAAATAATTCATTAAACATTAAGATGTGTGACGATTTTGTTCACATTCCTGCATGTAGATGCTTAACAATTACTTTGCTTTCTCAGAGGTAAAGTGGTGGGGGGTGGTAATGTAAGGTATTTATGTCATGTTTGGTTGAGTTATTTTTCTTTGTGTTTTAGGCATGAGGAGAATGGGCCGGCGGCCAGAGCAGCAAGGTCAGCAGGGTCAACAGGGCTCCCAGCAGCAGCAGCAGCACCAGCAGCAGCAGCAGCAGCAGCAGGGGGGTCAGGGCGAGGGTCGCCCCCAGGCAGAAAGGCGGCCTGACAGGAGGCCTCCACGTGAGCGTCGGCCAGACAAACCTGCTGACGAGAAGCCAGCTGAGGGTGGGGAGTTCTCTGTGGAAAAGTGAGTAATAAAGACAGACAGGTTTTTTTTTTTTTTTTTTTTTTTTTTGGAATTTCAAAAAAAGTGTGTCCAAGAAGGTTTGCCATGCTACACCGCATGTACTTTTGTATAGTTATTTTGAGTTGCCTTAAATTACATTGTAAGATTTAATGAGTTCTGCCTTTTATTTAAAAAAATGTAAATTTAGCAAACTACGTTTCCACTAAGCTAATTTGCAGTTACAGTGGTGTTTGTAGTCAAGTCAAGTAGTTTTTTATTGTCATTTCAACCATATACAGTGGTGTACCGTACACAGTGAAACAAAACAACGTTCCTCCAGGACCAAGGTGCTACACAGAACAATAAATACAATAGATTTACAAGACAATTTACAATATACAAAACAGCAAACAATAAATACAAGGAGGGAGCAGTAAAGTGCAGTTATGTCCATTTTTTTAAGATTAACATTGAACATTGTTTTTAGCAGTTACATAGCAGCAGTTATGTCATTGAACATTGTTTTTTAGCAGCAGTTATGTCAATATGTGGTATAAATGTAAACATTTACTCCTTAAGTTTGTGTAGACAGATTTAAGAGATGAGATTTTGTGTGTGTGTGTGTGCGTGCGCGCGCGTTCAGTCCAGTCACAGAAATGTGTGCAGTTAATGGCAATACATGTGCAAGTACAATGGCAATAAAAGGATTCTGTTCTATTACGGACAGTACCGTTGTTTAGGATAGCACTTGATTTCAAGGCTTTGGCAGCATGGTAGTTTATGAAAGTGAAATTAGGTTTTTAAAAATAACCAGTGGAGTTTCCTGAGATCTTTCCCTTTGGTCCTTAGACATTAAGGTAAAAACTTGCTACAAACTTACAAAGCCTTTCCAAACGTTCAAGAGTCTGCATGAAAAGTGTTGTACCCATTATGCAAAGTTAGACCTATAATCCCTTATTAACGGTTTACGAAGTGCTTCACACAGAGTAAGACAGGTAAATAAAGTTGTAGATTAAAAATATAATAAAAAGTGAAGACCAAATAAAATACAAAAGAGGAAGTGAGTAAAACAAAACTGAAAGCTAGTCCGACCACAAGAGTGAGTTTAGCTTTGCCAGAATTGGGATGTTGCAGGTCATGGATATGTTCCTGAGGTGAGGTAAAATGCAGTTGTATGAATTTTGCTTGTATGACTTCAAAATATTAACCCAAGTATGTCACGTAACTTTGGCAGACAGATAGCAAATCATATCAGTACAGAACAGACACTTGATTTTCCTTGTTGCAGTCCATTGACAAAGCTAAAGTACATATCAGTTGAAGGTCCATTTTATAAGCATTTGTCAGTCTTCATGTATTCATACTTCATATTTTAACGCTATGCCACAACACAAATGTGACTGAATATAAATTTGTATTCATGGTTAAAAGAGAACATGAAATACCTGTAATATTTTTTTTTTGGGGGGGGTCGGTATGAATTTGTATGTTAGCTTACTATGTAAATCCCTCTTTCGCTGTTCAGGTCTGCTGGGGACAGGCCGTTCCGTGGTCGTGGAGGTGGCAGGGGAGGCCGCGGAGGACGGGGCAGAGGTGTTGGCCGAAGTGACGGATTTGACTTGCGAGGAAAACGTGAATTCGATAGACACAGTGGCAGTGATCGATCGTAAGTCATTCCTGTGCCTTTTGTCATTTTATGCTTTTAATATTGTTTCTGTTCCAGTGCAGCATTGGTGCAGCGTTAATGTCTCAAAGTTAAGTGAGATTTTTTTTGTTTCAGCAGCCTAAAAGCAGAGGAAAAGCGAGGAGGAAGTGGATCTCACAACTGGGGCACTGTCAAGGATGAACTGAGGTCAGTGCAACAGCTGATTCACACCCATAGAAAAAGGATGCAGGACTTCTGAAACTAATTGCAAAATGAAGTACTTGTAAATAAATAATGGGTGTGGAACAGTTTTTCTTATCTATAGATCAGTTAATGGAACATAGTGGTCATGTAGCATGTATTGGAATTCTGCCATTTTGCAGTTTAGCTGTAGTAAATGTTGGAAAATGATTCCTTTGCATGTGCACTTTTGATTACAAGCCATATAATGTTTAAGAGCGATCTTTTTGTAATTCAGCGCCTAACTGACATAGCCCACATTGTACTATTTACATGATAGATTTTTCTCACATTTTCTCTTCCTTACAGCGAGCTTGACCAGTCTAATGTCACGGATGATGCCCATGAGGGTGAGGAGCACCCACCTGCTGACTCTGAGAACAAGTATGTATACGTTTTGTATGAGCTTGATGTATATTATGAGCATGCCATATTACAGAGAATCCCTGGATGTTCTCGAAGGCCTTATCTGTTAGTTTAAAAGATTCATGGAAATGTATTATTTACCATAAGAACAGTGTTGGAATGGAAATGTGTTCTGTGTAAAATGGGACCACACAAAGTTTAAAATAATGTTCAACACACCGCATTTACTTGGGGGAAAACTTTCCTATACACAGACCTTAGCACCAACAGTCATTACATGCCAAGTTTTATATTTTTTGCGGTAAAAACTTTTTAATGTAGGCTACAAAGTAGTGTTCTTTTACCTATATCTGTTTGGGTGGAGTATTATCCTTGCCTGTGTGACACTGAAGTGGGAAGGGTTTGAGGGTGTACGCTAACTTGACTAGAGCATACTATAGTTCTGTCTGTCAAATTTGTTATGAACTCTTGCTAATTATAACCTGCTCCTGCAATGCTGTCTCAGGGAGAATGAGGCTGAAGAGGTAAAAGAAGAAGAGCCTAAGGAGATGACCTTAGATGAATGGAAAGCCCAGCAGGACAAAGAGAGATCCAAGGTTGACTTCAACATTCGCAAGGCCAACGAGGGTGCTGACTGGAAGAAAGGATTCTTGCTGCACAAGTCCAAGGCCAAGGATGTATGTTTAGTCGTTCTTAAATGTGAATGAGATTTCAACCCTATTTTTAATTTAGTAAGCTAATATAAATCCTACTTGGGTGCATTCACTAAGCTTTTTTTGCCCCTAGTCTTTATGCATGCATTGGGTTCAGTGATTGCATGTTCTTGGAGGCGGCAAGTTTAACAAACACTAAAGTAAGTTGTGTTCTCGCACTCTTTCTTTTTATTTCTTTCTTTTCTCCTCTCCACTCTCAGTTTCCCTCTGATGAAGCTGCTGGTGATCACCACTTCCGTAAACCAGCCAACGACATTACGTCCCAGCTGGAGATTAACTTTGGGGACCTGGGCCGCCCTGGCCGTGGCCGCGGTGGACCCCGTGGAGGAAGAGGAGGCCGTGGGGGTGGAACTGCCAGGCCGCCTCGCGAACGCAGGCCAGATAAGGTAGGCTTTGCTGAGCGTATTTGAAGTGTGTGAGGCAGAACTCTTATTAACTTTAATTACACAACAGACGGGTTTCTTCTGATGTTGGGCATTTTTTGGAATTGTATAAATTAAGTTCAGTGACCACAATATAACTTTTTTTCCAAGAATAGTTGATGTCTGTGCCATTGAAATCAGTCAGTCATTCAGCATCTAGAAATTTTCAGGACTGCCAGTTGCAAGTACAGTGAATTTACAGTTTCAATTTACTAAGTGGACATTGCACATTTGACAACCCTTGGTGAAAAGCAGCTTAGAAATGCATAAACCTCCTTTTGATCACATTGTTTAGTAATTTTTCTTTTGTTTTTCTTTTTTTTTTCCACTTTCCAGTCAAGCGGAGTTTCAGCCCCTGACGTGGATGACCCAGAGGCTTTCCCGGCCCTGGCTTAAGCTGCCTGATGGGTAGCTATGATCAGCCATGCCACTGAGCCCCCTCCATGGGCCCTTCGCTACGAGGCTTGCATGCTAATGGATCCTTCAGCAGATGAAATGATGGAAGACTGTCCATCCCATTCTCCCCTGAGGACTGAATTTTACTTGTTTTAGAAAAAAAGGAGAAAATCTTACAAAAAAAAGAAAGGACTTCTTGCTACTCAGAAGCAGATTATTGGTAGAGGTTTTGTATTCAGTATAAGGTAGCAGGGATGTTTTCATACAGTATTTTTTTCAGAGGTTATGCATTCTCCATGAATACTTTTTGTACTGCTGCTTGAAAATATGCGTTTCCAAAAATAGGTGTGAAGAGTGCTTCAGTTTGCTTGTGGTGGCCCTTGGCTTGCTTTCTTATGCCTTAGACACACTCTTTAGGGATCACTCAAGTGTATCTGGTCAAAAAAAAACAAAACGATCTGAGTATTTTGTTGAAAGTGTTGCTGTATTTTAGAGAAAGATTTGGGTTAAAGTTCTCAATGATTACACAACAGGCCTTTATAAACTTTAAATCTGAAACCTTGAATGAAGTACCAGGCAATTTGACTTGTAGCTTGATGCCAAAATCTTTGATTTTTGTACCTTCATCATAGCTATTGATAATCCTCTTGAGAAATGTTTTCATATCTCAGATGTGACTTGTTGAATGACCATTGTAAGAGTCAGGTTAGTGAACATTGACATCTGTCAGGTTGCTCTGAGGACAGTAAAGCATTCATTTGTCAAAGCCTTTAGGTTTTTTTTTTTAAGTGTCAGGTTTACATTGTGCAGTCCTGTTTACTGATACCAGTATACATCAGTTCCATTTCATGCATCAGTCCTGTTTTAAAATTGAATATTTCATTTTCTTTTTGCCCCATTGCTTCTTGGAACAGCACTACTGCATAGTTGTCCTGAAAGAAATACCAGTTGTTCAGTGTGGAACAACTGAGTGCTATGAGAATGTGTGAATTCTAACCCTGCTATTCCTCAGACCTCTGTCCATAATTAAAAGATGGTCTATTCATATTGAGTGGTTGTATGTGGACTCGAAAGCCCTAAAAGGAGATTTTTCAACATGGGTTCATAAAATGGTTGCACGAGAACTGATTCACCCCACCCTAAATGTTTCTCATTTAATCTATCCATTAATATGAAATAGAGAAGGGAAAGCTATTCTGAGTCATCTTAATATTGATGCTTTAATATATATGCACAGAAAATGCATGTGACTAAAAAGATTTTCATAATGTGAGCTGTTCAGTAGGTATGGTATATTAAATTTGGGCAGTTCCTATTTTCTTGGTACTTACAAAGAAGGAATACCACCAGCAGATTTCACAAAAGAAACAATTTCTGTTGAAATAGAAAATTGTCATGTTTTAGTCTCAATATGTACAATAGTATTTACAACAGTAATACTGAGGTAAATTGTGGTCTTGTTTTACAAGCCAGAAAAACTGACATGTTAAAGCTCTGTGGTAATAGGTCTTCACTGCGTAGAATAGGGTGCAATAAAATATATACATAACCACATACAGTGAGAAGCAAAACTACTGGGGCAATAAGTTGAAATTCATGATGTTAGTTTTATAATGACAAAATTTGTATTCCAGATCAAAATATGAGCACAGAGTTTGGAAAATGTTTTCTGTCCAATATAAACTATAGCCTTTTGGGTTTTATTGCATATACTGAGCATAAGTACTGGGGCAAATGAATGAACAGGTGATTGATTGGGTATTTCATGTGCCCTTAGCTGCAAACACAAGAAAGAGCTGTGAATGTACAAGGTTAGTTGTAGACATTGGAGTTTGCATTAGGGGTCTTGTTTTGATGTATATGGATTAAAAGGAAAGGGAAGGGAAGAAAATGACTACCCTGGAAGAGCCGGCAGCTTAGACACAAGATTAAACAAACACTAGTCTGGACAACCAGGCAAACCGGGCCTAAAAACGAGAGTTTGGAATGTTTTTTTTTTTTTTTTAATAAAAGCATTAACTGGTGGTTATAGTTATTTACAACAGCTGAGCCATTCAAGGAAGATCACATCAGCTGATGACAGGTAAATTGTGGAAAACATAAATGCTGACATTTTGTACTCAGTTCGATCTGGAATACAAATTTTAGGAATAACAGAAAATAACCAATTTTACAGCATTTACACCAGTTTTTTGCTCTACATGCTACATTATTTACCCAACAATATAGTTTCCTATTGAACAGATGTGCTTTGGTGAAGTCTTTAGTTAGTGTTAGTGTGGACCTCTTGACTGTATAAGTCTGGGGTTAACGTGAAAAGAACAGTACAGATACATGCAGCACACAGCCTATACATCACAATTACAACAGCTGAATTTCATTGCATGCAGAGGTTCAAATCACTGCAGTCTATTTTGACTATGTCCAGAGTCAATTTCCCTCCAACGGACATCAGAGGATCTAGAAAAGGGCTTGTTGGGCAGGGAAAGAAGCCCATCATGTCTATGTCCTCCTCTTCATCATCTTCTCCTCCACTCAACACTCCATGAGTAGAAATGTAGTCCACAGTGATATCTGTGTGCCTGGAGGCCTGAGTAGTGTCTGAAGAATTGGACAAGCTTTTAAAGTAAGAGCTGGTGATGATGGGCTGATATGGTAAAGATGGTATGTGTTGTTCCTGGTGTAGAACATTGAGGCTGCTGACTGAGTGGCACGCACCATCTATAGGCACAGTTTCTCCTTGCAGCAACTTTTCTTGGGGAAGTTCCTGCACCTCCACGGTATCTGGCTCCTCTTCACTTATACTGGAATCACTGAGGTACAACTGGACTTTCATCTCACCCTTTGTGGAGAAGAGTAACATTAATGCTCTTGCAGTACAATAAACAGCCCACAGAGAAATGTATAGACTAGACTTCTATCTTAAGAGTAAACGGCTTTAAAAATGTTTCTGTAATCCATGCAGAGATCGCATAAACTGAGATATTACTGATGATGGAACAAGGACAGAAAAATTATGAATTTTCAAACCAATCATGCTAAGAGCTGCATTGCTGCACTACAAGAAATTACATAAGACTGGAATTAATTGCCTCTTTAATTATGTGTAGCTTCCACTACTACATTAGTCAGCTATGGCAAATCAGAAGAGGCTTAAACTTAAAACACCAAAATGTGGGGGAAAAAAACCGATGATTCAACTATTAAAATATAAATACCTCTATAAATTATAAAATTCAGATCCTTTAAGGTGCATCCATAACTGACAATGCTGATTACTGATCATTAAAATGTGCACACACATCTTGCTTCATCTCCATAGAAAATAGAATGAAAAGCCATTCATATTTTTAAGGTCATCATGGCCAAAGACAAGTTGCAGGTAGAATGGGACAAGGTCCCCCACAATTAGACGATGGAGAAGTGGAACTGGTTCTCTATTTTATGGACCTCCACATAGCTTTGGGATGAGTGTAGTGGCCATTTGTGATCTGGAACTAATCACCCAACATCAGTGTCTGACCTCACTTAAGCTGTTATAAGTAAATACAGTCAAATCCTTGAAACAATCTTCCAACTTCGGGTGTAAAGCCTTCCGAAAATAGTATTAATCTATTAAAAAATTTAATAAATCTATTAATTAGCAGGTGTCTACAAAGACAATAGTATAAGCAGGTGTAATACATTTACATCAGTAGGGAAGAGCACACACGCAAATAAGTGCAAGCTAGTACCTTCTCACTTGCACACTCTTTCGCCCATTTGCTATTTGCAGGATCTGGAACATTGCTTGGCATCAGACAGTGACAACAGCGGGATAATCTGCAAGACAAAACGGAACATGCAATATTTCTTAAAATTCTGTTCAAAAAATTAAATACGTGATATCCGAGATTGCAGTTCTCTTTTTTTTCCTGTCCTCACCTTCTGTGTACTGAGGAGAACTGACATATGCAAAGGAGAAAAAGACAGGTCAGGAAAACTGCACCGCCGATTGACACTACTAGAGCCAGAGGTTTCTCAGCTGAAAAAGGAAGACATGGGTGACTCATTAAAACGAGTAATAGAGAGGCAGAATGTAGTCACTAGATGGTTATCAGTAAAAAGTGGAACATGCTGAACTGAGAAATATCAAAGAGGAAGCGTATCAGACAGCTACATTAGACAGGTGGTGTTCGGTCAGACAGCACATAAGACACATGAAATATGATGCATGTACAATGTATAATACAGGAGGACAGGAGATTGTGATTGAATTTAAATTCACAAATCCATTCTTACAACATCCTGAGAATCATATAAGGCAATCATAATAATGTACACTAATACATATGGATAATTCCTAAAATATGCCTCCTTAGTTAATTAAGGGGCCATATCAAGGAAGATTTATTTTCCTTACTCAAAAAAAAAAAAAGCAATGCAGTAGTTTGATGTAGTTTATAAACATTGCATAAGTTTAGAATATACCGTTCACTTTTCAATCAATACAGGCAATACAGAAACTAAGCTGCAAAAACCATAAAACATAATACAAAAAAATCTGTCTGTCCATCTGTGTACCTACCCAGGGCCCAGGACACTACCTGATGGAAAGGCTGGTCAGATTATCTTTAATGCTCTACAATAAATACCAAGTAAATAATTCTGACGTTGAATATCATCACTGTCCAGATAAAAACATGTATCTTCATTTTTGTCAATTTTTGGCAACACAGCAATGTGTGACTTTATTTTGACTTACATTACAATTAAATGAGGTTTTTGCCCTCTCCTATAAAGCTGCTATTTTGAAGATACTTGGTTTTCTTTAGACAGCGATGATATTCATATTCTACAAACAGTATTTAACCAGTAGATTACCCTTTTAATTGCCTCAGAAAGCACAGTCTTTGCTGAGATCCTGTAATTATTTTAAACATATTAACACTTCATAGTAGGACTGCAACAAACAACTCTACCAAATATTTGATAGACCAAAAGTCTGTTGATTATTGAAATGATTAATTAATGTTTGGGATTATAAATTGCTTAGTTACCAAGCAACACTCATGTAGCTATCAGTTGTTAAATTTAGCATGAGGTTGTTTTATGCATCACCAAGAAGATGAGTACCTTCAAAAATTCACTGTTTTAATGAACTTTCCTGCTAATCCAAAAGATTAATGAAACTCCAATATCTTTATTCGTTGTGAATAATAGTTACTTACTTCTCTATTCCAACTCCATTAACAATTCAACAGAATATGCATTTCGAAATAGTAAATGTTACAGCTCATAACATGAAGTAAGGCGGCTTTTAACATTTACATTAGCTAACTAGCTAGCACAACTAACCTACTGAGATGCACTGAACCCTGACTATGGAAATGATGATGACATGGAATGGTATTCATAATTTTCCCAAGAAAGAAGAACTGCTGGGACAGCATTTTTAAATTTGACCAGTTGTCTTTGGCTTACCTGATGGCACTCCTGGTTGTATTCTAATGGTGCACTCACGTCCTTTGGGCCCTTCTCCTACTTCAGTCTTGGCTGAGACCCAGAGCTTGTATTGCTGTCCCAGTGCCAGGCCAGTGATGGTATACTCTCTCTGGGGGTGCCTAACACCTACAACACCAGCATCACTCACATCTTAGAAAACTCCAATAAAAAACTTTCATCAACAATTCCATCAAGTATGTAACTGGGAGGGACTAAATTACAGGTCTCCAGAGTTTAACAGGCTAAATAACTTTAGGAAGGTAAACTTTAGCCTTTAATACTCCAATTACCAACTGAAAGGAATAGTAATACAGTCATAACAATATTCATTAGTTTGGTTTCTTACTGTATTTTTTTATTTTGCCTCCTAGCTCCTGCAGGGAGATGCTGTACTGTATCACACAGCCTCCTGCCTTATCTGGAGGGATTTCGAGCCAACTGACCTCCACATTGTCATTTTTCACCTTGACGTTACAGACAGGGCCTTGTCGTGGAACTGTGGGTTCAATGAACAGTTGTTATGATACCTGTGTATTGCTCTCCTTCTGTTACTGAAAATGTATTCATTTTTACGGGAACAACTCTTTAACCTGATTGCCATGTGGAGATGCCACGAAAGACAGCCCTTTTCGTCTCAGATGGGAGCAGATAAATTACGGCTCCATCATAGCATTCAGTAGGCTTCAAACCTATACAGAGAGAGAGAGAGAGAGAGAGAGAGAGAGAGAGAGAGAGAGAGAGAGAGAGAGGATCAATAGTTTATAATTAATTAACTAATTAATAATTAGTAAGAATAAATTTTCAAAATTTTCATTATTATTCTCACTAGTAAAACTAATATACATTAGCATACATCCTAAACATACATCCTAAAAACAAACCTCTCTAAAAACATTCATACTGAAGCCCTTCACACTTTGCAGCGAGGGGGCTGAAGTGATGCACCCGCAGTCAAGAGTGACTATATCACTATGGTATCACAACTGTCTGAAGCTCAGTGGATGGACTATCACAATTTCAAGAAAACCTGAGAGCACTTTCTAGTCTTTGATGAAAGAAAAAAAGCACTTTTTTGGAGCAGCACTTACGACTGTCTGGCAAAAAACATCAAAAATCTGCCCCAAAACATAGAGTGTTTTCTAAGACCGTCTACATACTCACACACACTCCTCCTCCGTTACACACTGTTTCCATTTCAGATTTTATTACAATGGCAACAGAAATATCTGTCATGAGAAACCTTTTCCTCTCTTTGTGTTGAACTTAACCACATAACCATGGTGTATCAGCCAAAAGGATGCAGGTTAAATATCATGAGATAATTTTACTCAACAAAATTACTGTACTTGAACTGAACTAAACTAAAATGCATACAGTTGGGTAAAATGATCTTTAAAAAAGCTTACAACATTCTTAAAATGACAAACTGTAACTGTCCAAAGAAAAATAAACATAGCCATTTTTGCTGTTTGTAGTTTTCTGCAACATTTCAGTTCAGCAGTTAAAGGTAAAGAATGTTTTGCCCTCTTCTGTAAAGGCAACATTTTATGTATTAGAAAGTAAAGATATACCAATTAGATTAAGGATCATTTAAATTGCCATGGTGCCATTTCTTTGCAGCGAATCCACAACTTATTGATTGTTAGATGTTTATCCTTAAATGCATATCAACTAACCATAAAACAGTAACACATATTTTTCTCATTTTCTACTTTTTTAATGGAACCAGGCCACACTATCATGCCAGCAGCCCAAAATTTGGTGCTATGCCCTGGTACCTAGTTAGGCCTATAGGCAAGGCATGTAACTGCTCTAGACAGCTCTGCTAGCAACACAATGCTGCTCCCAGAGTGGACACAGCTAGGCAGAAAAATGTGAAACTGCCCAATTGTTTGAAAAGTAAAACTAATATTCCAACAATGCAACCCATCTTCTCTTGTGACATCAGTACAGGAAATGTTTAAAATTTGACTTACTAAGTAAACTCCTGGGATACTGAGTATCTGTATTAGGCCTTTTCTTAAATCCTGGAAGCTTACTGGAGGTGTGACTATACTGTTGATATACAGTATATAGACTATAGATTATTGATTTATTTTACTACATCAAGTCTTTATGCTATAATGGAAAATGCTGCAGAAATGCTGCACACATATTGCAGAAAGAAAATCAAATCAAATCAAATCAAATCGGTGAGGCCAATCATTCTCTGAGTAGAGAGTTTTTTGAGCCATTTTGTACCATTTGTGATTTTCACACAGAGGAATTTGTATTCCGCATTTAACCCATCCGTGAAGTGAAACACCCACATACACACACACTAGTGAATAAAACATGATATCCAATTAATCGATAATAAGCCGTTTATCCTGCTGTGTCGCAGGGGATGCTGGATACTAATAAAGTACAGGGAGTTTAAAAAAGTAATCAAGTATAGTGATGAAGTACATGTCCCTGTTGGAGTGAACTCAAATCTGCAGCCCCCACTGGCTACATACCAATGTGCTGTTCACAAGCTTGATCTGACTGTATAGGTTAAATTACATTTTCAAAACACTGACATCAAACCCAGAAAGAGAGGACAGCTATACCAGTAAGGGTTGTAGTGTTTAGGTGGCGCTCCACTCTGATCCACTGCAGCGGCTGCTTTTGTCCAGCAGGATACCACTCCACAAGGTACTCTGCCTCTTTGTGTGCATTATTCTCCCTCGGCCAGGAGATGGCGACACTGTGATTATCCACAGGCTTGAGAGACGCTCCAAACGGCATATTACCTGTATAAACACAAAAACAAAACAGAAGTTCAGATATGTATTACGTCTTGTTAAGAGCTAATACCTAGATGCTAATAGCTAAAATGAAAATACCAACTTTAAAGTCTTATAATACAGTGCACAAATGGTCTCTGGCATGTTTACCAAAGTATGTTTTTCACTTCCGAAAGAGAAACGTAACAGAAAGAAGAGACACAGAACTGCAGTTGAGTTATTATGTTGTGTTATTATGTCTTACCTATAGTCTGCAGCTGAATGAGTCTGGCAGGAGACTGGCCTTTTGAGTTGACGGCAACAATGTATACATCGCATAGAGAGGAGGACACGCTGTAATTCCTTTGTGGGGGTGTAATAAAAGCACTGCTGATTTTCCTCCCCTTCTCCATCACACTCACATCATACCCCATAATCTTTCCTCTGGCTTCTGATTTACTCAGCTCCTAATGAAAAAGTTTCAGAGCACACATTCAAACTGAATTCATTTCTATTTGTGCTGCTCTTTAGCTTTAGGACAGTTCTACCAACTTCAACATTACGAGCAGGCCAGAATCTGATTCTGTGCCTGAAGCATGAGAAAATCATAGTGGCAGCATCTCTGGAAAGGACAGCAGTCAGCACTGTCATTTCCTCTAAGCCTTTACTTGATTTTTCATCAACTGAAACTTGAAAGCCTTCAAGCTCTTGTTTCAACAAAGTGGTTAGAAGGATGCAGTTCACATCATGCAAGTCATTGCTCAGTAGTGGTTTGACCTTTATGTAGTTCCTGGGGAGGGGTGTTGTGTGGAGTAACAGCATGACTACACCATTCATTCCCATACACACAGAGAACCAACGAGAGAAACAGTACAGTTTTCCTCAGACCAACATACTGTAATCTTTGACTCTGGAAGCATGATTAAAACACTGTATGTCTGAGCTTCCTCAAAGAGCTGCCTAAGTGTAAAATTACAGTAAATACAAAACCCACTTCTGACATGTCAATACTTGCCTTCCAGAATAACCAGACAGGCTTGTTGGCCCTTTTTATGGTTTCTTCAACATACCAAGCATCAACCATAGCTGCAGGAGCTAGGGGGAAAAACACAGCATTTACAAACATATTCCTTGAGATGAGATCACTGTTAGTATACCAAGTTATTACATGGCCTCCTATTACTAAGTCTCACTGGGCCTCATTCACCAACCATTCTTAGGAAAAAAATATTTCTTAAAACACATTTTTTTTTAAATTAAGATCCTGAGATTTGTTTTTAGCCAAGAACAGAACCTACACATACTCAAGAGCACAAAGGTGCAAAACTATTCTGCAGCTTAAAAACATGCAATGAATCTGATGTAGATGTTTTTTTAGAATCTTTCTCAAAAACAATTTCACCAAAAACTAAGTATTATCTGTGATAAGGCATAGCACAATGGTATCACCAGAAGTTATATATAAATGTCTTTCCATAGCCTATAATTAACTAAAAACTAGATTTTTTTCTAGACAGTCAGCCATTACTCCATGACCCGACATTTTGTAGTTACAGAATGTACAGAGCAACAAACTGAACTTAGGGAAAAATAACATACGATTTCTCTTAAAAAACAAACAAGGAGAACAAAGAGACAAAGTTTTGAAGCAAGCACGCTCAAATGCTACAACCCAGAGAGTCAGGAATGATTCAGTCAAATATGTCATCACAACTGACCCTTTTAGGCTTAATTAGAAGACTACTATAATTTACCATGACTATAAGAGTTTGTAATAATGTTTTTATGATACAAGAAAACTAATAACAGGAAAAGAGCACCATCTACAGCTATGTGTCTTACAGAGAGGCTTTTGGAAGATAAGCAGTCCCGAAGACTTTCTGACAAAAAACAGTAAAAAGCTACGTCAGAGCGTACAGTGTAGTTATCTCACTCCATCTTCTTCTCACACACTATTTCCATATACGCCTCAGCGCTTATATACCTTGTAGTCAACACCAATGCTTAAAAAAGAATGAAGCTACAAAACCAACACTGATTAAATTTCCTTAGTTTTGAAAGAGTAAACAGTGTACATGTGTCATTGAAGTGTTCATTTGTCACCTTCTTCATCAGTCTGTTTCTCAACCTCGCTCCACTCACTCCACAGTCCTCTATTTGGCCCAAGTTTCCATCTGACCTGGAACGTGTACAGGCTGTACGGATTCAATGAAGTTATAGTCCAGCTTGTGCTTGAATTTGTTTGCTGAAAAGACATGACATACAATCACAAAGGTACTCTTAAAATCATAAAAAAGACAACCCAAAACTCAACTTTGGCAAAAAGGTCAGGGTTGCTTGACGTATTTTATTGCAGGTGTTTCCTTGAACAGTACTTAAACTAGCAGTATGTTTGCTGGCCACAAGTATCATTTTCACTATACAATGCAGCCAACTATCAATAATACAGTTGTAGCTAAACATTAGCTGTGTGAATTAAATGAATCTGTCAGATTATTAATGTGGGAACTGGTAACGCATTTGTCCAAATTTCTGAACCACAGTTTTTGTGGTCAGCGTGTGTGCACTGTAAGTTACTGTACTGACTTCCGTCTTTACTCAGACTTCTGACTATTCTAAAAGTTTTTACTTTTAGAACTTCTAGTCTGCATATTTGTTCTATGGTAATGCATGTTTAATGCATGTACAAACCTGTCAGGACAGCACAATACAGTCAATTCTGTAGAGAAGTATTTCAACTGAAAGTAATACAAAAAATGGGAAATTTGGTGTTTTATCCTATGAACTCTTTTGGGGACTGAGAATAAAAAGTTGGACTGCAGGCGGACTTGTCTAGCATGCACACTATGATTATGCAGCCACACTATTGTAAAATGTGCATAACAGCTTGACGCTGTCATGCGGAAATAAGCATGGACAGATATATATATATATGAATATATAGATATATATATATATATATATATATATATATATATATATATGAAAAAACACTGCATAGAAGGCGGCATATTCATTCATCATCTATACCGCTTATCCTCCTGGGTCATGAGAGCCTATTGCATCACTCACTGGGCAGTCTTCGGACTGTGGGAGGAAAATCTGAGCACCCGGTGGAAACCCATGCAGACATGAGAAGAACATGCAAACTCCACACAGAAGGGACCCCGGTTGCCCAGCCAGGGGAATCAAACTGCTGTGATGCGACAGCACTACCCACTGCACCATTGAGCCGCTCAGGAAGGAGCATTTGTGGCTTCAAAATCTGTATACTTTTTCAAATATGGGCACATCCCACATACCATGACAGAACCTGGTTTTTGAACGTTATACTGGTAACCTTCTGGATGGTCCTTTTCTTCTTTAGCCTAAAGGACATAACTAGGGCTGCACGATATTGACATTAAATGCAATGTTCGATAAATCTGCCAGATATCCCAATTATGATCTGAGAAACGAAAAACTGTTACTATCTACACAACCTCTTATTTAAAAAAAACAAAATACAAAATTACAAAAGCACCATTTACTACTGTACAAAATAAAAAGAAATGAAAAACTAACAGCTACTTCAGAAAATGTTGTGCACTGAAAAGGTGTCAGGAACATCAGATTATATTTAGTTTAAAAATAATGTTAATAATTCTTTTGGTTAAGTGTTGTTAGGCACTGTCTTCTTAGTTGGCTTGGGTCTCCTATTTTAAGGACTCTGTGGGGCGTAGCGAGCTTCTGTCCCTCAGCTAGCCTGAGCTTCCCGTGTGCGGCGTGATGCTGTGCGCTGTTTTGAGTTGAGTTTGCGTTTAAGTTTTTAAGCACAGTTTAACATCTCCATGTGTTTGGTAATTGGCCATTTGGCTGAATGGTTAAGTTACTAGTTTCCTTCATGGGAGAGCTGGGTTCAATCCCAGCACAAAGAAAGCACTCATTTTAAGGGCTTTAACGGTTTGCGCTGTCTTCCTGTTACTGCTTGTATGAGGTATTTGATCTGTTCTTTCATCGCCACTCCAACAATGTGTTTATCATGGAAAATCATTCGGAGTTAACAATAAAAATATGATTTATTGTCCAGCCCTAAACATAACATTTATTGTGATACGTCATTTGCATTGACAGCCTAAAAAGCTGACACAGACACAGATTGCACTGTGCATCAGTCCATTTCAGATGAGCCCAGAAGATCTGGCAACGTTTCTGGGCATTGCTGGCATCATGCAGTCTTAACAAACATTTGTGGATTTTCAAAGACTTTTGTCAAATGATTCTGAGTGATATGCTTCACAAAAGTATATTGTTTTTTAATGCAGTACCGTCTGAAGAATGATTTTTCAAGTCCTTGCGCGTAGAGTTTCTCCAGACTCCCTGAATTTTTGATGATGTGATGCATCACAGAGGACACTTATCAAGGAAGACTGTTCTTAAACTGCTTGAACAATTGCTAATGCATTTTTGGTGGGATGCTTTTTTGAGAACATGTGGCCAGCATCAGTTTACATATATTAGCATATATTTTCAAAAAGAAAACAATGACGTTGAGAAGACCTTAAATATCCTGTTTTCATACAGTTACTTTTTAAATTCACCTGAAAGCAGATTTACAGATCCCTGCTTTCTGTTTGTATCTGCATTCTGCATACTGTCCCAGCTTTTGTTTAATTGGAGTTTGTAATAGTGCCCCCAAATCAAAAGACAGGTATTAAACAGATGCCTCTCCAGGCTTCATCATACATGCATCACCAGCTCCTCCTTGCCTGGTTTTAATTACTATGAATCTGATTTAATTCTAACTCTTGCTCACTATGATAGTAACTCCACTCTCTCTTATTTGATTCAGACAGAGAAGCAGGATTGCTTATCCTTTTTTTCAACAAGTACTAGAGTGTGATATTTTAGCAACCCTGTTGGCATCTTTGCCCATTTTTTTAGGCAGTGGATGTAACAAACGGCACATCATCCTATCACAGCAAAAGCTGCTTAGTGTAACTAAGCCATAAGACTTGCTAAACTGAACATGGGCACTTCTTAGCAAACCACAACCTAGCCCTTCTTTTCATGAGAAACATCTGTGGTTTGAATCTTCTTGTGAATCCTCTGAGATTTTTCTCATGTAAATGGTGTAAAAGAGTAAGGCAAAGCTTAGTATCACAACTAGCCATCTGCACTATGATTCAGAATGCAGAATCTAGTGCTTTTTTTAGTTTGCACCCGATTTAGCTAACTAGCTAGCTAATTTCCATTATGCAGGAAAAGAAAGTTTCTGACGGTTTCTAATTGATTTATTTGATGACAGTAAAACAGCTTTTAAAGGAGCACTATGTACAATGTCATAATATGCAAGATGTTTAGTTTAAAACATTCCAAACTGAACTAAAACAATTGTGAGCAAATAACGGTTTTGACAGTAAGTCAAAGGTATCTATGTAGCACGTTGCAGATATATCTACTGAAACTAGCAGGCTAACCATCCTGTCTTGTAATATCACTTTGTGCTTGAAGAGGCCATAGTGGATCATTTTAGTGTCAATGTAGCATGCACAGTCTCGGCAAGTAAGCACACTTGAAAGAAAACAAATGCTGAAAATTGCAGCAAAACAAGAGTTAACATTGTCATTATTTTCCACTGCTGGAGGCAATCTTGGCAAGTAGGGGGTGAAGTTTGATGCTGAACTCGCAATGATTCTTCTAGACTAGTAAGTAAAGAGGAGGAGGAGGAACTATGTGAAGTATAAATTAGACAGGTTTTACATATTGCTCCTTTAAAATAAATCTAATAATATTGTGGCCCCAAAGCTGAGATGTTCCACATGCCTAATTTCATCATGTTACACCAAAAGTGCTCAACAGTACAGCAAAAACAACAATAACTGTTCCTATCTCTACAAGGCCTGCAGAGCTCCAAAAGATAAGCTCCTCCTACTGATGCTGTATAAAGATCACAGAATGGTTTCATTTTTAGGATTCATGTATAACACTTACCATATGATGAGGTAAACTGGTAACTTCCAATGCACAAGAAAGAACCAATGTGCTATTTAAAAGTTAACATATAATAAATAAAGATGCCATCTAAATAAAATCTACACAGGTTATTTTAAAGAAGTTCCAAGCTTTTTAACAGCAAAACAAATGGTAGTTATGTCACCTTTTGGGGATAGAAAAATCCCCCTGACATTTAACCGTCTAGATCTGAATCAGCCCTCAAAGTGCTAGTGTTCTCGGACTAACACTATCAGTTAGGTTTTGTGGGCTGCCAGCGTCACCATGAGTCAACGCTCTGCTGCTGTACATTTCGTGTTAGGTATCTTATCAAGGCATCATCTTATCAAAGCATGAAGTGGTTTTGGTGTTTAAAGCGGGATACCATGTCTGTAGATAGCAGTGTACAAACCTTCTTCATGCCTTTCTATGTGCTGAATTTGCAATATGTGTTCCAAGTGTACCTACATTGAATAACATGGTGTTCCAGGTCCCCTTATCCACTCTGTATTGGATCTCCACCAGTTGAATGCTTGGAGGGTGGTCTAGGTAAAGCTGGCACTGTCTTGAGGAGCACTCCACTTGCCTGATATTTGGGCTCAAGGGCTTCACTGTACACAGAGAGAACACCAGAAAGACACCCAGCTAAAGTCAGTCTGTAAACAAACTGTATTATGACCAGGGCTTTCTTAATTACTTGATTAAAAAAAATACATTAAAATGGAGCTTCGCAATGAATCAACAATGATTAACAAGCATTTTGGCATAATGATAATTCATATTTCATATAGAGTCACCCATTAATGTTACATTTTTCCTCATATAGAGGTTTTATATTTTTTAGGCTTCTTTTTCCAATAAAATAATTTAAAACACTACATTGATTTGTTATTGTTTAGTTACGCATATCCTTATTGTTGGGCCTTTTTCTAAAGCATTCATTACCTAATTATTCATCAAAATATAAAGTAGATTAAATAATTATTAATATAATCAACAGTAACCATAATCAATTCATATAATCAGTAGTGCGTAATTGCTTTGAGGCAGCCTCACTGTTTAAACAAACTGTACAATATACTCTTATTGTCAGGCCGTTATTTTACCTATGTCGTTGAGCATGAAGCTGCGGGCGTCTGAAGTTACGGAGCCCAGGCTGTTGGTGGCATTGACCAACACTGAGAAGTTAGTTTGTGTGTCTGGAATGGGAAAAATGGCTGAAAGGGCCCCATCATGGAGTGCAACACTTGCATAATTAACAGGAGGGTCCCCACACACCCTGCAAAAACAAAAACAATATGACTCACAATTTGTAACATTACCTAACTGTGCGGTTGTGTGTATGTGTGTAATTGGGACACATGAAGCTACGCAGCACTAATGAAATTCACAATATCACATTACAACACTTTCCAATATATATCAGTATTAGATGATAATTAAGTTTGCATTAATAAAGTTAATGAACCTAGGGGTTTTTAGACTGCTGGTACAAAGTCTAAACACTCAAATAGCTTGTTAAGAATGGACTGTTTTGCTCTTCTATTTTGTTGCTGTTTTTCTTCTTTTTAAACAACACCAAAGGCATCTTTACACAGTATTGTAAATGTAAACCATACATAAACCAGATTTCCAGAAAGGAAACTTGAAAAAATTATGTACTTTAACTGCTTATCTACAACACCCAGGAAATGACACTCCTTTTAGTTAACTGAGTTTGTGTCATCTGTCAGTACTGTTAAAGCCAGAAATCAGCATTGGTGTGCCACACCAGTACCAGTATAGATGATATATCTACATGAAACAGATCATATCATAAGAGAATTCAAAGATCCGTTTGTAAAAGGTGATCTGATTTTTCTCATTACTAACCGCAGCCATGATGTGGTCTGGATGTAGGTTTCCCGTCCGGCTTTCCATGTGCAGTTCACATTGCCAAGTTCTCCTTCTCGCACACAAGTGAGGTTCTGTGGAGTCTCAGGCGGATCTGAAAAAGAAGTTGAGAAGCTTCCAAACTGAACCTATCTGGATGGCCATATACTGTGTTAAAACAAACTAATAAGGAACTCTGTACAGCTTGTAAACATCACTTCGGTTTTTGACACTCTCCACCCTGCAACAGCACTTGTCCATTGCTCTTATCTTTTCTCCTGCATTTCACTAGTCAGTATTCTGTTCATGTAACACCCAGCATTTACAGACCAATTCTCTAACCATTTGTGAGAATTCAAGTCAGAAACTTCCTCAAAAGAAGCTGATGTGAAACATATCGCTGCTGCTGGAAGAGATATGTTCTACTAAACCCTGAATTTCCAAAACTTCACAGGAGAAGGAAAGGAGTTTTGTGTTGTATACGTACAGCCTGGAGTGATATCGATCCCACAGGGCTCTGAAATGCCGTCACACTTGCAGGTGAAGGTGGTGGTCCGTGTAAGATTCACAATGTTCATTCTCACATAGGTTGAATTGCAGTTTGAGCACTGCAATGCCTTCTTATCCTGGTAAATAAGTGTTTTGCAATCCTTCTTGAAGACACAGTAGATAGGGAAGCTGGAGCCCATGTGGACCTCCTTGCTCGCGTGTACAGAGCATGTTTTCTCTGGGAGACATGAATGAAGACACATGACAAGCACAGTGAGTATTCTGATACTTAACATGAGAGAAAGCTAATTTATATGACCTGATGAGGTTCCTAGTTTTGTGCTACGCACCATCCGCCCATCCGACTGCAGGTCCTCCGGTACCCAAGGCCAGCAGGAAGATGAAGTTGGACCAAATACTGCATGTAAGAGGCATGGAACCCACTCGCTCCGGTAGTCCGTCCACTCCTACCATGCCGAGGGCTGAGGAGAGAGGAAGAGCCGCGGTAACATTTGACCACGGTCTGTTAATTACAGGATCGGGCAGATGATGGCAGAGTGCACTAGTGCTGGTGAGTCATTTAGTGTGGCAGCGTAAAACCCTGCTGCCGCGGCGGTTGCCGTCTATATCGCCTCTTATTAACCCGTCCAGAAAAGTTCACAGTCTAGCTTTTATGGTGGCCGAGTAGAGGAACTTACCCAGGTTATCGGTCCATAGTTTTGGAGACGCTCCAGGCGTTTTAGACTGAATTTAATTCGATAAGTCGAAGACAAAAGTTCTCCGGTTCAGGTCGGGGTTATCTCTCTCTGACACACGTCGTTCATGTGCGCGCGCTCCTTCCCTGCTCAGCCAGGAGCGCGCATGGGGGCGGAGCCACGAGTCCAAATGCATATACAGTATTTATCATGCCCCTCGGAGTCCGAGCGCTGCTCTAAGATCAGCTCTCATCAGGTCATGCCATTATATTCAGCGTTACATAATAGACACAAGCTGGTCCAAGTTCAGCATTCCTATTCTGAGACGTCTGGTAAAGTAAGGTCTGAGTCCCAGTCTGAATAGCCTTCTACCGCACTAAGTACCATAATTAGTAGAGCATTATTTAACACGGTAAGCTTTTTATAATGTGCATGTCTTTTAGAGGCGGCCAAGGTGGCTTTCGGATATTTCGGTTCCTTTTGTATGAATTTACATTAGCCTAGCCTAGCCTAAACTTACACAGGAGTAAACACAGTCAACGAAACCTGAAGTAACCTACAGTGAGGTTATATCCTTGTATCCATGAATTATCGAAAAATGAAGGGCTCTGTTCTTTAACTTCAAATAAAATTATTAAAGCATTTAAAGCCTTTAAATGGTCACAAGCAACATTAAAAATTTTCATTAACATACTTAATTAACTTACATAATTAAACTGTTATCTGCTTAAAAGCAACTTAATGTTAAAAGGATGAGTTTCTCTAATCATTCATTTAGTTGAATAAAAAAGGCATTTTAACCTGTATCCCATTTTATACACAACCCTGTCACCCAAACCTGTCCACCCCACCCCCCTTCTAATAACAACTTATGTTAAGCTAAATTTCCCTTGTTTGAGTAATGCTTTGTCCAAAAAAATACTTGAAAGTGTTATATAATAAACTACCAGGGCACATAACCACTTCAGGTTTATGCACGTAATGTATAATGCAGCTATACTTTCACTTTGCAAGCCAGAGTACAAGAGGGGAAGCTCGCTTTTGGGTTCAAGCCAGGGCTGCTACAGAATCCTGCTGGGGTTATGAAACGGGGGGCGTATTCCAGAAACATCCAATTGTTTTCTCTCAAGTTAAGATCTGAAAAGTCAAAATAAGAGGTTTACAAATGTTAATTTGTCTTAATTTATCTTGTCTTACAGCACAGCAGTTTATCTCTAGCTAGGAAAACTGCTCAAAGTCATCAGTCACCATGCAACTGTGCACACAGCAGAACGTAATGAAAATAAAGTTAACATTGGAAATTTGTTAGCTTAACAGCTCCCATTACCAATGTAAAAAAAAGTCAAAACTAAATAAAAGTGTGATAAACTGCAAGTTCGGAATATTTTGGCAGTGATCTTTGCTGTTTATCAGAGGTCCCAGTGTCAGTTTCCATTTCCCAAACGCTGTAGCCGAGTGCACGTTATTTCTACTTATCTGAAGAGTTTTCATCAACATTAAGACATGAAGGTAATAAGAGGGGACGGTGGAGATGTGCAGCGTCTGCAATGTTTTTTCTTGATGCTTTTAGAAAAACAAACACACAACAAAAGAGCCATTTTGCATTGTAGATCATCATTATGGTAGTTATAGTGAACTAGGCTGCCTGTCACTACATAAAACATTAAAAACACACAGTTAAAACAGAAATTAGGTGTTTGTTCTGACCTTGGTTCTTAGTGAAGTTATTATGGTGAGTAAACAGATAAGATGTCAGAGTCAGGATGTTTTTGTTATACGACCGCAGGACCCGAATCTAGGTGATGGTAGTTAACACACCCAAAATTAACACAACTGAAAATTCAACCAAAAACCTTTACTTACTGTCTTAAGAGTTAAATACAGTCCAACATGTAAGACTTAAGTACACAGATAAAGGAGTGAGATCATGTACTTAGAACAGAATTTAAGATAACAAAAGTTCAGGAGTCTTAGTTTTGTCCCCAGGGGAGCCATTTTGGTGTTCACCAACAGATTTTTGTCACAAAGAAAGTGTGCTTGTTCTTTCAAATTTCAAATTTAAATGGCCTATGGCCTAATGCTATCAAATAACCTCTACCATAAATCATAAAGCAGGAATTACAATGTAATGTCTTTTTATTGCTTTGCGACTAGTAGTTATAATGACAGGCCAGCCTGAAAAACGTCTCTACAGCAGTATGCAGGAGTCTGTTTTTTCAGTGTGTAAGCCATCAAAACAAGTTTGCCAGTCGGTAGATGTTTTGAGTCACTGGGTCAAATACACACTCATCATCAAAAGAATAGTTGCACCCGGACGGAAGTGTCGTATTGCATTGCTATTTGGAAGGAAGATAAAGGTTACCAACAACAACCAATTATTTATTTATTGAGCTACACATACCGAAGTAGTGTCTCTCAGTATGGCATCGGGCTGCCATGTTTGCTAAAGCAACATGCCAGACATCTCAGCATGGAGTTGTAGAGGTTCCTAATGGTGCCCTGTGATAATCCATCCATCCATACACCTTGCAAATTCCTGCAGATTTTGCAGTAGGGGAGGAGGTGGAGTGACACCAGGTCTTCTGGACATGTGACACGTGACAACAAGCCATTCATCTTGGTGCTGAGCACGGTGCCTCCACACAAATTTGTTGGTCGTCTCCACCAAGACCAAACTGAGACTCGTCACTGAAGAGACCCGCTGCCATTATGAGTCACTCCACAACAGTCTGGCACGACACCACTGCAGTCTTTTGCATCATTGACTTGGTGTTAAGACTAGTAGTCGTAACGGTCTGTGTAGTGCAGCTGTGCAGCCAATGATGCTGGTACTAACAGGATGACTCATGGAGAGCATCACAGCTTGAATGTTTAGTTACTCGTACATTTCAGACAGTTTGGGGGTTCTCTCTCTCTCTCTGGTTCACGTACGACGCGCAGATCCCTCATGTCGCTGGTGCATGCCTTCTTCTATCCACTGCCCCCAACAGCATACTATGGTAGTACGCTGTTGTACTCCTGGAGCCCTACGATGCAACCCCTCTCCAATCTTCCAACTGCTCAAATTGCTTTCAAACTCCTCTCTGAGACATACTTTGTTTGCAAAGGATGCTAAAAACACAATAGCATGACTTAGAATAGAAAGCATGCGCAACAGCTCGACCTTATGTAGTCAGTCAGGCACAGCGATAAGGACCGTCCTTCCTTGCTAGTGGCCAAGCATGAAACTTGAGTCATTTGCATGTCTCATGATGTCAAACCTACCCACCAAGTTTCATTCCTGTTGACTGATTCCTTCTGGGTGCAACTTTTTTGATGATGAGTGTATTATCAGAGTAATGAACAGTGGCGACGTAAAGTCTGAGATCTCATTGACAATCTGGGCCTTTGTAAAAGTCATTTTTTTAGTCTTGTCTCTTCCATTGACGCTTGTGTTTAGATGATTTTTGGGTGGATTCCCAGCTAAGCATGAACAAAGCATCATGTGAATCAAAGTGTGCTCTGATGCTACAATATTTTAACTGTGTAAATATGCAGAAAAATAAAGCAGCAATATGCTTTAAAACAAAATGGATAAGATAAAAAATATTAAGACACTATGTTAAAATGCACACACACATGTGTACTATATAAGATGTTGCCATTGGTTTGGAAGATTTCACACATTAAATTGCAATCATGGTGAAGGAGCTTCCTACAATTCTCAGGGACAACCTTATTCAAAAACACTTGAATAAGCTACAGAGTCAGAGCAAAAACTGGTTCCTGGTTTCTTTCAGCAAGAACAACAGAGAACAATGAGAAACAAACCGTACCACAGTCATCTCCTTTCCTACACCCCACATAAAACTCCTCTGCTTAAAATGAAGCACAGAGATGCACGTTCAAACAAATCAGGGCTTTTTTTTGTACAATGCTCTCTGGCCAGATAGGTCTGGAGAAAGCACAGTTGTGCATATCATCCCAAGAACACCCAGAGCAAAGTACTAAGGTGGGAGCATCATGGTATAGGGTTAATTCTCCCAAGACAGTACCATATCTGATAAGATAGAAGAAAAGAAATGTTAAAATAACAAAACCAAAAGTGGAAGCAAACATGCTTCCCTTCACTGTAAAACAAGCTGGCAAAAAAGGAGGGGAAAGAAACATTAGGTCCTGAAAGTACTCCAGTACCCCAGTTCAGCAGAACTTATAAGCACTGAGTAAACATCACAGCTTCTACTCATCTCTGAACATATTTAAATTTTTCACCAATCAAATTGGTCCGCTCCAAAATTTTCAGATACTCGTTACAGCTTGGTATGTTGCAAATCTTTTAGAGTGAGCGGCTAAAGGCATACAGACTCTTCTGTGGTTGCAGACCACAGTTATTATGCACTATGCAGGTTCTCTTCCAAAAATGTATTTCAATTATTAAAAAAAGTCAATGTAATTTAGTAAGTGTTTACATGCCATCATGTTTCAATTAGGCTGATGCTCTCGTGGCATGACACTCCATCCACTACCATTTAACATTAACCTAAATGTTTATGGTAGACTGCCTGTATTACATCTAAATACGACAAATAAAGAATAAATCATGTTGAACTTTGTGAAGGGTCTGTTTATATGTAACATAGTGTTACATAGCTACAGGAGTAAGATCACCTGCTTAAAATTTCAGGGGTCTTTATCCCCAGATGAGCCATTCCGGTGGTATGGTATGTTTAAATAATCAACCTCTACCAAATATCATAAAATCGAATTTACTATGCGATGTGTTTTTATTGTTTTGTGACTGCGGCATTCTGTTTGTCAGTGTGTAAGACTTTACAACAATAATAGCTATTGTTAGGGTGAAACAGTTGAACATTAGCATGTGCACAGTGAAAGGAGGGTGCACCTTCTTACAAGCTTCAGGATAGTGTGAGAACTTTCTCAGGAAGTTATAAAAACAGCCTTGTGGGCCATGTGGTTCCGCAAAGTGTGAAAGTGACTGAAACCAAGTACTGAAACAAGTCCTTTAGCCTGTCAGCAAGCAAAATGCATGTAAATACTCTTAAAAATGTTAAGTCTTACAATAGCTTCTGATTAGCAGAAGTTGTTTATGCTTCTGACATTTACCAAAATGACTTCACATTGCAACATACACAACATTAGTTAGTTCCACCAATTCCACTTAGTTCCACTTAGTTCCACTAGCTTTTTCTTGTTTACTCAGTTCCTGTGAAAAGGTTACACTGATTTACATTCTGTTGTAGGCACTAAGGGTTTCTAAGAAGTACAACTAGTCAAAGCTCTTTTAGTCATATTTATTTTTCACCTTTCATATTGATATCACATTTTAGGAAACGCTTTTGTCCAGAGCATAATACAGTTTTAATTACAGTACAGTGGTAAACGAATGTTTTTGCCAAAGCAGAGAATCAAACCTTAATTTGACATGCAGTGGCAGCAATGTTACCTTATATACTACACCAATTCCTGCCTAATCAGTCGAAAATATCACCAAAATACAAAAAACATGTAGAAATGAAACTCAGCCAACACAGATATTGATGTGTTACAAAACATGGCATGGCACATTTCATATATGTACATTATGAAGATTTTGAACTTCACATGATTGACTGTGAAAAAAGAGCTTTTTTTCTTAAGCCAAATATCCTTAAAAACATCTTACTCTGTTATGTACAAATATCAAAACGGTGCCATCAGCGTTTTGTGTAGTGGTTAACATTGTTGCCCATCACATGGCAGGGTTTAGTTCCCTTCTTGAGCAAGGACAAGATGTTCCATCAAAAAGAGAGCTTGAGCAAAATGCTGAACACTACATTCTCCTACCTCTGTAACATGATTAAAACTTTACATCAGTCTGGATAAAAGCAGATGCCAAACGGCATAAATGTGAAAGGAGACAAGTTGGTATGATAATTGTACATTCTTATGTTAGCTTAGCTAAATATTTCTTTTAGTGCTGACAACAGAATATCAGTCAGTTCTAATTTATATTGAGGTTGAGTAACAAGAGAAATCTAGGGAAAACTGGCAATAAGATTTATTCTGTTGTGCACACTTCAAAGAGTGTATAAGCACACACAGAGAGGAGACCAAGTTTTGACTGTGGCACACAACTGGCCCAACGTACTTGTATGTCAGTTCATAACTTTGTGCGAAAGGTTACAAAGGGTTGTGGTGATGGCAATTGAGTTCATTTCCTTTTTGTATTCCTTTCTGTATATTTCACTTTCTGTCTTGTTGTTTATATAGTTTTAGGAAAGTAAAACCTGAGAACTGTAGCCACATGTTTACAGTAGACAGCAAAAGAATCCATGTATTAGAATTGACTGGGGAGCAGGCAAGTGTAACTAATAACTGACCAGCTATGTAAAGGTTGGCACACATGTACAACCCTGTTTCCAAAATAGTTGGGATGTGGTCCAAATGTAAATAAAAACAAAATACAATGATATATAAACTATTAAAATCTAAAACTTAATTGAAAATAGCACAAAGACACCATGCCAAATGTTGAAACTAAAAATCTATTTGTTTTTTGAAAGACCATTTGAATGTGATACCAAGACATTTCAAATAAGTTGAAACAGGGACAACAAAAAAATCGGTGTAATGCAAAAAAGTAATTAGATTAATTGTCATCCCAGAAAAGCAGAGTATTCAGAAGTAAAGATGTGGCGGGGTACATCACTCTGTGAAAGACTGCTTAAAAAACACAACAACATTTCCTGGAACTTGGGTATTTTATCATCTACGCTACATAGTACCATCAAAAGTTGTAGAGAACTTGGTGAAATCTCTGTATGCAGGGGACCAATACGGGATTAAAAACAGGCTCAGTCCTGTAGTAGAAATCACTGCATGGGCTCAGTAACACTTCCCAAAAGCATTGTCTGTGAACGCAGTTCATCAGTTCATCCACAATGCAAGTTAAAACTCAACCATGCAAAGAAGAAACTACATAAAAACGGGATCCATAAATACTGCTGCGCTTCTCCAGGCTCATTTAAGAGTGAGGTAAAATGGAAAACTGTCCTGTGTGTCCCGAATCAAAATTAGAAATTATTTCCAGAAATCATTGACACTGCATCCTCTGGGGTAAAGTGGGACCTTCTGGCTTGTTATCAGTGCATAGTGCCAGCATCCATGATGATATAGGCCAGCATTAGTGCACACGGCATGGGTGACCTGCACATCTGTGAATGCTCCATTAATGCTGAATAATATATATATGGGTTGTGGAACAGCATATGCTGCCGTCCAGACATAATGTTTTTTTAGGGCAGGACTTGCTTATTTCAGTAAGACAATGCCAAACCACATTCTGCACATATTAAAACAGCATGGCTCTGTGAAAAAGAGACACAGTGATGAATTGTCACCCTTTGAAACATTTGGAGCATTATGAAAAACACCCCGAACTGTTGAAACCTTTCAAAACTATAGCAGTTAGTCTCCACAGTTCCCAAACATTTACAGTAATGAAGAGGCGATGAACACAGTGGTAAACATGACACTGGTAAATGTGAACGAAACATGTTGCTGGCATCATATTCAAAATGGCCATATATAAATTTTAAAATATCTATTTTAAAATTTCTTTGATTTTTGATACATTTGATATGTTGTCTTTGTACAGTTTTCTGTTAAATATAAGTTTAAAATAAAATAATTCTGTTAAAATAAGTTTAAATGATTTGCACATCATTGGAATCTGGTTAATGTCCCAATGTTTTTGAAATAGGATTGTATTTTTAGCTTTAGAATATATAGTCTGTGTTGTTTGCATGATGAAAAGCATTCAGAATGCGAAACTTTAACAAACATAGCACAGCTTTCAAAACCTGTGTACTGCAAGAACAGTTAGCTTAAATGTGTCTTCCTCAGCTTATAACATTCGGGTGATTATCAAAAAACAGTATAGGTGTATATTATAGTGCTCTTTTAATGCTCTTATTATGCTTTAATAGTCCGGTTACTCTTTAATACGTTATTAAACGATAACTAGAGGAAGTTAATTAAGGGGAAATTAATTATTTGTTTCTCTTCTGTATTACACATTATAGCCTTTTGCACAACATTACAGGTGTCCATTATTACACCTTTACTAAACTTTATTAAGCCAATAACTTATGAGGCCAATAAAGGCTAATTAACTGTCAGCTTATTACTACTTTGCTAAGCAATAACTATAGTGAATTAAACAAACTTCCAGAGCATTTACCTGAGTAGGTACATTAAGTTCCATCAGAATTGTTTTTTAAGCACTTTTTTGGGGATTTATTTGATTCTTATGAATCCTTCAATAGCACATCACCTGTTTACTCAAAATACTGATACAATTTTAAGTGAAATCTTATTATTATTATTATTATTAGTAGTAGTAGTAGCAGTAGTAGTAGAACAATTGGTTAGCAGCGACAGGCTTTATAAGGCTTAATATGAAGATTACAAGAGCTCTGGAAAATGCTTCATTAAACATAATAAAGGCTTAATAAAAGCATTAAATGGGCTTCACAGCACCATAATGAAGTGTTGCTGAAAGTCATCTTTACAGCACCAAAGTTTATTTAAAGGTGCTATAGGATGGAAACTGTGTTTACATTGGCATGACTGAGTAAGAAGACCTTGGTACATAAACCTGACATACCGTGAACTTCAAAACTGTTGTCTCCTCCTTCAAATACAAATTCCACATTTAGAACTAAAGGCAGTAAAAAAAAAATCCTAGACTGTTACATTAATATTTACACGCCTAAGGTTTACATACAACAGCAGAGCAATAGCAATAAAAAGGATGGACTATGTGGAGAAATCTACCAATAAAGACATTGAAGGGGAAGTCAAGAATTTTCATACCCTTTCCAAGGATCCAAAATGCCAGCTGACATGGTTGATGTTCATCTTTAAATGAGGCTGAAGTGGCTTCCTATTGCATCTGGGCATTTTTTATCCTGACCAAAGTCATATACCTTTTATGTTGACTTCAGGGAAAAAATTATGGCATTTTATAGCACTTTTTAAAAACCAGACTGTTCCAGACAGCTCTAAAGAGTTTTTAACTCTAACCAATGTATGCGTATGCATGAATCCCAGCATTTTAATGCCTTACTTCCAAAGTAAAGGTATACAAAGGTAAACAAATGAATAGAAAGGAAAAGTTGAAGTGACTCCTCGTGAGAACATTATAGGACAGTGTATCACTATAACATAGAAATTAATGCTTAAAACACAGTGTGGTCATACACCCGAACTGGTGATACTGAAGTTACCACAGACAATCCATGTATGACATGGATCCTCAGGAGGTCTGTTTAGTTTATGATGTACAAGGTTTCCTTTCCCCTTAAATAAGTACAGATTTGCTTGGTTTATGGTTGACTGTTGAGCATCACATACAAATGTCAAACATTTGTAGGGTTTTTTAGAGCAATTGGTCATCAACCTGTAGAGTATGCAGAGCTGCATGGGTATGTAGCACTGTGCGAGCCCCTTGTGGTGAGTGAGGTGTGACATTAAAGAACGGCTCTCTCAAGCACTTCACAAGGTCATTGGGCAGCACTGTTTGGCCTTTGTATGAGTCCTCATCATCATTTCTGGTCCCAGTCTCAAATGTCCCATCTCTTTCTACTCTCCAAATGTTTTCCTCTAAAGTAGTCCGAGTAAGAACAATCAGTCCATCAACAACATCCACAGATATGGGTGTTCCATCCACAGTCAAGCAGCTCTTTACAGGTCCATTAATTCCTTGACTTGGAAAAAACTCTTCATCAAACCTGTTGAAGCTAGGTGAGAAGACCAGCCAGGAATGCTCATCTTCTTCATTTTCTGCTGTTTCAGAGAATGCCTCAACTGTTTGAGAAACAACTGATATTTGAGGTTTATAAGGACAGGTTACCCAATCTTGCAAAACCTTTCTCTCCTCAATGGTGTCTTCTTTACGGACAATGGGGTACGCGTCCTTAATTTCGATAGGTGGACTAAAGTCTTCTACTGGAGACAAGGGTGGATCACTGTCCACTGGCTGCCAGCACAAATCAGACCCACAATTGTCCTCCTAAGAACAAGAACATAAGACACATCATGTGTATAAACTGGAGGACAGCATATTGTCATTGTCCTAAAAATAAATAAATAAATGAATCTCTTCTTTTATGACTTTTAAATTCTGAATTACTTGAGCTCAGCAGCTGTCCTTTACATTGCGTGATTTTGACCAATAGAAATGCTTCAAATTTGTTTTTTGGAATAAAATGAATTTATTTTTAATAACAACAGCCTGAAAATGTACACAACAGATCTCTTGTAAGTTAGAATTTGCTATAGACTATTTAAACTAATGCAATAATTTGGGATGGGGGGGAAATAACTGCAAAAACTCATTAGATCTGCTCCCTGATAGAGAGTAAAATGCATGAGCTTATCCAGAAAAAGGCTGCCTGTATGCCAATTTGACCAACTTGAAGGTGGGGAACTACTGAACATAAGTGTTACATCTATGCAAAATATAGCAATATAATAAATGATGATGTAATATTAGAAGCTATCCCTAAGAACATGATAACTACAGGGTAAAGTTCTGTAACGTCAACAGGTGGAACATGTAAATCATTTCTTGTCTCTAATTCATACCACACATGGAACATCTTAGAATGCTAAAGTCCTATTTGGTTGCTGTAGTTTAGTACAAATTTTGTATGTACAAACTTTAAATGGAATCAATTGGCTACATTATGCTCTAAGAAGGGTATTAAGAACAACTGTTTGTTGAACTACGCAAAAAACAATATAGTCTACATGAAAATACCAGTATTTATCCAGCTTGGGCTTTATTCTGGCATCAGCAAGTAAACAAACCAAAAGTTAAATTTGTAGCTAGAATTCTGACAAATGAAGCTCATTGTAAGTACGGACATTCTAAAGAAAAATGTTGGATGTAGTATGTAGTACCTGCAGAAGTTTGATTGCATTGCTGTTTCCAAGCTTTGGTAAATTTTCAAAAAGCCATGAGGGTCCCACTGACATGCACGTCTTCCTTATTCTATGAAAACAGGGATATGTGTGACATTATTGAGCAGAATAAGCACAACATAAGCGAGCATTCAGTGCTTACACCAATTCAGAGAAGACATCTATGGAAATCTACACTTTACTTGTACTAATGACTAAACTCACATTTAGTAATGTGTTTAAAAAGATTATGCAGCTAGAGCGAAGGTGAAAAAGTATTCAGACACTTTTTGCTCTGCTTAAAAAGAAGTAGAAAGGTGCACTTCTAACATTTGCACATGAGCATTAAGACAAATCAGAACTCCTTTGGAACAGTGTTCTCTCGTCAGGCAAAACAAAAATAGAAATCCTTGGCAATAAATCCGCTCTTCATATTTGGCTCTTCTAGAACACCATACCCACAATGAAGTACGGTGATGGGAGCTTCATGATAAAGCTTTGCTTCTCAGTAAACAGTACTGAGACAACACATGTCATTGAAATAAACATGAATGAACCAATGCACTGGGACATATTATAGGAGAATTTATTTCATTGGTCAAGTAACTGAATCTGTGCAGAAGAGACATTTCAACAAACATAGAGTCAAATAACTTAACACTGGTTTCTAAAGGTGAAGTTGTCTGTAGGGGCAAGTCAATCACCTGACTTAATCCCATAGGTCCTCAGTGTTACCTTCATAATTTTGTAATTCGAATAGGAATTTGAAAACATATTCCAAAGAAGAACAGGTCAAAATGTTTACTTCTTGCTTATCACTTTGATGTTTTAAAAACATACCTTTGTTTTTACTTATGACTGCAAACTTATGTATATTTTGTATATAAATGTGAGTATAGAATATAACAAATGTGTCTGAATATTTGATTACCTTCACTGTATTAATCAAAGCCTTATTTTCAGAAGCAAGACAGCATAGCCAGTCAAGCACAGCCTGACTGCATCTCATTACCTTTGTCGTACACATTTCAGGTACAGCAGGTTTATTAAGATGATTATAGGAACAGCAGTTATTAAGCAGATCCAAATTATCACGATATCTGAAAAATAAACATAAGTTTGTTCAACATGCTGGTGTGTAGTTCTACAATCTGTGTGAATACTGAGTTTTATGAAGATACATCTCTGTTAGTATCAGCTGCACTAGCCGAGTCAGAATCTCTATATCGAGAGTATTCCTTCTCACTAGATTCTAACAGCTGTGGACTTCTGCACAGCAATCCCTGGTTTGACTAAAGAGCTCTGTCCTTTAACAAAATTCCTGAAAATGGGTTTACATAACAGGAAAAACTGGAACTACAACAGGATAACACGCATACTGCTGCCATCTTAAGAGCTTGCCTTGAACACACAAATATGTGTGGGATGTTTTTGGACATACTCCAACACTCCACCTCTACCATATAATCTACAAGAACTGCGTGAGAATATTCAAGCTGCATGGGATGGATTATCGCAGCACGTCATTAGGAACCTCGACAACTCCATGCCGAGACGTCTGGCATGTTGCATTAGCAAACATGTCAGCCCGACGCCATACTGAGAGACACCTCTTCTGTATATGTAGCTTAATAAATATTGCCCATATCAGTTTAAATTTATCAGAATTTATTGTTCCTGGTAACCTTTATCTTCCTTCCGAATAGCGTTGCAACGTGACACTTCCTTTGTGATAATATGAATTATAGTAAGCGGCATTACTAATACTTGATCCACTTTGCATAACAGAGGTAGAACTTACTGTCAAAAGAAAAAAGCTAACTGATGACAGATCTTCATACCTCCCTCTCCAAAAACAAAGGGCCATCTTACCTTCAGGCCTCCTTGCTGCAGGCACTGGTACAGACACAACTGTAAGAATCTCCACAGCTGGGTTATCTGTAAATATAGTACAAGTAGCTTATGTTACAGTATGTATTTCTATACATTGCCTTTTCTTAAAGGAATGATTTTCCACCTAGCCCAAACACAGTCAATCAGTCGAGATATGTTTAAGTGTTCTAGTGCTAACTCAGAATAAAACCATTTCCATAAACACTGGGCACAATCTTCATATACTTATAAATATATTTACTTCAAATTCTGTTGCTAAATTATCTAAACTCATTTAGAAAAAACAAACAAACATAGCATAGACAGACCTTATGAACTTTCTTTTCTTTTTCTAGAACCAGTTGTCATTTGTGCTTGCAAATGCTTCCACATTTAACCCATCAGTGCGGTGAAACACCCCCCAAACACGCACACCCGCACACACGCACACAGATACTAGGGGGCAGTGAACACACTTGGCTGGAGTGGTGGGTAACACTATCCATTGGCAGTCAGTGAGCAGTTGGAGATTTGGTGCCTTGCACGACTTCAGTCGTGTCCTGTCGGTTCAGGGACAAGCTTGTTCCCAAAAACTCCAGCCCACGACTGCCTACCTTTGTACTTCCAATTTGTATTTAGGATAATATTGGAACTACATTATCATCTGCATGATATCCTGCTTTCCACCTTCAAACTCAGACACTACTGCTGCACTGCAATGGAAAATTTGAATAAGAAACTGGCAAATAAGAAGCTAACTTCAGCTTTGTGCTAAGAGGTGGGAATAGGGAGAAATGAAATGCATGTATTTATGAAAGCTGTTAATGAGATTATTCATTCACAGTGTTTGTTATCAACATTAGCCTCATAAAGAAGCACAACTTGGCTCTCATTTCCTTTTAACATTTAAAATGGACTTAGTTATGGAGTCAGTTATTTCAGTTTAAATATGTTTCAGAAGACTTTGAAGAATCTGACATGTTGAAACCCTCCAGCTAAACTACTTTATGTTTAAACTAACAACCGTCATGTATTTAGATGGTTAGTAAACTGACTGACAGAATCAATCCCTCATTTATAATGGTTAAGCCTTTGTATATACATTTATATTCTACATACTTTGTTATGCTTCTGACAGTCTATGTTACACAAACTGATGGTATTTACAAGCAGCCTAGGCTGTTTAGAAAGTGGTTCTCCAAGCAGATACCGGAACTGAAAATGGTGATCTATTTATGGGTGGCCTAAAGCAGTAGCTTTTAGAACTTAGCACACAATCTACCTCAGGGGACCCAGAGGCCAAGGGAAGCTGGTCTAAAAAACTGATGTCTTCTAAAATTACTCAAGCATAGCAGTATGTAAGGTTCAACAAAGATACCACCAGGTTTTCCTGTATATTCTCATAGAACAAGTCCTTGCACTGTTTGGCAAGCTTATCAGCTTACATGGGACAAAAGTAAGCTGATCAATGTCAATGACAGCTGTAGGTTTGGAGAACATTTGCACAGAGCCACACATCTTCCGTTGTTGCCCTTACTTCCTGTTGTACGTCAAACCACATGTTAAAAAATAGCACCTTATAGACTTAGTCATGTCTGGTGCACTGAAACATCATAACTGCCGTGGTTAGATGCTTGCTAGCTTTAAAGCAAGTCTGTTCACAAAAAGTCCAGCAAAACGCTACAACAAAAAACACAAGGCATTCTAACCATAATAAAAGCACAGAGAGAATACTTTTGATCTAATCTTTTATAGGTCACAATCATTTACAGTAGGAAGAGGCATGCCACTTCCTCATTATTCTCAAATTATACTGTATTATGTGCCACAAATTTAGAAATTGAAGAGTATCACATTTGCTACATTTTTGCACATGTGAGGCAAGACTCATCAAAGAACAGCTTTCAGTTTCAGCCCGAAGCAACACTGGGGCCTTTCCCATTTGAGTGTAAAGTGTTTTTTTTTCCATTGCCCATGTGATCATATTCCGTATAAAATAAGAAAAACTTACTATTAGAAAAATCCAGACAGGCATGTTCATCTAAATTAGAAACTTCTTTCCAAAAGTATACATGATCCAAGCTATATTTGAAAACTTTGCTAAACCACCCGTGGTTTATTCTGACTACAACAAAGCAAACTGCGTGGATTTATTAGACATTTAATGTCAGCCAAAAAAAATTCAGACTGACGTCATGCTCAGTATTTTAGGAGTCTCTAAATCTACCATTTTCTTCTCACAGTGTACGTCAGACAAGACAGAACTACTGACTTCAGGAGGGTGATTCACAGGTACAGGTTACTGGAAGTGGATGCAAAGTTTTTCAGTAGATGGTGGAAAAACCTGCTGTCACACTGTGGGTTTGTTTCTGCTACAGTTCAAACCAAAGGCAGGTAAACGCTTTCCATTATCAACGTACAGCCAAGTACTGCCAAAAGATTGTATATATGGGAACAGGGTTTGGGCATTTAGAGCTTCATACAGTATAATAAGCGTACAGTAGATGTTGTGGTGTATGAATAAATGTGTGTACTAATGTTTGTTAAAACTATACAGCACATCACACTTCCTCCCTCACCCTCCCACAATCACCTCCCCCTGACTCCCCTCCCCCACACAAACTTTTTGTTATGTGCACATGCACATGGAGGCATTTAACCCTGCTATGATTGTTGAGTTATGCTTTATAATTTATTAATGTTCTGCCTAACGTTTCCAAATGCAAAGAGTGTACTCTGTAAGAGATATGTAAAAAAAGCATCACTATGTACTCTGGCCAGAAGAAACGACAGTAGAACTCTTCATAAATAATCATTCGGCTGGTCACGCTTGGAGAAAAAGGGTTGCGAGCGGGCCGAGACTGAGAGGGGACATAAAGTGGGCAACGGCCTCTTAACTGGAATACTGTGCCCCCCAAGTAATGTTTTTGATATTTGCCTTGAAATTATACTTTATATTTATTTATTTCTTTTGCAGGGCTTTTCAAACCACATTCATATTAATCATGTGGATTTTCTAGTTGAGAAAACTGTTCGGACATTTCAGTCAATACTGCCTGATGCAGCCCATCAGAGCTACGTGCTGCCATCAGTTCAGTTTGTTTTCTGTTGATGAAATAAAACTTATCTCAACGTGATATTTAATGTCTTGCTTCTAACGCTCCACCAAGCACTAAAATCTGTGTATGCTCCATTTAGTCCATATCAGATAATAAACATCAGATAATGAAAAAACATTACCTTTTTCATTTTTGTCCCTAAAATTATAACCAAATAATTTTTTGGAAACAATGCATTTAAATTACTATTCTGTGATTTTTTTTTTTCCATTGGAAACTATAAAATGGAATACAGGACGGACAAAATGCAAAACTATGCTTTTTTTAAGATTGTTTCGCTTGCACAGACAGAAGTCACCAGCAGAGGGAGATACGAGGATCTGAACACAGTAAGAAGGGGGAAAAACAGCCTAACTTTGTGCTAATAGTAAAGGATGGTGGAGAGAAGATCATTAGAGCAGTAACAGGAGATGATCATTTAATGTTTAACGATGAGATTTTTATTGTATTATTATTATTATTACTATTATTACTACTACTACTACTACTATTATTTTTTATATTATTTATTATTATTATTGGTTTAACAGGGTCACGTTCTAGTTGTCATCATAGTGCACAAACGTTATTAGCCTATAGCTGCCATAAGAAAGCTTGTAAAGCCCTTTGCAAGCCAAGATAAGTGCAGTAAGACTCTCCTGAAAAGAACCTCCACAGCTCCTGAGGACAGATACCCCCCACAAACCTGCAGCTAAAAGTCAGCCTGACATATTTAAACACTCAGACAGCTCAGTGTGTAAGGCTCACATACATATGAGATTAATATGTGGACAGTAAGTGACAGTACAGCATAAATGTAACAGGGTGAAGAGGAGAGATGTGGCCACGGTACAATGACTTGCCTTGCCTTTTTGCTGTTTGACCGGGAGAATCCACTAATATTGGGCCCTGATTGTGGGCCCAAGATTACTAGTGTTTCCAAAGATTTCCAAACTGTTCAAGTTAATTTTACCATAAACCCCATGCAGCTAGAAACATTTTCAGAATATTCCCTCTGTGACTGGCTGTTATCTCTCAGTGATGGTTATACTGAAATCAGCGGTGATCAGAGCTCAGAGCTAATCTACTAATCTAACTGACCACCTAGATCAGAGCACATTTAAATAAGACATATAGATGAGATATTAATACCAACCAGACATTAATGAAATTAGCTTTTTCATACAGAGGATCTGAACAAATAACATCTCAGATTAATATAGGGAGCAAATACAACAACGTGTGGAAACTAATTTTCATAACTGAAGGACATTTTCCTCTTTTGAATATATAATTGAGACCTTACAACAAGATTCCATGGGGAATAGAAAAGGAAAATGCTTAGAAGATTCGAAGCTGAAACAGAACAGCTGCAGCTCTACTGAGTTAGTTATGGTTTGTTAATTTTTTGTCTGTGCATCAGAGTAATTGACAGCTATAGCACTCAAGTGACACTTGGAAAAATATGAAGCAGGACTGTGCTGTGTAAGAGTGGTGATTTGGATCAATAGTGCTGTGTGTATTTTCTGTTTGCGAGTTTATCAGTGTTAGGTTTGTGAGGTTTAGTTTCCATGTAAGTGTGGCTGGTGTTTGTATGCTGTAATTCAGTAAAGTATTATCCTCGTGAAAACCCATGGCTCTTGGGTAAGGAGTCGTGACTGTTCGGTAATCTCTTTTGCCCCCTTGCCTATTTAACCCTGCCACCAGGCTTGGTTGTAAGTAAACCATACCAACAGTGCAGTACAGAGGTTGCAGCATCGTGATAGGGGGCGGCTTCTCAGCAAACAGTCCTGAGACAATGCATGTCATAGAAGGTCACTTAAATGGAGTGATGCCTTGGGACATATAAGAAATGAATTTTATGTATTTAATCTCATTAGACAAGAAATGGAATCTAAGAAGAAGAGCCCAATGAGAGTAACTTCATGACCTTCTTTGCATAGAGTAACTTTGCAAAGCATATGAAACTTCATGAACATACTTTTTTCTTGCAGATGGATTTGTCCGAAAGCAGGATCAGAGACTCCTTCAGTGCTCTCAACATACAGTGAGAAGTTCAGTGTACAAGGTGGTGTAACTGCACAAGGTGGTGTAACTGAAATCACAAGTAAGCAAAGCAGATTTAAAATATTAAAAACATTTTGTGAACATTAAGAAATAGTGTGAGCGATGCAGCATACTTCATGAAATAATATATGCAAGAATTTATTTAAAGATGCTCGTCTGAATTTGTGCACGTGTTGCTTTGGAGCACTTTGTCTTACCATCAACGTATGTTGAGTTCTGATCTTTTGCAATTCTCTTCCACTGCAGTTCTGCGGGGCTGCATTTCCACTCAACTACAAAACCCAGTGTTTTTTCTGGTGTACTGATGTGGTAAGTCGGACGGAAGGAGTTCCAGACCAAGTGTATTCTGCCCCCTGCTGCTTGGTTTAAGTGTACTGTTGGAGCTGGTTTTCCTGCAGTATTAAAAAAAGATTTAATTAGTTTATATTTGACAATTTTACAATTTATTACATATCATCGTAACAAAACACTGTACCTTAGTGTAATTCTATGAAACATTAGTATTTCTGAATGTAAACAGAAAAATCTCTTTTGCTGTTGTATTGGTAGCGTCCTTTGCAAGTGAAGTATGCCTTCACACATCATGAACAGTTCACACACTGGCAGCTTGCATTTTCAAATAGAGTTATGAAAACAATTAATATATCAGTATAATTATTTTTACAGGAGCGTGATTCCAATACAATTCCAATACAAACTTAAACAAGAGCTGGTCTAATTCTGCTTTCTTGAATAGGCATAAATTGGCAACAATAGGCTTAGTTTTGTAATTGCTGAGACTTTTTTGTAAAAGGTAAAATCAGATTTGAAAGTTTTCATAGAAACTTCTGGACAAGCAACCCAAAAACAGACATCATGTGCTCTACTGGTATCCAGCTAGCTCTCTGAAAGCATTTTGATTTTAAAATAAGCGTATAGAGCTAGCCTGATGTTGCACACCTTAAGTGCTACACACCATAGACACCTTATAATACACAGTATTTTATATACAGTATATGATACACATGTTAATTAACCTATCCATGCTCCGCCCACAGATGCATTCTTTTGTAGTAACTAGTGATGTTAAAATAAAGTTTTTGAAGCCTTGAATCTTTTAAAATATTATGGGGAAAGCTGATTCACTGCACACATTATTCACAGGGCACATGTGTGACACCTGCTGGCGAAGAGGAGGCTCTGCAGTCAAGGAAAACACGTTCAACAGTCAGGGGATCCATTTAAATGTGAAGCATATGTATGTGACTGATTCAGACTGAGATTCAGAGTCTAAACTTCCCTGTAAGACTATATAGAATATGTACTGTAATCTGCTGGAGTACATATTTCTCCTGAATCTCATTATTTTTAGAATCATGATGGTCGTACCCATTTTGCAAAGAGAAAGATGGGTTCCCCCTTTAAATATTGGGCCTTTTAAGCGCTTCTTTCCTGCGCTCTTAGAATTTTCTGCTCATTTGGGGGCATATTCTGGAAAAGCTGTCTTCTATACAAGCAGTTTACAAGAGCTGAGCTGGTCATTCTGCCAAGGAGAATGTTGGTGGACGCCTCTGCCCTCATGCCACTTTTGGTCCCTACAATGGCATCCACATGATTACAGCCTTTACAGTCTGGTTCTCTTTTCTGTTGAGCAGAGGGATGGCCCTGATGAGTTCAGCTTTGTTCCCATCTCTCAATGTGAGTTTACAGTGGTACTGCTCTGGCCAGCAACAAGACCATCTGAGACAAAGCAGCAAGTAATGTAAGTAATAAAGTAATGTTACATACATATGACCTTTTCAGAGTATTTTATTTCTCAGTGATTCAGCTGCTGAAAGTTTTCTCTGTTTCTTGTTCTCCACTGGTGACATTCCCCCACTTTACAGACAGCTGCTTATGGCCCCCAAGGGCCCAGCAAGTAAGACATTTTTATTTAGTTAGTTTTTAATAATGGTTGTAGCAGTCATGATAATCAATAATAAAAATAAACTAAAATATACATACAAACATGTTTCCAAAACATTAGGACATTTTGCAAATGCAAATAGAAACAGATTGCAATGATGTAGTATTTAATTGAAAACAGTACAAAGACAACATATCAAATGCTGAAAAACACTTTCCTATTTTGAATTTGTTGTCAGAAGGTTTCAAATAAAGTTGTCAATAAAAGACTGGTAAAGACCTGGTAGAACATCTTACAACTACTTGTCTTGCATGGGTGACCCTGGATCACTTCCGAAAACCATTGTTTGTGAACACAGTTCATCACTGCATCCACAAATGCAAGCTAAAACTGAATCATGCAAAGAAGAAACTGGAAATAAACAGGATCCATAAATGCTGCTGCCTTCACTTGGCTAAGCTCATTTAAGATGCGCTGAGGTGAAGTGAAAAAGTGTCCTGTAAAGTGTCCGACTGCTAAACTGGCCTCTCTGCAGACCACTGAAAACATTTGGTGCATTATAAAAAGCAAACTATGACAAAGGAAACCCTTACAGAGAAAAATTATTTCCATATTATTGCATTCTGTATTTAGTTACATTTGGCACAGTGTGACAATTTTATTGAAAACAGCTTTAACTGATCGATAAATAAATTGATTATCCTGATTTTTAGTATATATTAAAGGGCTGGGAGGGACCTGATCAGTCAAACAAGTTTTCGTATGCCTACAAAAAAATGATTTCAAATGATTAATACATTCTAAATGTTGGTGTTTTGATAGAAACTAAGTTATATGGTAGTTTTAAATTCTGTTGAATGAAAATTGTCAGTGTGAACATTGCCCAACCTAGCAACAGTTGCCTACAGAAGAACATGGATAGGTGAATTATTCAGCACAGAAAGTTCTCACCTGTATAAACCAGCCTCACAGGGGCTGATGGGGAGTTCCCTGCTGAAGTGACAGCACTTACATTCACCTCTGTCACCTCCAGGGGCAGCTGTAACGTATACTGAGAGGCAGCTGCTGAGCAGTTCAGGGTACGTGTGGCACCATTCTCTTTATAAACCAGTTCATAACCCAGCAAGTCTCCGTTATCATCTTCTGGTGTAAAAGCCTAAGAACAAGCAAAGTGTTCATAAGAACGAGTGACCAGTAAAGAGATTTCAGCCAAGAACCTTGTAAAGCACAGGGCTATGAGTATTTGGACAGTGATACGTGTTTTAGTAAATTTGCCTCTGTGAGCCACCACAAAGCATTTGAAATGAAGCAGTCAAGATATGATTGAAGTGTAGACTTTCAGCTTTAATTCAAGGGGTTTAACAAAAAATACTGTAGGAATTATGAATTACAACCAATTTATATATAGTTCCTCAATTTTCACAGGCTTAAAAGTAACTGGACACACTAACATAATTAGTTATGTTTATTTTTAATATGTTAATTGAAGTCCATGTCTGGAACCAAAGGACATTACTAAATGCTGGACAAATAGCTCTATACACTTCAGAGTTCCTTCTGCTACTTCGATCAGCAGTCACATCATTAATACCATTAACACCAGAGACCCAGTTCACTGGCAGCCATTCACGCCCATGCCGTAACACTGCCTCCACCATATTTGACAGATGTGGCATGCTTCTTCTTCCTTTTCTTTTCACATTAATTCTGGAAAAAACTGATATTGATTTTACTGGTCCAAAAATCTTGTTCCAGAACTGGCAAGGCTTTTTTGATGTTTTCTAGCATCTAATCTGGCCTTTCTGTTCTTGAATATTACCAGTGGTTTGCATCTTGAGTTAAACCCTTTATATTAACATTCATGGAAGTGTCTCTTGATAGAATACTCTTGACTTTGCTAAGTGCTGTGAAGGGATTTTTCTTCATTCTGCATTTGTGCAGTTTAGTTGTCATCCATAGTCTTACAGCTCTTCTGGTGTTGCCGAGTTCACCAGTGCATTCCTTCTTTATAATAATGTAACAGTTGAAAGGTTCTGCTATCTCTCTTATAGGCTTGTTTTCTTATTCCAGCCTAATGATGTCTTCCTTTGCTTGCATCGGCACCTTATACTGAGAGCTTATATGAACAACTACCAAATGCATATTCAACACTTGGAATCAGCTCTAGACCTTTTATCTCCTCAATTTGTTATGAAATAATGAGGGAACAGAGCACACCTGGCCATGAGACTGTTTATCAGTCCATTACTATCAGTCCATTTACTTTCAAGCCTGTGAAATGTGAAGGACTATGTAAAAATAACTGTAATGCAATATTTTTGTTAAATACTGAAAGTCTACACTTCAATCACATCCTGACTGCTTCACTGTAAAATTATGAACTAAATTTAAATTTATTTGTGTTAGGTACAGGCAGTATAAACATTTTGAGTTATTCAGTGTAGATGGAGCAGCTTGTCTCCAGTAGAGGGAGCAGTAGGTCTTCAATTTCTCTTTCCTTGTCCCTCATGTTTAGCCCTGTAAACTATTCAGTATCTGTAATATGTTTACCATAACAAACTACAAACTACACTACCAAATTGACACTTAAGCTATATAATTACATGACAGACTAATTTAAGTCTGAGCCCACATGCAGGCTCTTGTACTTAATCATCAGTGGAATGGTCTTTTGTGATGAGGCACTGTAACTGGGGTGTGTATGGTTAAAGGCCTCCTGTTTGGCTCTTCCAAAAATGCCTGTGAAAACCATATCCTGGCCCTAACAACCACTGGGAACACAGATGTTGACATTTTGTAATTAAGTTTAAAGCAGTTAAAGGTGTTTTACTACTCTATATGTACCAAGCATTATGTATTACATTACGTATTACATTAAACTAACCAACAGCTGCATTTTCTCATTAAAACAGGGGGGAGTTTGAGCTTGAGAGGAGTCCAAGCACACTACGATATATGCTGGGAGGTGGAGCAAACAGAACCACATGCCTCTCTTCTTTAAAAGGGAACATCTGATGGTCTTTACTTGGGTCTTTTTTTCAAAGCTGGATTTCACAATAAGCTGGATAATTTAAGTCAAAAGTGAACACGGTCCAACAGGAGTACTTCTTACTTCTTATCCCAGAAGACAGGCTTAGCTTAAAGCTTAAGTTGTCTACTTAACTGAGAAATCCTGCTTTGTGAAATAGTTTCCTGCCCAGACAGTGAGACAGAGAGAGAGAGAGAGAGAGAGAGAGCGAGAGAGAGAGAGCGAGAGAGAGAGAGCGAGAGAGAGAGAGAGAGAGAGAGAGAGCCTCTATCAGATGATCAGTAAGTTAGTAGATTACATCCTTCACTAAGAAGAAAAGAGGAAAAGGGTCATGAGAACATTTCCTTTAGTCTAAGCAAGAGGATAAGAGAGAAAAAGCTAAAGCAAAGATATTATTAAATGAATTAATGTTGAAGTTTTTACTTTTGACTGTGATAACATTTGTATTAATATTTCAGATGGAACTGATTTGTATTATCATTTACTTTTTTAAAAAACAAATCTAATTACAAAACATGATCTGGAACTGGAATAACACAAAACTTAAAAACTGATAATGAAGAGGAAACAAGAAATATAAAGGTTATGAAGAAAGAGCAGGATAAATAAAGTGGGGAAAAAAGTAGCACATGCAAAACAGATGAGTAGATGGAGGTAATAGATGTTCAAAGATAAGAGAAACATGAAGAGGGACAGTTTTTTCCACAAGGGCTGCTGGTGAACTATGCAAATGGCTCTAATGGTAATACTAACCTTCCACAACACTGTCACATTCTGTGTGTGGCTCCTATAGTTCCTCATGATGCCTCTCCACACATCAAGCTTGTCTAAGGGTGCTGAGGAGGAGAATCAAATTGAAATAAGTCATCAGCACAGATAAAAATCAGCAAGTAGACTTATCTACTTTAAGGGCAGGATATCACAGAGGTTTTTACAAGCATCAAACCATCAGTGACGCAGTATTCACAATTCTAAAAGATGTTGTTTATAACATTTGATTGGCTGTTCATATACATGTATATATTATATATATAATTCTTCATACACAGGTCAGGTCAGGAAAGTTCTGTATTAATGCACCATTATTAATGTATTCACTGCAAGTGTTGTCTATGGATCACTGACCATCACCTGGCCACTAGGGAAGTTTATTATAATTACCAATAAATAAGTGAGCTGTATTTTTTATATTTTGTCACTTGTTTTTGTTTTAAGCAATGTGCCTAACAGCAGCCACTAAACAATGAAAGCCATTTCATTGTATTCACAGTAGCCATTTTTACCTCGCCCAGGGCTTTTCTGACTGACCCGCGAACTCCATGAGCTGCAGTTATGCATCAATAAGACTGTGCAGACTCTCAGCTCAAACTGATAGAAGGTCAGTGGCTCCAAATTGTCCAGCATCAGCAGTTTTCCTGTATGAAGCTGAGTCACATTTCCTTCCATCTGATCAGATAAAATCTATGTTAGCTTTTAAACTTTATATCACTCAAACTGAAATCATTTTACTTCTTTCACCCAATCTACAATAACAATTTCTCCAGTCTCCTATAGCTAACAGAATCTATAAACATCCATTGCTTACCAAGGCTGCATCATGCATTTTTCTGAACCTCACTCTGGGTTTCAGCAGCTCCATATCGTCTGAGCTCTGCCAGTGGATGATGGTGGACAGTAAGCCTTTTGCAAATGCAATCTGCTCAATTTGTGGAGTACTCAGAATCTCTATAGGATTATAAAAGAAAAACAAAAATAATTTTATTATACCAATACTTCAGTGATCCCTAACCCCGCAACCCTGCACATAGTTTTCCCTACTCTGGGACACACCCTTCGCCTCAAAAATGGCTTTGGTAATGAGCTGATGGTACCGCTCTAAAGTACAACTGTAAGGGACTCCTCAGATCAAATGTCACAAAGTGATGAAGCAAAAGGCAGCTATTGAATGTTCATAACAAATGTCATATCGCTTTTACTCAGTAGGGGAGAATAACAAAAGCAGGTCACATTAGTCAGACAGTCCACCCGAAAAATTCCAGAAAGAAGAAAACATCAATGATAAATATATCAGTGATATCAATGATATGTTTTTGAAAATAAGCTTATTGTCCAGTCATGTTTTGCACTGACTTTTCCTTCTTCTTTTTTTTTAGGCTTTTCCATTGCTATTAGGTTCAGAGCAGAGCCCTGCTCAATTTTCAGCAGTGCCATGTAGTGTTCCATCTCAGACTATACTGAAAACAGAGTTAACATTACAAGCTTTCCTTTCTGGCTATAATAGAAGTTAATAGCTCTACCTGCATATACAGACAAACATTGGAACACTCATGGTCAAATGATGTTTTTTGGTTTTTGTGCATTATAGAAATGCATAATGTCTAGGTGCTTGCTGAGTTTAACATATTAAAGATGCCATAGAATTCAAACCTGTATTTACATTGGCATAGTTGAATAAGGGGACTTTAGTAACTGGAACTGACATACCATTATCTTCAAACACTGTTATCTTCTCCTTCAAATACAAATCCATCATCTAACAAAAAAGGCCAGTAAAAAGGGCAATTTCAAATTCCAAACTGCACCATAAATATACAGTATTTACGCTCCCAAAATTTACATACGGCCATGGAGCAACAGCAACAAAAATGGTGGACTATGCAGAGAAATCTACTGTTCCATACTGTGAAGGCAATATCAGCACTTTTCCTACTTGTTCCAAGGAACCATGCCTAAGCATAGCTAGAAGTAACCAAGTATAGCTAACTAATACTATGACAACCAGGCTTTTTAGAGTTCATTTTGTCCCTTTCTGTGTCTGTTTTGACAAGCTGTTTCAGTGTGATCATTGCTGTGCCTTGCTGTAAACCGTTAAATCAGAGCAGAGCTCATCAATTTATTCATGATTGTTTCATTCTAGGACCAAATTATAGGGTTTTAAATGGGCGTGTAAAACCACATCTGGCCATGTTTCACTCCGACCGAAGTCACACACTTTCTATGTAGAACATTAGAGAACATTTGTAAATGTTGAATAATAGTATTCTATGGAACTTAAATAAAATATACAATAAAATAAATGATAAAACATTACATAACTTCTGCAGCACTCGCCCCCAACATGTTACGCTCAACAAATAAACAGTAACTGCGCAAAAGTGTATCCTCTGCAGAAGATGTGTAAACTTGTTTTCATCTAGAAAATCAACAAAACCTGTAATTAGACTAGGAGCGCCGAAACCTTTGCATATGACTGGACATAAGAAAGCACTTGTTTTCCAGGATTTGGTCTGAGTTTAAAAAAGCTTGCCCTTCTGTGTGTATATTTGACAACAGTATTTTACATGTGCTCCACTTTTCCTTCAGACTGTTTCGTCCATGTCACTGAGCAATAGGTAATATATATATTACATATCATATGTCATAATTAAATTCTCTGATTGTTTCATTCCTGTCATTAACACATCCATGCTAGCAGAACTACAAAAAGAGTTCTTTAATGTATGGCCAGCTAGGACTTGGATAGAGCTTCAGCTTCTGAAGCTGGATCAGTAAAGGAGACTGCTATTCTTGGATCAGTAAGTAAACTGCAAACCCATCAATTACCAGGAAAAAACATGAAGCAGAAGAACTTTGATTTGGTTTGAGTTTTTTACATAGACATCTTACTTCTTAAGAATATCTGTTTATCCGTATGTCTGTATGTGTTTATGTAAAGATGGTTAGATACATGTACTTAATATTAATTTCTTCACGCATAATTATATATAAATAATTACATAGCAAACACTTGGGTTTAAGAAGTGTTTACATTTGAAGTGCTTATCTCCTGCTACTTATTTATCTTCTTGCAGAGTTCAGATCCAGACAATGTAACTGATAAGTTGGACCATTACTCCAAAGCATTACTCTAAAGAACCTTTTGTGGCACTTTCTTGTTTTGGAGAATCTTCAAGCCTTTGAAAGGCCCTTCACACTCACATGTCATATTTACACAAAATGTTCTTTTCAAGAATCATCCACAGAGAAACAAATGAAAATGGCAACATACGGTCAGCCACGATGTCCCGTCCACACACGAGGTGATGATTCCCTTCTTGCTCCACTGTGCAGTGAAGACTGAATTTTGGCTCCCTGACAACAAGCTGTGTTGTCACATTGGAGCAGCTAATGTTCTTAAAAATAATCTGTTTATTGAGCAGTATGATGAAGAGTCTGTTACACTGCACAGTGTTGGATCGGCAGACCACAGTCAGGTTGGAGCCCATAGGGATGATATCTTTATCTACTGTCAACTCTCCAGCACACACAACACCGTAGCAGTCTAAAGAGAAGAGCAGCAATCAGTCAAAACGTTAGGAACCAGAGCAAAGCATGATACCCCAAAGACTTCTACTGACTGAGCAAAATGGCTCAACTCTTCAACATTGCAAACTAACCCCAAAAAAACCCAAAGATACCACAGAGCATCACTCACCTCCAGGTTTGTAGAAGAGCAGTAAAAGACAGATAAGTTGCATGATGGCTCCGAGGAAATCCATGTCACGATCTTCTTGCTCTGACCCTCTTTGACAAATGACATTGTACAGTACATGAAGCGTTAGGATCTATCTCTTCTCTTTTGCTGTTCTCAAACACATTTAATCGTTGACAGACAGGTCATCACCACAGCGGCTTACCATATCTCTGCTCCTCTTCTTCCTCTGATAAAACGATTATCTCAATCTTTGTTAATGTCAAGTGTCCCATATGTGCACTCAACACTCGCACGCACCTCAGACCTTCACTGTTGATAAAGTAGGAGGAAAAAAAAAGAAAGAGATTTATTACCAGAGGACCTGAAGCAAGACGTTCGCTCAAACTGTTACCGACCGTTTTGTGCAGATGCCTGATGTCATTTTGCTTGGCTGCAAAATGTTTTTTCTCAGAGTTCGCGTTCTCTTTTAAGGGGCTATGACCTAGATTTGTGGCTTTTGTGCCTTTTGCTGGAACTTTGAGTCTGTCTCTGAGCACGTGGGTGTCCCACTTCATCAACCTCCTTTTTTAGTCATCGCACTTTTGTTTAAGATCAGGTTGCCTCAGATGTTGCAAGCATTGGAAGGGTGAACTGTTTGGAACTTCATGAACATTTTAATTCTTAACTAAAGAACTTCATGAACTTCCCAACACCTTGAACATTCCTTAACATTCAGCAAATTCTTCAGTACATAAGAGGAACTTGTAATCTTCATAGAGGTGCTTATTCTGTTTCTATACTAGGTCATGGTAAGCAAAACAATCCTCATCTTTGCACCTACGGCTCACCGCGTTTTCTCATTGGCCACTTCTCACTCCTATAGTGTTATCACAAACGCTCGCTTTGAAGGATCAAGAGTTCATGGCAGAAGATTCTGAACATGGTACAAAGAAGTCCCTTAAAATGAAATGTTTGAGAACATGCATTATAACTCTTTCTCATGAAAGCATTAGAACTCTTTCTTATAAAACGTATGACCCAGCGGATGATATTGTGAGATAAAAAAAATCTTTAAAAAATGAAGGAAAACTTCTGGAGAGACATTCTCATTATATTTAGTTTTAACCTGAACAAGCAACAGAATGAGCAAATTTCCTGAGAGTAAGCACACAAATTATCTAAGCACACATATTAGATTATTGTAAATAATCTAATATGCTGCCAGAAATAGAATTACTGTACCATGTTTCACGTGTCTCCTGTCCCATTTAGAGCGTGTGAACGCAACAGCCTCAAAAGTCAGTCTACTCCGCATTTCTGATCTTTCTGCTTTTAATTTCCATCCTCACTTCAAAGGCCTTCTGGGGAAGCCCCACTAGACCAGTAGCTTAGGCGTTCGTCAAGACACACGGCTATGCAAATGTAATTATTTTTTTATCAGTAAAGATAATTTCATATTATCCACTGGATTAATGGAAAACAGGGAACACATGAAGAAACAACAGCATTTGTTTATGTAAAGGACTCATGCTAACCAAAACACCTATTTGTTTGCAGCTTGTGTGAAACTCGTAGCTCTAAACCTCAGGAAAGTGATAACCACATTTCTTTATAAAATGAAAGAAAGAAAACGTGAAGAAACCACAAACCTGCTACAGATGAAAACACATGAGCAAATGCTTCTGCAGGTATACTGTAGAAGTCTAATGGCTTCAGTAACATACTAAATAAATCATATTTGTATTGTTGTGTGATTCCTTAATTTTTTTTTTTTACTTCGCACTTGTTGTTTACTTTGTTTTGTGGACTTTTTTAATCAAAGTGAAAGGCATTTCAGTCATTTTCTTTCAGAAAACTGTGACTATAAATTGACATACTAAAATGCTGCCTCTCATTTCTTATATAATAACAGTTTAGAGATAGAAAGGAAAGAAGACTTCTTGGGTTATTCCCGGGGAAAATGCTCTCCGTTTTAATCATAAAACATTGTTAAAAATTAGGCCTCATGCCTAATAATTACTCATTCTGATCACTATAGAACCACCTCCAATGGGGGATCACCTTGCTTTGATCATTGTTTGGTTTGACTAATTTCCATTTTCTACAGTTAAATCTTAACTGACCTCTCTCTGTGTTTTCTTTTTGTGTAGAAACTTCAAGATACCTTTTTAGTAAAATAAGAGCCAAGTAGAATATTGGGTTTATTACATCACTGTACAAGATACAATGTAAATATGTTGGCTTATGTAACACTTAACACAAATTAACTGACCAAAGTATCTGAAAATTGTTGGGTTCAAATGTTCAGTACTAAGAACACATAAAATACTAAATTTGATCAATGTACAATTTGATTTAATTTGTATTTATTTGAGACTTATGTGTTATTGAAGTCTGATGTTTTCTGATGTTCCACAAATTCCAAGTTCCATTTAAGTTACTTTTTAAAATGAAACAAAAATATTTCCTCATAGGTGATCTGTTAATTTACGGTCTGTTAAACATACTTTAAGTGACTTTGTGAGCCTTGGTACCACTGTAAGTAAGAGGTGACAATGATCTTTTTTTAAATGCTTTGAAACCATTAATGATTGGTACAGACAACTAATGTAATGGAATACAAGAAAATATATCAGAAATATTTTGATATACTGTTTTACAAATCTATTTTAACATCTAATGGACAAAAAAAAAATCAGGAAATATCTTTGAAAGAAAAAAGTTTTTTTTTTTTTTTTTAAGTATTTTTTGAAACAGTTTGTCCACAGTGCTGTCAGGGAATCAACAAGCACTTTGGTCAACTTTTCATGTTGAGCTTTGGGTTTACTTTAGTCATCCATGTAAGTTTTGCATCAGCTTAATTTGAAGTGAAAGTTTTCACTTTTGGTGAGCACCACAGGCTCTGCACAGATGAGATATATCAGTTTAGTTTTTTTTGCTGTAGACTTTTTTTAACACACCATTTACTACTTTATACCAGAAATGCTAAATAAAATATAAACTCTACAAAAATCTGCTCAATTTTTCACTTTATGTCCTGAGAGCTACTCTTTGTAAAGTAACTGACATAAATGTGACTAGTGGTCTTTGTCAGAACCACGGCCCACCAGATGACAAATATCTGTCATTAGGAGATTTGAATCACTGCGATTGCCACAATGTCCTAGAAGAACATACATGCCAAAAAAATAAACAGTTTATAATGGAGGTGAGGTGCTAATGATTTGAGGCAGGTCACACTTTTGACTAAACTAACAAGTTTGAGTTGTGTGAACTCTGTTTCCCTGAATTTGATTTCACTTAAAAAAGGAGTGAAATAAGTTGACATACATATTTAAGTTGCCTGGACTTCTCATGTGTTACAGTGTTCCAACTGATAACTCTATCAACTTTGGTTTTAGCAATTGAAATGACACTCCGCACTGGGATATAGGTCAGTTGCATCTGATGCAGGACTTATAAAAAACACTGTACTTTGTAAGACATCTAAAGACTGTGGACCAAAACAGTTCTGCTGTTGTCATAAAACTTTTAAACAGCAAAAGATTCAGCAAAATTATTTCTCCAAAAATGAAATGCCACTTCGTGTTATGTAAAAGCAAGCTTGATGATGGGTTATGTGGTCTGCTGACCTTGATTTTCTGACGGAAAAAAAAAGGGCACATCCTTTGATCTCAATGCATCGTACATTCTTCAAAGCAAAAGCTCCAGGTAAACACATACTGGGCTTCTTCAGCAAGGTCCTTTATAGGGCAGCATTCAAGTGTCATAGTGCTTTTCTTACCGCAGCACGCACTTGAAGTCATCAACGACTTGAAGCTGAAAAGAGTCTAAATTATGTAGGACTCAGGACCCCCAGCACTGAGAGTGATGGATTTAAGCTGTAGAGTTTTAACCATTTCCAAACTAATCCTACAGTCACTGTCCAGCACCTTTTTTTGGCCAAATCGGAACTTCAGCAAATTAGATCTGGTGTGCAGCTGACTAAATTCAAATGGACTACAATGAGATGTCAGGGGCCACTATTAATAACCTGCTTTTTCTGATTTTATTCGAAAGGTTTAGAATAATTAGAGTCGCATAGAAAAAAACACACTTCCTCCCAAGATAAATAATTTCTTTTTTATTCTTTTGGCTGCCTAACACTTTGGCACAGTCCTGTTGGGGACTCAGGGACAAATCTCATAGAGTCAGAATCATGTTACATGCCAAGTACACTTGCATGTTCTAGAAATTTTTAGCAACAATAACATCACATACAATACCATGTGCATCATGTCCTAGACCCCATCATCTTTGTCATGGACAGTTGGTACAGATTTGTACGTGGTTTAGAGAGTAACTCAGACCACACTGGGTCATTTTATGCATCCTGAGTAGCAGGATAATATCTGGATACGGTCAAACAATATAAAACTACAAATGTAAACACATCCAAGATGCATAAACAGATACAGTGTCTGTGAGGAAGATAATGTGACTAGAGATGCATTTAACTACTAAGTGTAAATGCATGTGGCTAAACGCATAGACATGAAACATGCCTTTACAGAACTGATGTTTTGCAATGCTGGCATGGCTTTTCAAACTCCAAACAATTTTACAGAGATGCAAAAAAACCTATTAAATGCTAAATAAAATTACAAAATATGGCCTCTGCAAAACAAGAGATGGAATAATCAGGTTGGAGCCTGCATCTTTAGTAGGGTCGGGAAGTACTGGAATACATCATAGAACAGCATTATGTAAACAGGAGATGAAACAACCGTAATCAGATTAATCAATTAAACAAGGTGATTACCAGCAGGATTACATTCAAACCCCATACAATCTATAGAAATCTAAATATGTTTATTTGCCATAACATCTGCAGCGTTTTCCCAAATATATATATCTCATGTATGTATCCTCACTTTGCATATTGTGTGAATCTACAGCAGCAAAATGATCTGATAGTAAGCTCCTTTATACAGTGCTTATTGCTCTAGATATAAATTACAATCTTTAACCTGCCAGTTAACCTGCCAGATTTTATTGCCAAAGTGAGTAAATATTAACTACAAAGGGATGTTTCATGGGCAGTAGAGTTAGTTATGTTGCTGCATAAACTATGTCTTTCTTCATGAACTTTAGGATGATGGAATAAAAATGATCAATGGTCATTATTTGTAACCAAGACAGTCCCACTTAGACTTCATGTGAAATCATGCCTTTTTAAAATGATAGGTCACAGTTGTGTGGGGTTGCTGAAAGTGCAGAGAACTAAGGGGGCATCAACAAATTACACCACAAACATGTTCAACAAAGGTCAAGCGGGCCCACCAATATGAAGTCTTATGCGGCAGTACGGTACAGCCCCTTAGCAGACACAAGTGATGACCAGCCAGACTTGTTAGAATAGTCTCTATAATTATTGTTAATTAACTTAACACTATTTCTAATGCTCATGAGTAACTCAAACAATTTATACTCTACAAATCTGTCACCTTTATGTTGGACATATTTCCACATATTACGCCAATCAGACTTGGCAATTTCACTAAATGTGAGACCAGTGACTGTTCCAGCTGAGTATAAATGGCTCTACACCTTACTTAAAAAGCCGATTTTTGAGGGGAAGTAAGAATAGCACACGTAAAGCACAGACAGCTAAGTCGCCTATAATATATCATTATGTTTCATAGAGCAGGGCAGATCTCCTGTTTGCCTTGTGCTTAGCTGAACTCTTATTGAAGCAATCCAAAAGGAATGCAAAGTAGTCAGGTTACCTGACTTTAATATAGTAACCCTTTAGGATTAGGTTACAAGTACATTTTAACAGGTAATCAGGAGCCTATAAGAGAATACATGTTTACAGCAAGCCTCCCAACCCTGATTCTTGAACTAATCTATAGATTAAAGATATGCAGAACGTAGCAAAACTGCCTCCAAATGCAAGTACACTGTCTATTATAGACTGTGATTTGTGTAATTGGAAAGCAGCCACATTTTATTATCCATAAAAACTTGGCTGGATTGTTTTGTTCAAAACTGCATGAACCACCACTCACACTAAGGAACAGTCTGTGTTTGTTGTTTGTTTGCTGTGTTTGCTAGCTTAAACTGTCCTTACCTGTTTCTATCAGTTTCTGTAGTTTTACATTCGTTACATTTCCTTCACAATTTAATATGAGCTCAATCATTTTAACTGCTTTTGCTAACCAAAACTGGTTTTAGCTTACTGTAACTGACCGAATTCAGCTTCTTATTCGCCGGCGTCCTTGTTTGAATTGTCCCGTTCCACCTTAAATGGTGCAGCAGTTACTTAAAGGTGGAACGGGAAAAAGACGCGGAAGAATAGGCAGCTGACTCCAGCCCCACTGACTAGTGCACCTGCGGAGAGAGCACGTCCTCTGATTGGCGCATGGTGGGCGTGGTGTTTGAGGTGAACTCGGTTGCTATGGTTCCGTCCTGGCGTTTTTGTACCTGCGCAGTTGTTGATTATGGACATGTCACCCAACTCAGCGGCCCAGTTAGAGTCTGACTGGTGATCGTTTTGCGAGGAATACATGACTATGATTTGGAGGCCAGTACTATTGTAGGATGTAAGAAGACATGTTAATAGGCCTGTTAGGGTCAGGTGAGTGAGTGAAGACAGCTAACCTAACAGCCCATCACAGGGATCAGATCACTGACAGGTTAGCGCCGCTAGCTAACTGCTAGCTCCACTTTTCTGGCAGGCTTGCTTGTTAAATATCGCTGGTGTGCAGTAAAACCTTTATCCGGCTTCAGTAACGCTGAAATAAAAAAAAAATCACTGTTTGTGTTTTTTTTAAAGACGGTCACTCAGTGTTCCATACCGCGTGGCAGCTACTAGTCAAAGTCAAAGTGAACTGTCATTCAGACTTTACAGCAGGAGTGCATAGCTGAACGAGATTGCGTTTCTCCAAACTCCGATGTGCAAATGTAAACATAGTGCAAAGACACGAGACATACTAGTAACATAGTGCAGACGAGACATAAGTATAAATATAGAAGGGGGAAGTAACAAATACGAAACAACTATTCTTGTTACTGAGGGATTGGATTTACCATGAGGATTAAAATTAACTTAAAATGTCTCTCAACATAAACACAGGAAGCAAATCATAAATCAGTGAGAAAAGGATTTATGAAAAAAAGAAACCCCTTTCAAGCTTGTATGGGGCGTCTGTGGTTTGGCCATAGTAACTAAGTTGGTAGTATCGACACGTGCTTCTCGGTTAGGTTCACGGGCGGCTAAACCGTTGTTTTTGCTAACTGAACATTTAGAATAATAATATACATAAAACAAATGAATATCGTTACACTTCCATTATTGTAATATCATGTTTTGCGATGCACTGGTTCTAAACACACGCAAAGACTGGTGGCAGACAGCTTTTCATGTGTCGTGTTTACACCCCCAGACCGCTAGACAGCAGTGTTGTAAACCGTCTTCAGCCGTTAGACTTTTCAACGTAAGGTAATCCAAGATGGCGCCTGCCAATTATAGTGTATGGGGTGAACAGGGGTTCAGTTCCTGTCTTCTTACCTCTAGTTGGGCAACATGTGCTGAAAGAGTGAGCAGGAGGCTGAACTAAACCAAAACACAGCTGTATTTTCTAAAATCAGCTCACCTGAAAATGCGTGTTCAGGCTCAAAGTACAACACCCTTACATTTACAATAATAGCCACACTTTTCTCAAAGGATGGCAAAATTATTGCAAGAGCTTGGTGAAACTGGGAGAATTTTCGCCTGGTGTAAATGAGAGCTACTTAAGAGGGGAATGAGTCCCCCACCTCCTGCTCGCCAAACCATGTGATCCTGTTTCTGGAAATATTTTGTCATGTTGTCATTTGGCTTTATGTATGCGCTCTGGTGTATGGTACACCACTATTAGCATTAGCAAACCTGTGCATATGCGTTTGTGTTGTGTGTTTTCTATGACATGTATCATGATACATATTGTATCACCAGGTTTTTGCCAATATACAGCACTGATTAATAGAAGTACCCACAAGTTACTCAACCACAGGACAACCACAAGTAGACTACGAAGGCCTAAGTTACTCATCAGGCCATTATTTCCCCCCCTTTTCTTAGTAGGTAATAGCAACAATGATAACCAGATTACTTGAGTCCTTCAATGCCTTGGACACTTATTCCAAGACAGTGTTGGAAAGACATGCAAAGGTATATTTCTGATTTCTTAATGCACAAATGAGTGAATTTTCTCACAAGTAGTATCATTTTGTGTCATGGAAAAACCCCATTCTCTCTTTCAGAAGAGTTGCCAACAAAGTATACCAAGACATTGCTTTGCCTACGATAAGGGTAACACAGTGCCGGTGTTGCACTATAACTTGGACATTCTCAGTCCCAGAACGTCCATTTATGAGCCCAAATCCAATGCTGTCACTGAGGAGGAAGATCGTCTTTCTAAAAGACTAAGGTAAAGCTCATACTGGATGTCTGGTAATTCCAGGGCAAAAGCTGCAAGCTGTAGATGTGTTGGTGCCTTGGTGTTGATGACCTAGTCCTAACTGTTACACATAAATTTGTAATCAGAATACAATCCTACCTTTTTCATCAGACTTTGGAATCAGTCCCACTTAATCAGTTTCCAGTTGTCATGGTGCTTTACAGAGTAATGCCTTAGAGGTCTATGGTGTGTCTGGACCCACCAGGAAGCACACTTTGTTCAGGCTAATGTATCATGTTTAGGATTTCGAAGTCTTCATGCCCAGTAACCAGCATGAAAGGGACCTCCAGCATCAGATCAGTTGAGCTTATCAGTAGCAAAATCGACATACAGCCGTTTACAAGCAATGAAAGCTCGGCCTGGACAAGTCCAACTAAAGTTAAACCATCAGATGGAAGCTTCATGCGCCAAGGTAAGACCTACTTCTAGCTGGGACATGTGAGACCAAGTCAGCAAGAATATGACTCGGATTTTATGGGCATAGCTTTTTAAGTTGAATCCTGCAATCATTTATTTGTCGTTTATGTAAAATGAGTGTAAAATCAGATATGCCATTGACAAGAAATATTGTTTTTTATTTATTTGAATCACTTTAACTTAATATAATTTGTTCTACTTGAGTAGAGCATGTACAAGTCTGAGTCTGGGAAACTCAAAAGAACTAAATAAATAACCATTTCACAGAACTGACCAACTTAAACAAACATGGTTTTGCAGTGTATTATTAAACAGTTGTAAACAGGTATTGTGTGCTCTTTTTCATAGACAAAGAGGAAGAGGGAGTGGGTTTCATGATCGCATCTTTGAAGAAACCACAGTCTCTTCGGCCCTACAGACGATCTCCACAGAGAATAAAGTGGTCAAGAGAGGTGTCATATCATATGCTGAGAAACTAAATAATGCACCCTCCTCTCATGTATTAGTAATTTTGCTCTTTATATCAGTCTATAATGCCACTCTATCAATACATAATTGCCTATTTTTTTACACTCTTTATTGCCCATAATTTTCTGCCCATGACAGGGCCTTTTATTTTATGTATTGTTTATGTGGGCTGGGTTGTCTGAATTTTTGCATACATTTTCATGCATATTTCTGATAAGTAAACTCATGACCAGGGATGGTCACTGTGTGAATACTATTCTTTTTAAAGAGATTTTAGGAAGTAGTCGGTATCAACATGCTCTGAATGAAGCTGTTTGCATTTCAGATGGAGAATGTTCCCTCTTTATATGCACTAAACAAGGACACGAGTAAGGCCTTGGTGGGAAGCAGCCTTGGATACACAGACACCTCTCACTGGCGCTCCAACTCCTTTAACAATGGTATGAAAGCATTTTCTTAAGTGAGCAAATTTGTTCTAATCTAGTAGATCTATGCCCCAGTCCAGACTAAAGATGCTTCTTTTTTGTGCCTTTGACACTTATGTATTTTCTGTCTAGACTTTGCACTTTTCATTTTTTTTTCTTAATTAGTTACACTTTGTACCTTATTGGCACTTTATTATTCTGTGCTGTTGCTGTAACATCATGTCTTCTCTACTCATGTTTCCTCTAGAAATATACCAATACCACTTTTTCCCCTCCTGATACAGACACCTTATTGTTAAGAATAGGCCGCAAGCTGTTTAGCGATGCCATTGACCAGCATAGACACACCGAGCTATTGGACACTGGTTAGTGGGCTGCTGTGCTAGCTAAAGGCTAAATTAAGGCTAAAGGTCTGTTGTTTCCTTCCCTTAATAGCATCTGGATTAACAACTCAGACTGTAAGTGACTTCACAGTGGCAGATGATGGTTTACTGAAAAAAAGCCTAGCTCAGCCATTCAGATAAGGATTAGCATATTCTTACCACAAAATATTGGCGATACAGATTTATCAATGAGAATTTTTACTGCTTACACCGCTGCTGTGTTGTTAATTTGTCTACTGTTTTTTTTAATTATTTCTTGTCTTATTTTATAAACTCAAGTAATGTCTCTTTTCTTTTTCTGATGTTCTTATTTCTTTTATTTATGTAAATTGCATTGCATTGTCTTTGTTTTATGCAATGTAAATGGCCTTGCCTTGCCTTGCCTTGCCTCGCCTCGTAACATCAGTTAGCTTCATACTAACACCTTAAAACAGTTTACACATATGCATATGAGCATGTGTGTATGTGTCTCTGTCTCTCCCAACAGTTGATGGACCATTCAAATTACCTGGGTCTGTTGGAATCATGGAGCTAAATCAAGGGAATGATGCTAAGTTTGGAATCAGTATGCTTCACAAAGTGTATGTTCACAGCATTAAGAAGTGTCCAAAGAGAAACTGTCATGATTTTAAAATGTCGAAGTACATTTCTCTCACTTTGCTTTTCACAGCTGTACTGGAGAGAAATCTAAAAGAGAGTTTCCCCAAGAGCAGTTACCTCCGTTTGAAGAGGAAGTCCTTGTTGAGTCTGTTCCTCTTAGCTTTGAAGATGAGCTGGAGAGGAAAAACGTGAAAGTGCTTACACCTTGCCCTACATCTGTTTATAAACCATTGCCGGTAAATATCTGCCTTTCAAATTCATGCCTAAACCCTTAGTTAAACATTGATGTTTGAGAAAGCAAACATGCTGTTCAACATTTACTTTTCGGGTGGGCTGTTCATTAAGTCTGCCACCATCTCTGAAGCCACACAGTATCATTATAATCTGCTGCATGAGCAAGAAAGGGATACATTATTGAGTGTGCCATTTGGCACAGGAGATTCAGTGTGGGAAATAAAGTCTCATCCTTCTTTTCCAGTGAGCACATGATCACAAGAAGAATATGCCATGTGCCATTAGGGCTCACAGTAGCACTTAAAGCAGTGTTTCGTTTAGATGCAAGGCCCTGAATTTTAGGTGTTAGTTATACCATATATAACGTTATGTTTTGTTCTCTCGGTTTTTCATGGCAATCCATAAAGTCAACCTTTGGTTTTTAAATTGTGCATTATCTCCACAGATAGTCAGTGAAACATACCCTGTGGTGTACAGGCCACCACAGCATCAACATAAGCCATTCAGCAGCCCAGGCTTTCACTCTCTGGATTCCCCTGAGCCTTTGACTCAGGTTGCTGCAGTCAGAAAGAGCAAAGTCCACTCAGCCATTGTCCACATCACTGAGTCTATACAGACAGACTACATGATGCGCAGTCTGAGAGAAAGACAGACAGCCAAAGGTCTTCAGTGCTCAAGGTCCTATTCAAAATCTGGGCTCAAAGTGACGAGAATGGGGGCCTATCATGTGAACCTGCAATTGCTCTCTGCAGATGGACATGTGGTCAAGTCTCCAGATTTGAGGCGACTTCCTCTCCAAAGTAATTTAGATGTGTCTTTGTCTGTGCCTACAAACAAACGACCACAGATTCTTCCGGTCATGTCTAGAAGGATGGGGCACTCCTCTACTTGTGCTGGCCCTGTGGTTAACGGCAAGAACTCTGACCAAACTACAGACGCTGGAGAAAGGCCCTCCACCTATTCTAAGTTACTGCATGGATCCCCAAGGAGAAGATTTAGCAGCAGATGTTACATCTCAGCGCCACAGACCCAGCAAAGCAAAGGCAGCAATCCAAAAAACAAGCTGGACTTCCTGTTGATCTCAAAACCAGTCACGTACCGTCAGAATGGTGTGAAAGGCATTATCATCAACCGAAAGACTCATACGGAAGACTGGTCAAAAGAGGCAACAGTGCTGTGTGAAAACTTTATGTCTGAAGGTACAGACTCTGAAACTTTTGAGGAGTATGGGATGAGCTGTTCCACTCCAACCAGGCAAGCAGACCCCAGGGTCCATGAGACCGCATCTCCAGTAGCTGAGGTCACTGGTTGTAATGGCACTGAAGACACTAGCAAGTTCAGTTATTTCTTGCACCTTCCTCAGCCAATAAACATTCCAACTGCTGAAAGCTTGAATTAAAGGAACCTTAAAAATAGTTGTAACCCTATAGTATATTTCATCAATACAATATTTACTAGGAGGAAATACATTCCATTTCAGTTCACAGAAGCAGGTTTACAGCAATTCAGGCTCCTGAAGGGCAAGTTGATAGTGGCATGAGGAAGAGACTTTCTTTCTTTGTTAGCACAATACAGTGGAAATATTTAAGGGAAAGTCAGCTGACTGTTCACCATTCTCTCAAGAGTAACTAATTAGGATGTTTATAGGGTCACTGAGAGCGATTTAATGTGAAATGATGTTAAATGTAAACCCTTCACTACAGCGGTAATGGGAAAGCTAACACAGAAAGTTAATAGAAATAGTTACAAACCAGGCACTGGGGAAGAATATAAATATTTCTATATCTATTTTTATTTTTATTTTCTGTCTTGTTCTAAAATAGATTTGTAATAAAGTCTAAAATGGATTATTTAAATCTGTCCATGGCAGAGAGATATGTATGAAGTGTTTTAATGTGAAAATAGTCCCCACTATTTCAAAATCATCATCTTTACACATGTGTAGGATCTCTGGTTGTTTTGAGAGATAAATTAAATGCTGTTGTAGACATTGTGACTCCTGGTTCCCATCCTCACCACTGGTAAAGAAATCACTGTAAAGAGTCTATATGTTCCTCTACCATGAATCATTTTACATCAAATCACACTGAATTATTTTGTTTACATTTCTCATTTGTTCTAATCCAGCAGATCGCAGATATGCCCAAATTTGTTAATCTTTAAGTCCAGACAGAAGACAATTCTTTTATTCCCTGTGACTTTGACACCTTACTACTTTCTGCCTAGACATTGTACTTCCTTTTAATTATTCGGGTTTCCTTTAGCAGTGTCTTATTCTGCTCTGTTTTATTGGATGCTTGAAATAGTAAATAAAATGTATCATTCAAAATGTAGACATCGCGACTCCTGGTTGGCATCATCACCAGCACCATAAAGAAATCTGAAGAAAATTCATTTGATTTCTCCTTTAAGAAGCGACATCCAAACTGGAAGAAGTAAATGAGCACTTAGTTGCGAGGTGGTTTGTATGAAGTGTTTTTGCACAGTCTGTCCGAGAGGTGGCGACAGAGAGCGCCTCGCTCTTTAGCAGAAGTACGTGACGACACGGCTCGGCTGAACATGGCGGAAGGAGAGAGTCGTGAGAGAGAAGAGAGCCGAGAGAGTAGAGGAATGTAAAACTGGAGAAGAAAGCGTAGAAAAAAAAGGACGCTCCGCTATGGCGGACAAAACCTTAACACTCCTATTCAAGCTCCTGGCTGCGGCTTTCTACGGCATCAGCTCTTTCCTCATAGTTGTTGTGAACAAGAGCGTCCTGACAAAGTACAGGTAAGAAGAGTTTCTGCTGCTCCGCTTCACACAGACGGAGCACTGATCCCACTCAGTGTCCCGCACGGATTAGAGAAATCAGAGCGTTTCACCTCGCAGTGTTGGAGAGGAAAGCATGTCTGAGGTGAAAAATCTGCCTGCTGAAACCTGAACAGACTCGAGAGTAACTATTGTGCTAATGTAGGAGAAAGGGCGAGCTGTATTTCTCCGCTGTGGGCTGTTTTAGAGTGGCATGATTGTGGTAGGATCATTTCCCATAAAGGAGGAAATGAATGAGGATAGCGAGGACATGGGCAGCTGCTCTGCTGATGGTGAATATTTAATCAGGTGTCTCCTTTTGCAGGTTTCCCTCATCGATATGTCTCGGTATTGGCCAGGTAAGTGAAACGACCTGACTTGAAACTTTGTACAGCCTTGTGCACACGTACCTCCTGAGCTGTCGCCACTCTGCCCCTCCACAGATGCTGGCCACTGTGCTGGTGTTATGGGTGGGAAAGGCTCTGCGGGTGATCACCTTCCCAGGGTGGGACCTCAGCATACCTCGGAAGGTAAGGAACCTCTCTATACCTGCTTTCATAGAAGTGAAATGGGAACAGGCTGCGTTCTGTACATCTGATCGTCCAGATAAATTTGGTAAGACCGCAGAAAATGAAAGAATGGTCCTTGAGAACTGCGCAGGATGTTGCAACAGGCGTTTCCGAACCAGGACTTTAAAGCCATAGAATGGAAAACTTCTTTCTATTGGCAGAGTTAAATAAGTAGAGTTTAGTGAACCTCAGACACTGTTATCTCCACCTTCAAATACAAATCCTGCATTTTTAAAAGAAGTTGGTCAAACGGGCCAATTCCAAAATCCTAAACTGTTACGTAAAGGTCTTGACAGTCTTAATATTTATGACCCCAAAACATGGATACAACAACAGAGAAGCATCAACACAAATGGCTGATTATGGAGAAATCTACTCTTCCAGGCTGAGGGGGGATGTCAGCACACTTTATACCCTTTCCAAGGAACTGAGCTGTCAGCAGGTATGGCTTCCAGGTTGGAAACAAAGTTGGCTTCCTGTTTGCCAGCTTCGAAATGGAATTTTTCTAGTCCACCTTAAATGCTAAAGCTTGTACAGGTGCTTGAATGTTACTGTTTAAGATGGAGTGAAAAATTTGCAAAACAGGTTGGCAAACAGGAAGTTCTTCAGTGCCCACATCTGTTAGGAAGGTCCTGGACAACTTTTAATTACAGTTGTTAGTTTGCTCTGCATATTTCACTCAGTTCAGTTTCTCAAACTTCGGACAATATCGAGCAGGAGACTTAACAGAGGTGCAGTTTCACTGATTTAACCTTTCACCTTTTAATTTAATCTACTTTTTGAGGGTTGAAGTCAGATTATCTCTCACTAGAAGTTTCATAGTGAGTAACAACTTTTAATTTACTTTGCAAAGCAAATAGCTGGTATAGGTAACGTTAGCTGCTGATTAAAGATGAATATCAGCTGTGTCTGTTGACTGTTTGGTTCCTGGGAACAGGTATGAAGTGAGGCTTATTACACAGAGGTTCATTGTATTTTTATTTCAACATGTTGCTTTTGTGTGATCATTACAGTGCTCTGCTGTAAACCAGCTAATTAGAGCAGAGTTCATCAAATTACTCATGAAAAGGGAAAACAGCTTGTTTCATTCTAGGGCCAAATTATATGGTTGTAAATGGGCATGCAGAAGCTCATCTAGGCTTTTTTCACCTCAACCAAAATCACATACCTTCTGTGTGGACATCTGAGAACAATTTACAATAATGACAAAACTGCTTTCTGAGGCACCTTCCGCATCTAAAGCAGTGGTGTTCCTCTGATGGGTGGCCTACAGGCCTCCATACAAAAATGACCCTCAGCGAATAAGAATAGATGCAATAGATGAAATGGTTGAAGTATATTCATGTCGTTGCTACCCGTGAGTCATGAGTGTAAAATTATGTGTGTAGCTATATAAGATGTCCAGTAGAGACGTTAGAAAACCTGGTCACCCCTCCCCCACATGTTGCTACATGCCCTAGAGCAAGTTCTCTGTCCACACTGGAAACAGTTATACCACTGCTTCTGGCCACAGAAAGGACAGTGCTGTTCAGTTTTAGGACTTAACATACTGTGTTGTGTTTTGATGATCATGTATAACTCTTGAAATAATGAATCATGTATGTCTGGGAGTCATTTAGAACCACTCATTTGAACTGGCCCCCATTCTTCAAAGTGTGCATGGGGCTGAACTGTAAATGCTACAGTTAAAACAGTGGTGATGTTTTAACAGGTTATAGTCAAGCCTAAATTAAATTAAGCGACTGCCAAGGAATCTTTCAGCGTGACTTAAACTTTTAACATCATGGACGATCTGTAGGATCACCAAAACTGTTAGATTCATTATTCCTTGTAGATGTCCATGATATAAGTTTCTCATCGGTGTAAGTAAAGGCTACTTGCGTCCAGTGTAGTGTACACTTAGTAAGTAGCAGAGACCATATCACCAGAGGTAAATCCTTGCAGTGCCAGCCACAGGAAATACATCTGTTTTCATTAGGAGGCTTTTCTAGGACTTTCTCTGGAAGAGCAATGTGTCTTCTATTAACTTGGGGATATATGATCTTGTTCAGTGGGTTTGGGCTCAAGGTTAGTCTGTTACATCGGTCATGCTGATAGTAGAATCTGATTCTTGACATAAAATTTTGTTGTTGGTATGTTTATGACTCTTGTTTTCTCTTTTCATTTCAGACATTTCCTCTACCTCTTTTGTATGTAGGGAATCAAGTAACTGGACTGTTTGGAACAAAAAGGCTCAAGTATGACACTACAAAAAACACACAAGTCTTCCTCTTTGCTGATATTAATAGCAAAGGTTCCTTGTCTGGATGCACACCTGCTTTACTATTGTGTGTACTGAGAGAGACTAATAAGCGGTTTGAAAAGTGGGTTTAACAGATTTTCATTTTTTTCATCCCTCTCCAGTCTGCCGATGTTTACAGTCTTGAGGAGGTTTTCCATTCTTTTCACAATGCTTGCCGAGGGCTTCTTGTTAAAGTGAGTCAACAGTAAATGACCACAGCAGTGCTGTTTCAATGAGGTTATTATTTATGCAACAGTAATCCACCCCAGAAATTCTCTCACACTTCGCTTCCTTTTTCACAGGAAGAAATTCTCTCGGCCAGTTCAGCTCACTGTATTTACAATGATCCTGGGGGCGTTTGTGGCTGCAAGGTAAATGTCGCTGATGGCACTGCATGTTATTTGCCACTTTCCCAACACTTTAAAACCTTATTATTAAAATAGACATGTCCCCTTGTACATTTCCAGTGCCTTTTTTTCTTAAGACTAACTGAGATCTATTAGAAATGTAGGCAAAAGACACGTTCATAATTTCTGTAATGCAGTATACACCAAAAACTGAAGGAGAAGATCACACATTGAACTTAGATGGGCTCAAAAGCATAAACACAGTGTCAGTGGTGAGATTCAGTCAATGAATGAGGTGTCCCTCTTAATGATGAGTAGAGTTAAATGTTCACCTTTCACCCAGTTATCATCCTTCTCAAGAAGAAAAAAAAATCACGGGTCTCACAGAGACACAGAAGAGCCAAAGAACTATTATTCCTAGGTGTACAAAATGTATATTTAAGCAGGGAATGATATATATACACACACACACACACACACACAATATGTCCAAAAGTACCCAGACCTGAATTCAAATTGGTGAATTCAGCTACATTAAAGGATCACTGTGGCCAAATCAGAAATGTAACTATTGTAGAGTTACTCACAGTAACCTTGTTAGTGAGAATCCCCTCTAGTGATGTATCTTGAAGGTGGAAAGAACTTTTGAACAACTACAAGCATCGTGGTGCTGATACATTAGTGTAGGCAGTTAGACATGCTATATTTAATATTGACGGCTGAAAGTTACTGCTAGGAAGTCAATTTCATGACTAACTTTTAGTCCCTCAGGTGTCTGTAGCATCATCACGTGACCCTCATGATTTGAATTTCTGAATGAAATATAAATTCAAAATATGCACCAAACACTTTGATTGCTTTCATGCTATGTGTAGGTACCACATTTCTGTTCTGAAGTCTTCAAATGAGAATTTAACCCTACGTTAATGCACCTTGTTCATGTTGTGTCCAGTGCTGACCTGTCCTTTGACCTGCAAGGATATGTGTTCATCTTAATGAATGATGTTTTAACTGCTGCAAATGGGGCCTTTGTGAAGCAGAAGCTAGACTCTAAGGTAAGATGATGATCCTGTATAGATGCTGCTCAGTACTTTTTGGTGCTTTTAAAATATGCAGGTAAGAGTGTGCTTGAACTTTTGAGCTCTTTTTCTGCCTTTTCTAGTCTCATGCATAATTTGTCATTCGTGACATCTTTAAGCGCGGCAGGTTTATTTACATGAAGATTCTAAAAACTTTATGAACAGTAGAAATAGATGGGTACTGTGTAGAGTCTAGTATGGTGTCTCTCAAACCTATCGTGTTATAGTTTTAAAAAAAGTATTTTAGTGGCTATAAAACTACTAACAAGACCAACGTTTTATTTCAGTTTTCAAATGTTTCTTGCCTTTGAGTCTCCTTGTTAGGTAAACTTTATTTGGAACACTTTGTTCACTTTTACTATTGTTCAGTTCACTTGGACAACCCAGTCAGCCAAGGTTAATTTTCATACCCGTCATTAAATTTTGTGTTTTTGGGTATTCATTTTCACGCAGAGTTTAAAGGAGAATGACAGTGGAGCTTGTGCTGAAAGGTTGCTGGTAGTTCTTGGTCTGAGTGTTGGTAGTAAGGTCAATATATTTAGTTATGAGCCAATTCTAAGTTTGTCCTGGTGAATACCTCTGATATATATTCAGCGGTAAAAGGTGCTAGGCATGTTTGTTTGAGAGAAAGAGACACGAGGAAGGCATTCATGACATCTGCATGCAGGAATGTACTAGCGCACCGTCATGAATAACCCAGTCTGGTCTCCGGGTCTCCCCTCCCCCTTTCTCTCCCTCCTTCAGGAGCTGGGAAAATATGGTCTGCTCTACTACAATGCTTTATTTATGATCCTGCCAACGCTGCTTTTGGCACATGTCACTGGAGACATAGACAAGGTAAGAAATCAGCAGTATGGCGTATGTGTGAAAGCCTATTGCATAATATTTTAAAAACCATCAAACAGTTAATTAGATGCCTAAAATACTGCTGCTTGGAGGACTTTCATTTTAACGCAAAAAGACCCTGTTTGTGGTGCTTGGCCACCAACAGGGCCTTGTCCCCAAAGGTACGTGGCAGCTTCAGACAGACCATCTGGTCGACTGCATAGATGTCACATTCACAGAGGTTAATTAGTTTCAGAGTTGGTATACTTCAGAATTTTTTTTTTGCTAGTCGTCATAAATTCCCCTAAGGGAGGGGTGTCCGGTCTTTTTGCCAAAGGACTAACATGGCTGCAGGTTGCAATTGCCAACAAGTTGAAGCTCACCTAATTTAATTCCTTAAATCTGTTGTGATCAGTTTTTTGAAGACTGAGACCATGTGTCGTTGCTTAGAAAACCTCCAGCCATGCCAGACATTTCCATATAAGAATGGACACGTCTGATTGAAGGATTTTTGGTTTGAACTTGATAGATAATTTAGTGAAAATGGGATTCTGTGTTGTCTGAGATTTTCTAGGTCTCAGCTTAGGTTTTCACCTTAGGAACTTTATTTCTAGCTTGAATGTTCAGACGTGCTCTCAGAATCAGAAACTGTGCTTGTTGAGGGCTGGCCCAGTGAATGCCTTATTTTGTATAGCTGTGCTTGTTCACAGGGAGGCCCCAGTTTATTTGGCAGGCAGTGCCTCGGAGGAGCTAGACTGCCTCATGCACAAAGCTACCATTCTATACCCATTAGTTGAAGTAGTATGACTTTAGTGGGATATGAAATTAATTGCCTGTAAGCTCAATTTTATTTATTTATTTACTTTTTTCATATTATACATTTTTGGGAATTTTGTAAAAACCTCTGCACACTTGGAAAAAAAATGCTTTCCCCTGTTCTAGAACATCCTCTTATCTAATGTGCCCAGAAGACACTGTGTTTATTAGGCAGTGGAAATGTTTACAACTTTGTTCAAGAATCATTGGTAATCCTGTATCTTTGACGCAGTTCTACTGCAAACTTCAAAACGATGTAAAAGTGTAACAGAAGCAGCCGTTGTTTCCATGATATGTACATCATTTATACTTTTGGAGTAAAACAGAAATGAAGGGAAAAAAACAATAAAATAAATCTTTTTTTTGGTCCAAACTACATTTAACCACCCAGTTCCAAACAGAAGAAAATTCGAAATTATTCGGGTTAATGTACTGTCAGAAAACTCTGCAAGACATACCTATTTAAGCAGTTTTCCCCAGTAAATGCAGGTAATATTATTAGTAGTGGTTCAAAAATGTGTACCTTTTGTCCTTTGTTCTGCCTTTTAAGACAATAAGTTGATTAGGATATTATTACATGTGCATAAAAACTGAAAGGGACATTAGCAGATGGTACCAATTACACATCTTATTATACCAATGGATTCTTAGTTGCAACTTAGTAATGCGTTTAAGTCTATAATTGATCCCCTTAATGAAAATGAGTAAACCAGGCTTGTGGTTACGAATGGTTTAATATTAGTTTATAAAGGGTTGTTAATTAAACGCTTACACATCTTTAAACACCTTAAAACCGTTATTATGAAACTGATAGTTCTGGCCCTAAAATTTCACTTTTACTTTTAAAGTCACGTTCTCATTCAAAGTTGTGGCCTATGCACACCTATGACCACCTCACAACTGAACTCTGGATTACTGTGCTATAAAAAAAATCTGTGTGCTGTTAGTAGAATACTATTTGACACTACGCTGCTCGCATAGACCACCAGGTGTACTGATGATGGTTTTACCTGTTTTTGTTTAAACTGAGGGGCTGATTTAACGTTACCTTAACTAGAACTAGACTGGTCAGCTGGACAAACATGCTAAACAACTCCATCATGGATATAACAGACTTGAATTAAAGTACTTACAGTATGATTTACTGTAAAACTGCTATATAAAAGTCTTGAATGTAAATGTCACTTGAATGACTTTCAGTCAGAAGTAGTGTCAAACGACTCTGTATGCCATAGTGTCCTATGTAAGTTTTGAAATTCTAGCTTCTGCAGTGAAATGGGGCACTTTATGGGTGTGTTTCATTCCCACATGACTAAATTTTAGCTATACAGTTGACTGTTGTTGTCAGTATTTAAGTTCCTACATGGTGCACTATGTAGGGAGGAGGGAGGTGTTTGAGATCCAGTCCCAGCGTGGAGAGAAGTTCACCATATTGGTACTTTATAAGAGTTGGGTGGTAATTTGGTTATATTTGGTTATAAAGTGAGGTTTTTGCATTAAATAGTGCTGTTATCATATGTTCATTATCATAAAGTTAAATAAATGGCCACAGTATATGGTGATGGGCGACTGAACCACCTGAAACCTTATATTTGTTTCTCTTACCTGTTCTCTCTAGGCTCTGGATTACGAGGGCTGGTCAGATAAGCTGTTTGTGGGACTGTTCGTCATGTCTTGTGTAATGGGGTAATTATGAAATTAACAACTGACTTCTGCCTAACTGAACCCTTGTGTAAGTTCAACGTTTGTTTAATCTCGTTTTTTTTTTGTTTTTTTTTTAAAAAAGGTTTATTTTAATGTACTCCACCGTGCTGTGCACTCAGTACAACTCTGCGTTGACAACTACTATTGTTGGGTGCCTGAAGGTGAGCTTGTTTAAATACTTCCTCTGACTATATACAACCTCAATTCCAAAATGTAAAGGTAAATAAAAGCAAAATGCAGTGATTTGCAAATCTCATAGACCATATTTTATAGAACACAGAACATGGAACACGTATCAGATGTTGAAAGTGAGACATTTTACCATTTCATGAAAATTATTAACTCATTTAGAACTTGATGGCAGCAACGCATCTCAAAAAAGTTGGGATGGGGAAAACAAAAGACTGGAAAAGTAAGTGGTACTGATGAACAGCTGAAGGAGCAATTAGCAAGTCACATGACTGGGTAGTAAGAAGAACAGAGGAACCATCCAGCTTGTTATCAGCACACAGTTCAAAAGCCTATATCTTTGATAGTATGGTGTTGTATTGGTGCCTATAGCGTGGGCTTACACACTTGAAATTCACTATCAATGCTGAACAGGATTTAGAGATTTAAGAAAAACATGTGCTCCCATCCAGACAATGTCTCTTTTAGGGAAGGTCTTACATATTTCAGCAAGACGATGCTAAACCACATACTGCATCCATCACCACAGCATGGCTTCACAGAAGGAAGACTCTGGGTCCTGAACTGAACTGCCTGCAGTCCAGACCTTTCACCAGTATAGAACATTTGGTGCATGAAATGAAAAAATGCAGCAAAGAAGACCCACGACTGCTGAGCAGCTAGAATCCTACATCAGACAAGAATGGGACAACATTCCTCTCTCAAAACTCCAGCAGCTGGTCTCCTCACTTCCCAGACGTTTACACGTTGTTGTTTAAAGAAGAGGGGATGCTGCACAACGGTAGACACGACCCTGTCCCAACTTTTTTGAGATGCCTTTCTGCCATCAAATTCTAAATGAGTTAATAATTTTCATGAAATGAAGTAGTGTTCTGTTGTGAATAAAATACTAATATATGGGTATACTAATTCAGTTTTTATTTACCTTTATTTCCATTTTACACAGCATCCCAACTTTTTTGGAATTGGGCTTGTAGTTCTTCAGTGTTTGTCATTCATATTTTTATCCATTACTTTCCTCCTATCTTTACAGAACATATTGGTGACTTATATTGGAATGGTGTTTGGAGGGGATTATATTTTCTCCTGGACTAACTTTATTGGTCTAAACATCAGGTATGAAGTTAAACTGTACTCAAACCATTACAGAAATAAGGAACTGATGATGTGTAACAGTGTGCTTTATCATTGCTTGATGGTTTGTCTTTGTTGCCTCAGTATTGCTGGTAGTCTGGTGTACTCCTACATAACGTTCACAGAGGAGCAGACGGCCAAACAGGGGGAGATGATGAGCAAACTGGAGGTCAAAGGGAAAGTGGCCGTATGACCTGCGAGTCTGGGCTCCACAGGTACAATGGAACTGTACCTTTAGTATTTATTGCAAGTTTTTAGAAGTATGTGAAAAGCAGCCTTTTCAAAGAAGACATGTCAGCAGTGATCTGGAAAGGATGCTGCTCTGTGAACTGAAGATGGGAAACAACAGGACACACTACTACTACTACTACTACTACTACTACTACTAATAATAATAATAATAATAATAATTTCATTCAAATCTTGAGCTCCAGAAAAAGTTGATGGCAGGATGGCAGCTGTGTACTTGATTACATGCAGTCATGCTGTGTTGGGATCCATTGTCAGTGTTTTAAAATGAATGGAGCAGATGAAGATTTAAGTACGATTTTCTGGCAAGCTTGAAGTACTGCTCTTGAAATTAAATACAGTGATGGTTGTGGTCAGTGTTAGTTACTCTCAGCCCCTTGCCTTTATGTACAGTGTTGTGACACACTGTACACCCCACCCCTTGTCCCCATAAAAAGACGTTGGACTGGTGGATAGGTCATTATTTATTGTGAAAGGTTTTTTTTTATTTTTGAAAGCGTTTTGTACTTTTCCTTTTGATATTTTTGTATGAATAAGGGAGATCTGTACTTTTTTTTTTTTTTTTTTTTTGAATAGGTACTTCGGAGTTTTGGGTATGCTCAACTTGAATTCTTTTATTTTATTGTCAAACTCCAGGAATGTTCCCAGAGTCATTTATGGGAATACTGTGCCATTTTTGGATTTGCTTGTGTGTGAATGTGCTGCATGCCTGCTACGTAATGTAGAGTTGAGTTGAGTGGAGTGGAGTGGATATATAGAGCTTTGAAAAGGAGAGCTGCTCTGTTTTCTCAGTATTATATATATGTCTCTTTGGACAATTTGTCTGAAACTCTTTCAGCTGTTTTTCTAATCTTTTGTACTGGGGAGTGATGTGCAGTAATCTGTTTTTTTTTTGTACTGATACTCTGTTATGGTATGATCTTTTGTTTTTAAGCGAGCAATGTAGTCATTGCACTTTAACCGTTTACAGGTACTTTGGGATTTTTCTTAGTTCAAATTGACGACGCTTTAGTTACTGTACTTTGTTAAGTGAGATTTGCCTTAGTTTTAGAACTATACTTGGGAGGTAGAAGAAAGAGAAATGAAAATGTCTTGCATATCAGGACTTGTATCATTGGTACTTTTTGACCAGTTAAAATGTAAAGATCAGGGGTTTGTCAGTATAATCTAGATGTTATACATCTGGAATACCCAGTATAACTTTGAATGTATCCCATGTTCATGTTCTCAAACATTTTAAACCAGTGATGTATGGACAGTAACACAGGGGAAAAGGCTTAGTTCTTTTCAAAGGCTTATTATACTATTTGATTATTTTGACACTCAACTGTTAGATGTGTTATGAGACTGTTTTCTGTTTTGGTTTTTTAGTTATAAACTCCAAGGGTGCAGTTTCTTTTGTCTGATCTGACCTTTTTCTCCATTAAGTCTTGTATGTTTCCCCCCTTTTTTTTTTTTAAATAGTACTGTTTTCTATGCGGTTCATGTCAACAGAGGCTCAGTGATTGTATCAGTGAGATACTGAGCTTGTGTGCATATAAAAATAAAATACCTCAATTATGTTTTCCATGTCTTGTATTCAAGTGCATTTTCTCCTTCAGAGAGATCTCTGAACAATGGTTTCCATGTTGGTATTTATTTGAGCATCGTTAATGTTTAAGTTGTGTAGAATATTTGACTGCTTAGGTGTTAAAGGAGCAGTGTGTAAGATTTAGGGTGTCGTCTTCCCATGGAGTGTGCCCTGTACAGCTGCAGTATTGCTACAGTAGCCCAGAACAGACAAGAATATTTTGACATCTTAAATCTTCAATTACTACCTCTATTATAATTACGAATCTGAAGCTTCATATTCGCCAGCTTCTTGTATGAACTTTTCCCATTCTGGATTAAATGATGCTGTGTTAAACCACCCCAGGCGCAATAGTGTATTGCAGCACAAATTAAAGTGGAACAGGAAAAGTAGGATCCAGTATGTGACCACACCGCTCGAGGTTACACCCTGCTTCTTTAACTTTTGCTGTTGATGTTAGCATGCAAAGACATTTGGCAGCAGTGTTAATGTGTTATTGTCCAAAAACTGTATGACATCCAACTCACAGAACTTGGATCTAGATCCAGATCCAACTGGATTAGCGTCATGGACAAATAATTATATATTCTAATATTCATTTCTGTAGGGTTGCAAATGCTGTATAACGAATGAAGAGTGGCCTATACATTCTGCTCTTCCAATTATACACTGATAAATATCAGTCAAATACAAAAGTCTGACACTGATCATTTTAAAGCAGTTATCAGTTGGTTTATATGCGATGGTATTTCACATCCCTATTGTTTATCCAGCCTAAGAGAGTGAGAGGACTGATCTACAACCAGGCCATATCAGTCATGTAGTCCTATTCAGTGCGATGTAAAATGCATGAACTGATCCCAGATCAGCGTGTTTCTGCCGAGAGGTAAATATGGGCCAATGCTGCGGCTACCTGGCTCGAACAGCTCCTCCTGCAGGACATTCAGTCAAACTTCACAAGGACAAATGAGACGGTGTTCTGTGCGACTGTAAACAGTTCAGTCAGGCTTTGTTAATATAAGTACGTTATTGTAATGCAGTGAGATTAACAGTGTGTTAACACATAACTATTTTCTTAAAATATATACAATTATGTTTCCTCTGAATAGTAATTACAGGTTGTGGTCAGATGGCGATATCAGACTTTTATATTGAATAATCCGGACACTAGCGGTAACTTGCAGCTGGCTTCACCATCACACAATAATCAATAATGGCGGAGGTAAGAAACAAAGATTAACTGTAACAGAAAACCAGAAGACAAAAGATTCAGCTGTTATTTCTCTTCACTATGCAGCAGGAATTTAGTTGTGTTTTCGTGTTTAAACCTACCTTACGTCCACTGGTAATGCTAGCTGCCTCACTGCGCTAGCTTTGCTAACTTCACACAACAAGCTAACGTTAGCTAAGCTGGCTAACAGGCTAACTCGCGGCTAAACTTGCTTGTCTAACTTTTGTAAACTTTGAGAGGGCGGATAAGAGGTAACAGATTTAAAATTAATTTAGGGGTCAGCTACTAACTTTTCTCTGTCCTCGTTTAATAAGTAAACAAACTGTCCCTCAGAGAAAGGCTCGGCTGGGACGTTGCTAACTTACCTGCTGTTTGTCTATAACTTTTGTCAGCTACATTAACTAAAACGAGTTTATCCGGGTCTAAACCACCGCCGCCTCCCGCCCGCACATCTGACGGCTGGCTAGCGTTAGCTGCTCATGCTAGTGAATAGCGTTATGATTAAAACATGTTCCTCATATTAAACTAGCTGGTTTAACAACGTTACATTAAAGCCGAATTCAGCGTATTATTGGCATCTCCTGGTCCCACCTTAAGTTTCGCAGTAGTTACGTATATTTAAGGTGGACCGGGAGACTTCGAACAAGATGCTGGCGAAGAGGAAACTGACCTGACCCTGGTGTTGCATTAGGTTCTGAGTACTGAAACTCTGCTGGCGCTGATTCACCTCTTACATTCCCCCAAAGCGATATTTGGATTTCGTTTGGATTTCAATTTCAGGGTGTTTGATAGGCATTACAATATGTAGCTTTTCACTTAGATTCGGCAAAATGCAACAGTATTAACTTAAACTAACAATAGTAAGTTAAAACACTCACACCATTAAAACAGTTTTATGATGTCTGTAGTTGTTCCATATTTTGTATGGAAGTGGAAGTGATATGACGCTCGTGATGCAAGTAACCCAGGAAAGCAACTGAATGTACCTTAATAATAATAATCACATATCTCTCTTAGATATTCAGTTTAATTCAACTTTATTGTCATGAACCCGATACATGGTTTTTACAGTATTACGAAACACAGTCAGGCTCCTTCTCCAGTGCAGTTATTAAAAAAAGAAAAACACCCAACACCTATATATCAAAATCGTGTACAATGCAAAGACAAACAATATGTGTGTAAACCGTAACAGTAAGTGTGTAAGAGCCGTATCTGTATGTCAGAATGTGAATACTCGAATTGAGATGCAGTTAGCATATGCAGGAGGCAAAAACAGCTTAAGTATACATACAAGGAGAGTACATTGTGTTGAGGTAAACACAGTAGGCTATAAGATATATAAAGTGTACTTGTTCTGCTTGTTCTCATCAGGCAGCGAGTCATATACACTGTGAAACTGATGGCGATAAGTAACTCCTGCTCATGCACTAACTTAGTTTTTATTTGATCTTTACAGCTTTCCTTAAGCGGTGCCAGTACACAAGGTAAGTTTCAACACTTTTACACTAGCTAAGCAGATAAAGGTGTAACTTATTTGCTTATGTATGTGTTGTCTGTTTTACAAAAATAGCTCAAACCTCAGGCTGCTTTATGGCACTGTCTATCCAATCAAAATTTGTCTCACATAAATATCACATACAGCTCTGGGAATAAATAAGAGACTCCAGTTTCTTCTTAAATCAGCATCTCCACATGTACAGCAGGTTCTTAGTGAGATACGGTGAGCGTCTGGTTCATAAGAACAAGGTCAAGCAGTAAACACACAGGACAACACAGCTACAGACTGGCAGAGGGCGAAAACCACCCTCTACTGACCGTGATGAGCACCACTTCATTCGAATGTCACTTAACCACCGTAAGACCACCTCAAGTGACCTACAGAAAGACTGGCGAGCGGTGGCTGGGGTGAAATGCACAGCGAGCATTGTTCAAAAAACACGCTTCTGGAGGCGTCATTAGTGATTTTCTAAATAAACAGATCAAAAATACAATATTTGATCTGGAATTTGGGAGATATGTTTCCAGTAGTGTATGGAATAAAACTACTCATCTTGGTCAAACACAAACCCATAAACTGTAAAACTAGAGAAACAGATAATTTTGAGGTGGTCTGTTAAATTTTTTCCGGAGCTGTATATCCTAGGTGCAAAATAGGAGGTTTGGGAGCTTTGGTACCCCTGAAAGTTTCATAGTCAAAATACTTTGTTGGCCCATAAAAATAAGCGTATGTTTTTGGTTGTCTACAAAGATTCTTTCATCATCATATAGCCCAATTACAGCAGAAACATGAATATGTTGTCAAAAGCAGTGCTTTATAAAAAAGTATTACTTACCAGAAAGTGTTTTTTTTTTTTTTTTTTTAACTATAGGGAATTCAACCATCCAGGATGAGGATGGTGACTTTGAGCCGACTGCAGACATGCTTGTTCATGATTTCGATGATGAGCAGACGCTGGAGGAAGAGGAGATGCTGCAAGGAGAAACCAACTTCAGTACTGAGATAGACGACCTCACTCGAGTGAGTAACAGCTGCTGCTAACACACTTAAAACATTACAACTCATCCAGATGCTGAAAAATACAAACAGAAACTCATAAGATACTACAAATTTCCATTTCTGGAAAAACAGGACCATTTTGTAAATGGCAATAAAAACAAGCATCTATGACTTGAACTTTATTTAATTGACAAAAATACAAAGACTTTCAATAAGAGATGCATTCCAGTCCAGTCTGTGTCTCCCGGGGCCACGCTGTTGTCAGGGACTTTGTCCTGATGGCAGCAAATGTCTGAAGGCAAGGGGTGGGGACACACTAAATATAAAAAATAGATGTTAAATTTAGTTACTGATGTCATTTTTTATTAAATATGTTTTCAGTTTTTCTCCTTGATGCTGAAAAGTAAATAACTTGTAATGAATTAAATAAATTAAAAGGTGGGTTCTGACTGTTTTGCACAGAATTAGTATTTTGTATCAGAACTTTAGCAGATAGAGGAACTTAGTGGTAATACTTATGTATGCTCTGTGTTTGCTACAGGAAGGAGAGATGCCCATTCATGAACTTCTGAAGATGTATGGTTATGGTGGAGATTCGGCAGAGGAGGAGGATGATGGGACTGAAGAACACGAGAATTCTGACAATGACCAGAGAAAAATCAAGGCAAGCGTAGTTAATTGAAGTAAATATGTTGATTTGAATTTTCCAGATATAAAGGTTTTCACAGCCTTTCCTCTCCTCTTCTCTTTCCTTTGGCTGTGTAAGGGTGACAGGGAGTTATGTGAGGACCACCATTCATCCAGTGACGAGTCTGCTGAATGCAGAGGGGCGCAGGGCACCGCTCAACTTCTCTGTCCTGAGCCAGGCAGCTATTTTGACGGTATGCTCTAGACTATTAATGGACAGAAACAGGTTATTAGTGGCTTACATTGGCATATAGACAGTCCTGTGTTCTTTGTGTTATACTGACATTGCATTAATGACCCAGTTACCTCATGCAATCACAGCATCTTCAATGACTTCATCTTCTTTAAAACGAAGTACAACAGACTGAGGATGTGAACTGTTTTAAGAGCATGTCTTTTTTGTCTTCTTTGTCTTTTCTTGGCAGACTATCCAAAATGATAAAGTAATATCCAAAGAAATGTTTGGCCATCGGGATTTTCTTTAACTCTAAAGTATCTATTTAAATGAGCATTTTTGATTTACAGGTAGCTATGCTGATGAGTCTGAAGATGAGGAATATATTCCATCTGAGGAGTGGAAAAAGGTAAAAGTTTGAGAATGGGTGCTTTAGTCTTACTGAAGTGTTCAGGATTTTTAATGAATGTATTCAAATGTGCTTTTGGGTATTCAGGAAGTTAAAGTTGGGCCTATGTACCAAGCTGAGACACCTGCTGGACTGTGCAAATATGAAGACAACGAAAAGGGTAAAATATGTTAAATATGAAGTTGAAGTGGCCATGGTCCATGGTTTTACTCGGTTACATATTTTGTCCATTTTTGCTGTTGTAGTGTATGAGAATGATGATCAGCTTCTGTGGAATCCGGAGTTGCTGCCAGAGAACGAGGTGGTGGATTATTTAGCTGAAGCTACTAAACGCACTGGAGAGGAGAGTGGCGAGGAGGCCGCCCCAAAGAGTAGTCTTGTCAAGGACAACGAGCAGGTAACCAAATATCAGATTAATTCATTTAAGGATTCTTTACATCATGTTAATGTCACTGAACTGATGTTTTCTATTGTATATCTTACAGGCTCTTTTTGAGTTAGTGAAATGCAACTTCAACAAAGAAGAAGCTTTAAGTAAACTCAAGTTCAGCATAAAGCCTGCAAAAGGTAAGCGAGTTATCTTCTTAATTTTATACACTTATCATCATCAAAAAAAAAAGTTGCACCCAGAAGGAAGTAGCTGAGAGGAATAACACTTGGTGGCTAGGTTTGACGTTGTGAGACATGCGAATGATTCCAATTTTATGTTTGGCCACACATGTGATGTAAACAAGGACGGGCCTTATCACTGTACCTGACTGACTATATAAGGTCATCCTGTTGCATGTGCTTTTGCAACTCCGAGTGCCTCAGTCAAGAGTTTGAAAGCAATTTGAGTAGTTGGAAGAGTCTAAGAGGGTGCGCATCGCCATGCTCCGTAAAGCGGGATGGTCGTATGTACGTATTGCATGCCATACCGGTCAAGCAGACGTTACAATAGTATGCTGCCAGCATCAGTGGAAAAAAAAGGCACGCACCAGCGATACAGAGGAACTGGGAGACCTACACAAACCACAGAGGGAGAACCAACACATTGTCTGATGTGCGGAGTGACCCAACGGCCACGATATCGGACATTCAGCGAGCAGTGATGCCCCCATGAGTCTTCTTGTTAGTGCTAGCACCATTAGCAGATGGCTTCACGATGCAGGACTACATGCATGCAGATTGTTACGGCGACTGCCCTTAACACCATGTCAACATCAGCAAAGACTGTAATGATGTCGTGCCAGAATGTCATGGAGTGACTCAGAATGCCAGCGGGTCACCTTCAGTGACGAGTCCCACTTTTGTCTTTGTGGAGACGACAAACGAATCTGTGTGTAGAGGCACCGTGGTCAGCACCAAAACGAGCGGTTTGTTGTCACCAATCACACGTCCAGAAGGTCTGGTGTCATAGTGTGGGGTGCAATTTCATGATGCTGGATCACTTTTGGTCTTTATTACAGGCAATTTGACAGCTCAACGTTACGTTAACAAGGTCCTGCAACCTGTGGCCCTACCTTTTCCGAATGCACACCCCCCCGTGCACTGTTGTCCGCATACTGCTGCCGTCTCAAGACCTTGCCTTGTAACGGATAATATGTCATGGCCAGCTGCAACACAGACCTATCGCCGATTTTAAATGTGTGGGATGCTATTGGACATACTATCAACATTCCACATCTACTGCAAAAACTTCGGGAACTGTGTGAGAATATTCAAGCTGCATGGGATGGATTATCACAGGACACCATTAGGAAACTCTACAACTCCATGCCAAAACGTCTGGCATGTTGCGTTAACAAACATGGCGGCCTGACGCCATACTGAGAGACACTACTTCTGTATGTGTAGCTCAATAAATATTCCCCATTCCTTGTGATGATGAATGTATCTATATAACTGTAGTTGTCTTTGATGAACCTGTGTGATAAAAATAACAAAAACAGTGTTTGACCTTTTAAATTAGAGTTAATTTATTATGAATGCTTCTCTTTTATTGGAATCTTACCTTCAGAGGACCTGTCATTTTGGACGGAGGAGGAACAGCAGGATTTTGAGCAAGCAGATGAAACATGTGGAAAGGATAGCTCTGCAGAGGCCAACAAAGTGAGTCAAAAAGCTTTCACGTATTTAGCATAAAAATGTGAATGGGCTTGGCTAAGTGAAGTTCATATAAACCTGTTGGCCCAACAGTCATAAGTGACATTCTTCTAAGAAATGTTTGTTTGTTAAAATTGGGCAAAATTGGAGAAGTGTGCTTTTATGATACTTGAAGAGTTTATCACAATATACAACATGTATTTTTCTGATAAACTGATACAGACGAAGTGGTGCCATATTTAATGAATACTATAAAAACTATGAATCCAGTGATTTGTATTTAACATTTTACATACAACAGTTTACTAAATCCACTTAAACTGGACAAATAATACTGTTTGTAATCAAGCATGCAGTTGGGAATTGTTTTAAAGTACTTACGACTTACACAATATGCTCGGGATATTGTGATTTAATCATGATAAATGTTGTTACACAATAAATGTTGTTATATTGCTCAGTCCTACTTGTTTAGCTTAATTAAATAAACTTCCAGATGTCCAGATGAGAACTAGTTTAATCCTGATTAAATACTGAAGGATATCTGACCAGATGATTTGTTTACACAGCACATCAAACTCTGGAAAAGAAAAGCCAGTCTTCATCCTGGTGTCACGTAAGACAGCTTTTAATAATGTACACTTGAGACTACATCACTCTATTTTTTGTTCATTCTGTTTCAGCTAATGTGAGTATGATTAAGCCCCTTCTGTGATTGTCCACAAGTACATAACAAAGCTTTAACATTTGAAGTTATTATTATTATTAGTCTCCTTACTGCAGCATACTAACAAACTCTGTAAGATGGGTACCAGGAGTGGTTACAGTATTCCTGCATGTGCTGGTCAGACGTTCTGTGAAGTTTATACTACTTTTGTATGTCACCTTCAAGATTTTGTATTCTGCAGTAGTATAATGTCATGGACGGTTGTACACTTCCCACAGTTTTGTCTCTTGTGGGCAGAAAAATCACAGCATCACTGATAGGGTGTAACTAGGGTCAGTATCGTTCAGTCAGATTTGTTTGAATGTTCAGTAATATTTGATCTTTAATCTTACGTTTAATTTTTGTCCAGTGTTGTCATCCGTCTTTCTGTTTAGATTTTTTGTGATGTCTATTTGTTCAGGGACGTCACAGACAGGATGTTGCGTGACATGGAGAGCACGGAGGTCGGCCAAGCCACTGGTCGTCCTACTACTTCTAGCTGCAGTGGTAGCCAGTTGGAAAGTGAAAACAGCGTCACCATACACAAAGGTTAGGCTGGCTGAGCTTTTTGTGTTGATAGAATATGTTGATATTCAGATAATTGTTTTTGCTTTATCAGTAATTATTAACCATGCTTGGCATCAGCTTGCTACTTCACGAACAGCTTTTTATTAGCAAGTTAATGAAAACTGGGCAGTAACGTTAGTTGTGATCTGCTTATCTAAAAGACTGACTGTGATGACACCTGCCGATATCTTACTGCTCCATACTGAGGTTCAAGGGTCCTTGTTAGTCTGATCGTTATGACCTAAAGGCGGTCAATTCCCTGAGAGAAGCACCAACAACCAACATATTTAGTTTGTTATATTAAACTAAACTATCAGTGTGAGACTGTTTGGTTTTAAGTCCTGTTGTGCTGCTATTCTGTAAAAGACAAGTAACTGTTATTTACATATAGAAACAAGCAAAACTGCAAGTGTAATCTGAGTAAGGAGTCTATATGCTTGTGTGGCACGCGTACACCGGTGCCAGTGCCCATACCTTCATTAAAACCAGTAGTTTGGAATGTTGGCTGTTGCTGGACTGGGAATGCGGTGTTGCTAAGGTTAAATATTTGACGTATTGTAAGTGCCGTGAGGTGCGCATGCCAAAAATGATGCATTCGCTACCTATGACATATTTTAAAGTTCTTTTACTGGGTTTAAAATTTCTAAATGCCCTTAAAGGGCCTGCATACTTCACAGAATATCTGACAGAGTTTCAGGGTGTGATCTTAGATCTATAGATACTAGCCTTCTGAAAATACTTTCTGTAAAATACAGGAAACGTGTAGAGGCCTCTGTCAGTTATTATGCTGCTAAACACAGTTCCAGCTTTAATTAGGCCCTCAAGCTCAGTGCATGCCTTTTAGAAATATTTGAAAACAAATCACTTCAACTTAGCATTTAATTAAATTTGAAGTTCTCTTTTTGTATTTATCTTTCTAATTTCCTGTCATTGCTTTATATGAATTTAAATTCACCCCCCCCCTCTTATATTTCTATCCCTGAACAACTATAATAGGAGAAAATCAAACTCAATTATAATTTCTTCTGGTACTGATAAAGTTTATCACTTGTCTGTGAAGCACTTTGAGCTAGCACCAATATGAAAAGTGCTCTATAAATCAAGTTATTATTTAACCTCCTGTACTAATCACAGTCCTCTCTATTTCTGTTCATACCACAGATGCTGATTTCCATTCTACTGAGCAGCTCCCTGCCTGTGTTAGTGACCACACAGGTGACTCAAGCAACACAAACGGCTCCTCGTGTAGTTTGTATCACACCACATCAGACACCAAGTTCCATTCCAGCTCTAAACCAGACACCAGCAGCCCGAACAGAGAATCTGTCAGTTGTTTGGTCAGACAGAGGGAGGATGAGGAGGGCTCAGAGAGGCCCTTGAAAAGGCAGAAGACTGAGGTGGACGTCCTTATGAAAGCTTCTGTCTCAGGCAGCAGAATGGAAGCAGTTTAACACCAGCAGTAACACGCCAAGAAAATTTTGAAGGTACAGATTTGGCTGAATTTCAGGGATTTGATTGGAAAAAAAATGTTTTTGGCTCTCTGTGGTTGTGCTGATCTAATTCATACCCCAAAGCAACATAATTTAGCAACCCAAAGGTTCTTGTAAGCTTTCTTTGTAAATGTTCTTCTGTGTAAGGTCAGTAGAGCCCTACATGCAAGAGTTCAATTAATTATCAGCCAAAAACTGTATAGAACTGTATCTAGTTATGCACACTAGATTTCTAACTAGATTACAAGATCGCAACTACAGAAATAAGGAATGCTCTTTGTAGTAAAAACATGGCAGCTTTAGCAAAATGTCATTTATAATTAAATTTGTTTTAAAATGTCATTATACAAAGACAATAGTGTGATAACTTGATAAGAAAACTAAAGGAAACCTCATCACCCATTTTTTCTGTGAAAAAAAAAAATCTCATTAATGATTTAAACAATTTTATATCACAACACAATGAAGCATATCAGTTCTAGCATATAGTTCCCCCCTCTGCTCCTCCACTTTAGTTTTAGAATTTATATTTGAGAACGTGGAGAGAGAAATGTCCTTAACACTATTACTACTTAAAGGTTTTGTAAGAAAATATGTTCATATTTTTGTATTTCATAGCTATTTATATTTTTATACGACAGCGGGTGAGCATGAGTTTGGTGCAGAAGGTATAACTGTTTGTTTAATGGCAATGTAAGACTAAATAGTGCTATTTATTTCTTGTGACTGTCTGAGCACTGTTGCTTCAGTCTTTTAAGGTTTTCAGAATAAGTCCAGAATAAGTTGTTTCAGGAATACATTTTTTGTTCTTCCCCATTCTTATTTCTTTTTTATCGTTGTGAGTTGTGTAAACGTTAGTGCTGGTAGATTGTTTTATACTAAGTTTTAGTGTTTTAATTTTCCTCTACTGTCTTTTACTAGTAAATGAAGGTTCAATAATTCTTCTTTTGCTTTTTCGTCTACCTGCCGCATTTCATTTGTGAACACTGTATGCTAAATAAAGTCCTTAATTGCTGTTGTGACGTGGTTATGTGTCTGATTTAACCAACTGAGTGATATTTTTACATTGCAGTGATAGACAGTCCATATGACTGTTGATGTAAACTGAATTTTGTAGTAATGGCATCATAAGCATTAAAACACAAATGCTTCATGTACAATTATTCTCACAAGATCCCAAATCCTCAAATCCCTTCAGTTTTTGAAAACGGTATTAATTTAATTGCAGTACATAGGAAAAATGAGAAGCATGTATTTCCAATTTGATTAAAAGAAAATTGCATGTATTTGAGGAGTAGGGATGTGTCTTTACAGCATAGTACTCTGACATTTCCAATATTTTATTGTTTTGATGTAAAATAAGGTTTTTGTTTGTTTTTTATGGACAGTGTTTGGCTGCAATTAAAATGAAGTGAAAACTTTATCTCATTTACATAAACAGATTTTATTAGTTCTTTTTATTCACTTTGTAAAACGTGTTAGTGCAGTGCTTGGCCTGTTGTAAACCTTTTATACTTACAATATAATGTAATATTGTTTCATGAGGGATTTGGCGATTCCCACCCCTACTGAAAAGTGTGTGCCCCCAAATATCCCCCCGGAAGTATTTCTGTTCAGGTGGTACAGCTGTCTGGAAATAGAGCCCACTGAACCACATGCCTGGGTATATATGAAGTCTAAATCATTGTGTGAAAATAGTGATTATATAGAAGTTAATTATCTAGTATTAAGTAGTGATTTGAGGTATGTGTGAGTATCTGCACTAGTGCTGTAATTATGACCTTTATCTTTGTGGTTAAAACCATGACCTACCAGTAGGTGGTGGTGCTACTCTCCAAAACACTGACTGCGCTTCCCCTTGTTAGAACCAACAGGTACAAAGCTGTTGCTGTATGCGGGCATGTTTGACTTAAGGTTCATTTGAGCAGGTAATTAATAATCATTCATTCACCACTAGGTCTCCTAAAAATCGTGTTCATGCTTTTCTAGTGCACAAAAACTCAGAAGGTGGTGGAAATAAAGGTGATTTGTAGCTAACAGGTCCCAGTTAGAAGAAATCCATCTCCGACACCCTTTTGAGATCGGAACAGAAGCAGGGAGTGCTGTGTAGGTGTAGAGAACACTGGGTCTAACAGGTTCGTGTAATATTCTGTGCATACTAACCACATACTTCACTTTTGAGCTTCCCAGAAAAGCTACTGCAGGCCTGCTGTGCAGAAGTGTCTGTCAAAGACTCCCCCAGGGATCCATCATCGGAGAATCCCCCAGCTTCTTACCATACACACACACACAAACTGTGCCATGTATGTACCCACCACAGAGGTGTATAATGGGTATTCAGTAAAAAGCAGTAAAGAGACACAGTGAATTCATTCCTTTGTTTGAAATGGGAATGCCAGAACATGCTGGACTAATTAAGTAGGATCGAATCAGAAAAATTAGCTGACAGTTACGCAGAAGACTGAGACTATCAGGTGAAAAGGGTTTAGATTATTACTTATGTCACTAGGCTAATTAACGCTCAGCAATAAATTCAGTGAGAGCAGGAGTGAGAAGAAGCAGAAAAGCATACTAGGGCCTTTTAATCCTCCATTTCTAATCAGTGCTGAACACACTTCCTCTCCCCCGTCTGCGGCTCCCGTCTGTCTGCAAACACAGCGCTCCCTGCTGAAAGAGGGAGTTTTTAACAGCAATTAACTCTTAATAGCTTTACCCAGAGCTCACACGGACACTGTCAAGCCCCCCACCCCACCCCTTCTAACCCCTTCCTGCCACATTCAACAATGACTGCATGATAATTGGCGAAATACCCCAGGTGGAAGGCAGGACTAAATGTCATCTACCAGGCTGAAATGGAGGAAGCACAAAAGAGGGAACACTGCTATCCGCAAAAGCACTTCATCCCACTGTGAGATACGACCAGGGCCAGACCTTGAAAACAAAGGGAAATTAATATTTCACTATGAAAGAGATGAATGCACTGCTGTATATTTCCCTGCTGCTGTGCTTGGTATGATGGGTGGGGTGGTATCTCGTGGTAGCAGCAAAAGGTTAGTTTGCAAATGAAGTGTGATTAATGTGCAGAAAGCACCTGTACAACAGTTGTAACGGAGAGCCGGTTGACTTTATTTGCTTGTTCAAAGGGGCAGCTCACTTGAAATGAACAAGGCTAACAATGAAAGAAAGCTCATCACATCTAATTAGCAGGAATTACTTGCATAATATCATAACTGCAGGTTTTGGATTTTATTATTTAGCAGTAGTGCGTATGGCTATGTCTAATTTAAAGCAGGGCTGCCCAAAGTTACCTGTAAGGATAGATTTGACCCAGAAGGAAGGTGTCCATATATATATATATATAATGTATATCATATGTGCGTGCGTGTGTGTGTGTGTTATAAAATTCATGTTTAAATACTTGATTTTAAAGAAGCAATAAGATGACACACCCTATTGAATTCACACTCCAAACAATAGGGGGCACCATATCACCCAAAAGTTGTGGTGTCCACCTCTATGATAAGAAATGCACAGTCTCTCCTCCTCAGTGTTAGCACTAACCACTGTTTACCGCAGTCTAGTAGAAACGTGAGCTCAGCATTAAACTTCATTCCTTTACTCTCCAAGAGCATCCTCAGTGGTAGAAAGCAATGCCAATGTTAACTCTCTTCTTCTATTTATATCACTTCTTTTGTTTGCTGCAGAACATGGATTCTTGCAGAGAGCGTGGTGGTGGTGGTGATCATGATCTTGATCACCTGCCAAAAGGTTCAGCCATTGTTGTCTTTACTCTTCCTTTTATTGGATACCTGTGTTTAAATGCTCGAACACTGAGCAGGACCCTCTACATGACTGATGAGTGGTTAGAATACGCAGCCATGGCAGTGCTACTTTTTCGTCTTATCATGTTGGACTGATGGATGACAACACTACAGTGATTAATTTTGAGGTACAAAGTGGTATTACAGAACAGGACGTGCCGGGGCTAACTGGTTAGCATGCTAGCTGGCATTTCTTCACATCCTGTTGACAATATTGAGTTGATTCTGAAATGTTTAAAACTGCATATTGCCCCTTTAAAGCTGACCAGCCTTTTTTACTGTATATTGCTAGTCTTTCTGGCCCTTGGCACACAGCAAACACTGCACTTTGAACGCCATAGACAAAACAGTTTAGGCACCCCTGATTTAATAGCTGTATAACAGCCATGAGTCAAAATGACAGAGGAAAAGCATTCACCCCTGTAGCCAGGTTTTATTTAGCAGCATTGTGTCTGCTGAGATCAGCGAAACATTTATCAGGTTCCTCTTAGACAATATACATGTCATAAAACGACCATGTCTCGTCATGCACACAGCGTATGTCAAACAGAAGCAAAATCCTCAAACAACAATGGAGCCACGCCCCCTCTAAGATACCATGGCAACCTCATGAATATCATATCATATACATCAAATCTCTTTGCTGCTGCTGGAGAGAGAGACCGCTGGGGCTTCTTCTGTTGTCTTTTTCATTCAGTATGAGGTAAAACTGAATAGAGACATTAACCAAATTAGCGTGCTATGCAGTGGGGGGAGTTCTTTCTGCCAGTAGCAGACAAAGAGCCCCCATCATCATCATCTCCGGGGAGCCAGACACAACACGCACCAGGAGACACTACCAGTCAAGAGCCTGCATGCTTAGCAAGCTGACTGCACTAATTAAAGAAAGAAAGAGACGTAAAACCCCTTGAAACCTAGAGAAACTGCACTGAAAGGACAAAGACAATCTAAAGCCAAAACTTGATTTTCATCGATTTAATATATCAATATATAGAGATATTTATCAACAGCTCAATTTTCATACAAACGTGAGTGAGACCATTTGGCATACAGTACAGATATCCCATGTAAGTACAGTGTCACCAAGTTAAAAGTCACCCTCCCCCAAAAGAAAAGGAAAAAAAGAAGAAAAGAAAAACTACACAGACACATACACACAAAAAAGTAAAACACATAAACACAAACAAGGCACCAATAAATTAAACTGATAATCCTCTCTTTCAACAAGGAACAGAATCTATTAAATAGAATTAAATACAACATGAATGCCTATTTCTGTATTGATTTACTGTTAAAATCTAATTAAATTAAAAACAGACAAAAAAGGAAAAAAAACAAAACACTTTGGCAGATTAATTTTTAGTTACAATCAAGTAGTAAAGAAATCCAGTGCTCTTGTGTACAAATAAATTCATACATGGTCTACACTCTTTCTTCTTCTCCAGGAGGCTAATATACATACTCTTTTAAAGAAATGTTCAAAACATTATCAAAAAGTTTCGTTGTATGAAAACGTATTTACAAACTATGATTCAAACCCAGTGGACAGCCCCCATCACCCCCTCCCCCCCATCCCAATTTTTTATCATTTACACAGTGCAGAAGGCTTCTTGAAAAAGTTTGTGCAACAAACAGTGTAGAAAATATCTTGGATACGGCTGTGGAATGAACATGTGTGTTTGAATGAAAATAACAGACCCCTTCTTCCTGCTTCCTGATACTGTACATCGTCATACGAAGAAGAAAAAACAAAAATGAGCCTGGACATTTCTTCAAGTAGTACACGATCTCACAAGGGAAATCAAAATGGAGGTCATAATATTCATAGATCACAACAGGAATGTCACCAGAGTGAGAAGACCAAGCTTTACAGTTAAGTCACTGGATATACCTTTCACAAGTCAGATCACTTGGGGGGGGCTTTGCTCTCGAAGTCCACCACACCGAGGAGGGAATACAGTTTCAGGAGAGCGTCCGGCTCATTTGTCCAGTGTGTTTGTTTTTCTTCCCATGTGGAGGAAAAGCTAGCCCTTTCAAACACAACTTTCTGGGGCCATGAAGAGGATGAGGTGAATGAGCAGATGATGAGAAGGTTGGAGATGGTTAGAAAGAGATGTTAGTCACGATGGGTAGACATGAAGAAGCAGCTCGGTGCAACCCTGCACTGCACCATAGGACAGCAGGGATTACTATTAGATATGCATAGAGTAAGAATGCAGAAAGGTCGACAAAGCACTGGTAGTCATCTACAGAGAGGTTGAGTATCAGCTGACAGACTCTAAAAAGCTTCTTCTACAACTCTATGAGACCGCACAACAAATCATGGTTGATAACACATCTCTCACATGTATCCCAAACTTGGGAACCTTACTACCTAGAGTGCATCAAAGCATCCCTTTCAAAGTGTTTGAAGATGAGTGCACTCCAGAGCAGCACCTGAAGTTATGGAGTCACGGCTACTTTAAAAAGGATGTTTGTGCAGGACTCGGTTCTCTAAAAGCAGAAACACAAACCATATATACTTATGTACACATACAAAAACCACACAAATACCCAGACCTAGTCTGGAGACAGACAAGTATTATTACCCTGTATTGCTCGTCTAAGATTCTTAAGAATCTGAGACCTAGGCGGTTCACATTATTAGACCTGGTGTCAAAGAAGTATCTGAAGTACGAGTTCTATAACATCAGAACGTTTAAAAAATGTAGTCTATTACTTTAGCAATATTACAAAATATTTTTTTTTACTATCAAACCGTTTCAAATTGTCGCTATCATAACAACATATCTCTAACTGTTTAGGAAAAAGACAGACTTTCTTAACTTCCATGCACGTCTGCAAAAATCCACACGTAATTTTGGACAGTTTCTTTTGGTCCATTCGTCATGATGCTGAGTTACGAGTGACGAGGTTTTACTATGAAGGCGATAAAATGTGTTTTTGAATCAGGTCCACAAGAAACACCACTGAGGATGAACGGTGACAGATTCCTCAGCTTCAGATAAGCCTGAAAGATCTAATTCATTGCAGCAATGCCGTCCACAAAGACGGATGGCTGCAAGAACAGTCAGACACTGAAGCGGCACATGCAGCCCACTGCAATCAGAGAAAGAACTTCATATGCACCCACCTCTCTCTCTCCCCCACATCTCCCACAATACATGCAGAAAGAACCTTGACCAGCTGACTCCTACACTAGCAAACATGCAGTATCTCAAAGGAGAAATGCTCTTTGAAATGTCGAAGGTGTTGCACAAGCTCTCTGCTTTACTAGGCATGTCACAGGAGAGAACAGGAGAGGGGGCCAAGAACAAACAGGCACTCCAAATGCTAGGCCACCCACACGTGGCATAGCACAAAACACAAAATACACACACAGATGATCAGTAGTCACCAGTCTTGCATACCCTGTTCACAAATAGCTTAAAGAGAAATCTAGCCCCTAAAAAATCTTCACAAGACAGAGAATTCGCACCATCTGGCAATTGTGAAGTCTTATTATCAGTTGATTTAAACAGGCAGGCAAATGTTCCATTCTGGTAAGAATGCCAGAGCTCACTTTTCTGTTAGCACTTCAAGGTAGAAATTCTTGTCTTTTGCTGTGGAAATCCTCTTTCAGCTAAGACCTATATATCGTCAGGGCTGCACAGTCTGCCACAGCGACAGCATGGTTCAAACATGCTTAGGTCACCTTGTACAGTTTCCGTATGTACAGTACTGTAGCAGCTTGACTCTCTTGAATTCAGGGCTTCATTACTTTATTAGGTCAGATCTGAACCTGTGTCTTACAGGTGTCCAATCAGCCAAGCAATGTCCCAGAGATGAAATGGTACAGAGATAAACGACCACTCATTCATCTTGTAGACCGTACTGGATGGGCTTAACATGATGGACCCGGATATGAGCAGGAAACTCATATGCCCAGCTCAGAGAACAATAAGCGAATGCTATCTATGATTAATCTTTTGGAGAATTAAATCATATCACGTAGTGTTTAGTGTCATCTTCAGGTTAATTACAGGCAGGAAGAATATATGAGAGCATTTTGGTTATAAATCAAACAAAATCACAATCAACCCTGTTTCAGGGCCGATTCTCAAATAATCAACATTAATTGTTCATGTGTGTAGTCATAACACAGTGGAACATAATATATGACCAAGGTAAAACTAAAAAAAAAAAAAAAAAACCATATACTGAATTGATAACAGGAGTACTGAGACACTTTTTATCCCTGCTGATGATTAGGCTGGGAAGAGCTCAGGAATAGTGAGCTCTGGGACATGGAAGACCCAGTGCTGGTGTGCTGAAGAAAGTGACACGTACAGTATGGGAAATTGTCTTCCTTTCCTGCTCCACATCCTTATATGTTAAAAAATCATGAAGGATTATGCCTGGATCCATTATGTATGGAAGACATCTAAGTACAGTTGATGTGGTACTGGAAGATTGCTGCAAGAAAAAAAAATCATCATCTTTTATGACTTCCTTACTGGCCCTGTTTAAAACAGCAATCATTTAACATACAGCTTCAGACCATCTGTATTGTTTGCGTCAGAATTTGACATCAATTGTGTATGCAAATGCCATACACTCCGTCTCCATTTAATGTTAATTTTACGAATGCCTCATGCCAATAAAGCAGATTAGCCACTGTCCCCTCCCCTGAGCTGTGTCCCACTGTTTCCTGTGTTATTGGCCTCTGGCACAGCCATGCCCACAAGGATATCCACTTCTGCATCCACCACTCAGCCCCAAACAGGCTTAGCATGTTTATATCAGCCAAAAAAAAAAAAAAGCATCTAATTAATGAAACACAACAGGCCATTCCTGCAGTGCATGCTGCAGCAGCCCCCATCAGGACTTCAAATAGGACACGTCTACAAGGTTAGTCATCATTAAGCAGCAATGACTACTATGGTTCCTATGGGTAGACGCAGTATTAAGAGTAGTGCTGTAAGAAGCTAAAAAAAACAAGCAGAGGTTATTGTTAGTCTGCAACGGCTGCTGGTTCTGAAGGAGCAACTACAGGCTTAAACATACATTAAAAGACAAACCCAGTTTGTCTGGTAGCACTCAGCCACGGAGAGCGAGCATGTGTGTCCTCTGCTCTCTCTGTGTGCCTCCCTGTGCAGCGGCGTAGTCTCCCCAGGAGACCGTGGGTCCGAGATGTGAGGATGGATGGACACAGGGAGGAAGGGAAGGGAGGTGGATGGGATGGAGGGAGGGAGAAAACAGCCTCAGGGGAACCCATCATCCTCCATACTGAGCGCCACGCGCTGCAGAGAGCAGATAAAATAAAAAAAAAAACAAACACAAAAATATTACATTCAGTGCTGGAAAAAGACTGGAGGAAGGAAGGAAGAAAGCAAGAAAGAAAGAAAGAAAGAAAGAAAGAAAGGTATGAAAAAAGAGAAAGAAAGAAAAAAGGAAAGAAAGAAAGAAAGTAAAAAATAAAAAATATCAATAGAGAGAGTCAGAGAGTGTGGGAGGGAGAGCGTATGTGTGCTTGTATGCGTTGGGCCACACAAGTGGAAGACGAGTCATTGACTCAGAGACGTCCAATAGGCAGATTCGCGCACCCCCCAGGCACAGCTGCACTGGAGCACTGGAAGGAATCCTGTTCTGGAAGGAACCCCTCCCCCAGGCCCACTGACAACTCAATCTCAGCTTATAGCCAACACTCTGACTGGAGAAGAATGCCCTACAGCCCAACTCTTACTGGGTATTAGGAGGTGAGTCTACTCTCACACTGACACTGGAGCAATCTTCCCTGTTCCTGGTCAATCCAGCTCTGTGGCAGAAAGAGATGCCATCATTCCACCCAATTAAAAAGATACTTCGTGACACCTTTTAAGTCTGCTCTTCTCTGGCAAAGTACAAGTGATTACTAAGATACTATCAAAATATGAATGGACCCTAAGATCCAACCAAATACACACTGAAGAAAGAAACAAGACATGTTTCCTCAAAAAGATTGTCCAGTCATCTAAGGTGCTCATTACCCCTCCCTACATCAGTCACACTGAATAAACAGAGCAACTCAAGGGCTCTGGAAGGATCACCGCTTCCAAGTTATCAAACATCAAACATGAAATAATGCTGAGACATACTGTGACAGAGACAAAACAAAACCAAATGCTCTAAGAGGAAGAACAAGACTGACACACTTCCAACAATATATGAATGAAAATGTATACTGTGACGTGTGAACAGAAAGAAGTCTGGTGGATGAAAGACGCATGTCAGAATGTGTTCAGGTGTGAGTGTGTGTCAGACATATGAGAATGTGCGTATCTAGTGCTGCAGAGGGGTTTCCTCTCCCAACATCAGCATGTGCAGACCATGTCTGGATTGGCCGTGGTCCTTTTCACCCATACTAAACCACCGTCTCTTTCCTTCACTTGGTGCTTGCTAACATCGGTGCCCCTGAGTACCAGTGAGCAGCCGGATCGGGGGGCCCTAGGGGCAGAGCTATGAAGGGCTGTCTGGTACTGCCACTCACGGCTGGGTAGACGTGGCCGATCTGCTCGCTGCGTCCGATGTGGATCTCGTCATCATCCTCATCTTCCGTGGTCTTGCGGTACACAGGGTTGTCGAAGTTCATGCTCTTGGTGTTGCGTCGCCTCCAGTTGCGCCAAACCAGGTAGCCTCCGGTACACACCAGGCCGATGACCACTGTGGCAAGGATAGGAACTGCATGCGTTTAACACACAGCCGACAGACACGGCAAGGGCGTTAACACAGCCAGAGGACACTGAGCAGCGCTTCATGACACACATTCAAAACACACACAGCAGCTTGGCATAGATGGCTCAAAAAAGTGCCTACAGTGTTTGAAAAGCTGGACAGATAAAATAATTCAAATGTCTCCAAAGAGATGGCCACTACTTATATATCAGATGATCAAAATGATCTCTTGGCACTTAAAGCATTTATTCCAGTGTTTTTCAATTTAATCTCTATCTCTATTTGCTGCCACAGAATTGTGTTGTGGTATTGCCTAAGCTTTTCTGGTATTCATGTTTGATCAGACAGGCCAATTCCTCCACAAAGGTATTAAAGTACAACACTTGCTTCACTCTGAAAAACTAGATAAGACTAGTTTTCTGGAAAAAAGACAACTACAAAATAATGTTTGTCGACTGATTTACACATTTCATTTACACAAAATTCATTTAAAACACATTTGCATAAACCTTTGATGTCAAAATTTAGTCCAGTGGCTCCTGTTATGCAGTTTGTCACAGTGAATGCTTTTTGATCTCTAACCAAAATGTAATATTAGACAAAAAAAACCTTTTTAAACAAAAAAAAGCAAAAACAAAAAATTTCCTTTTTTATTCTAATTTTATTTGTTTAAGGAGCAAATCTATCCAACATGTAAAATACAGATATGAAAAAGTAGTAACTAGTAGTAAGATAGAGTAGTAAGATAACTTTATCTTAACCTTTAGCAGAAAGAACTCCCAGCTATCAATTCCTACATGATATCAGCCTTTTACACTACTGTGGAGGAATTTGAGCCCATTCTGCTTGACAGAGCTGTTTTAGTTCAGAAACAACTATAGTATTTTGAACTACGCATTTGTCAGAGGGTTTTGCTTATTTTTAAGCCATTCAGAAGTGGATTTGCTGTTTTGTTTTGGATCATTGTCTTGCTGCTCAAACTGATTACGTTTCTGCTTCAGCTAATGGAAAGACTGACAAAGTTCATGGTTCATTCAGTAAAAATTAATTTGTTGTGTGAGTAACTAATGGGGGTGATACTTTTTTGCACATGGGTGATTTGTATGTTGGATAAATGTATCAATAATTTTATATAAATATATCTAATAATATTTAAAAAATGTCAAATATTACATTTTGTTATAAGATCTAAAAGCAAACATAACATATTGTCTGTGGCAATAGTAGTATATTAGAAAGCGACACATACCTTGTCACAGCACTAAGTCAATAAGTTGTGTTTGAAATGACTGGTGAAAGTGATTGTACACTGCAAATGTAGCAGATAGAGATGCGTTTGAAAAATGCTGTATTTTTCACTTAATTATTAGTAATACCTAAAACTTGATACCTGACCGTGGCCAAAGAGTTTCTGAAACTACAGGGAAAGTTTAAAAAAAATTGTATCAGAGCCAGAGCTGCAAATAGGCATGCACATTCACAATGGCTTTGGGGGAAAGGGGGGGCAGTGCATGCTGGAGGTCCTGCAGGCACAGACAGAGAGATGAGAGTGAGCTGTGTGTGTGTTTGTGTTTATGTAAGGGGGCTGCAGTACATTGCTATTCAGGAGGTAACGATAACCATGCTTGGCTACACGGCAGCGGCTGGCTAGCCCCTTTTGTAATTTAAAAGATCAGCAGTGCCTGTGCTAGTCCCCTGGAAGTTCCCCTTAATTGCTCTTTTGTCTGAGGGACACAAGAGACCTCCTCATGATGTGTTTTTCTCCTCTCCCCCATTCCTATAAACCTGCTTCACACAGCTAGAATGTAGCGTTTGGTTCTAGCCTAAGTGCTCAATCCAGTAACCAATGATAAGAGGAATAAAAGAAGGACTGAAATTACAGAAGGGGCTGCAAAATTGTTTTTTGAGGAAAAACATTTTACTTATAGTGACCTCAGTTATGAACATGTACAACCACAAGGTCATCTTCAAACTTGGCAAGGCAGACAGCAATCAGCAATCAGCAATCAGGCTATGGATCGAGGTTATCACAGTTTTGCCTTTTCATCCTTTTTTCTCATATATTATTCCATATTTTTCTTAAAGATTCAATTTACAGTTTGTTAGATATTAAAATGTATTATCAGCTATTATACAAAGATACCGCCAATTCAGTTTTGAGTATATTGGATTCAGCTTTAGTTTTGGTAACTAAGATGTAGATACATTGTTTTTCAATCAGACAGAAGTAGAAATTGAAGGTTTAACAAGTAAGTAAGATATTGAATATGTTAAACTACAAAATGTGAGCATTTTTGTATCATTTGTGAGTGTACTGCATATGTCAACAATGTAAATTTCACCTATGCACTACAGAGAACAAATAGTTAAAGTAGCTGAATACAGAACCAAGGACACAGCGACACACACAACTGTGAAGCACTGCTATTGCATATGAGCCCCTGTGTTCTGTCCCTGCTCATCTCCACAACTGAGCTCAAGGACAAGGTTTTGAAAGGAGTTGAAAGATTCATTTTCTTGGACTGTGTTAAAGGTGATACTAATACACTTAGTGCGATTATTTCTATTGGATTAAGTCCAATTCAGTTGATCAGCTAAATTAGAGTTTTTTGGCCAAAACACCAGAATAGCACCTTTTCTGGCTTAAGGGTTTCCCTGGTTAACACAGTGTGCCAGATGGCCAGTTAGTTGTGGTTATGTTGTCATGTGTACATCATGTAGCTGTTAGTTCCTTCTGATTGGTCTACAGGCAGTTCACAAGTTCCACGTTGTCAGATGTCCCCATGTAAAACCTGTAGGCTTTACTTAACATTGCAGTTCTTGCGATTTAAAAATTGCACTCTTTTAGCCCAAAGAGCACACTCCAATAGCTTTGGACAGAGTTGGAGTGGCATTTGTGATCCAGAACTAATCATCCTAAATCACCACCTGACCTCATTAATGCTTGTGCAGCTGAAAGCAATCAAATCCTCAATGCAATGTTCCAACATCTAATGTAAAATCTTCCCTGGTGTCTACATACTGTCTGATCTGCCTTCTATTTGTTGTTGTTTCATTTGATTGTTTGATAATTTCACTTCTGACTAAATAACTTTCTCAACAGCACCAACTATAGTTTTAGATGGGACATCTAGAAAGGTAAACTACCTATATGCATAAAGTTTAAAAAAAAAAAAGAGGGAGAGATGATAAAACCTAACCAAAGTCCCCCCCACCAAACAGGCAAGAGTTTTTGCCATTTAGTTTGTTTCCTCCAGTCTTTCTAGTTTCTCTGCTATTTACTATTGGATAATTTGGGAAATTCTAAAGTGTGAACCCACCTTCACTTCCAGGACAGCATAACAATGCAAAAAGCATGACCAAAATTTCCCTTTGAAAAGTCTGAAGAAACCTGTTTACTGCACTTTAGCCAATAGCATAGCTTTCTTATAAATGGCTACTTAGGACTCTCCTGAGGGAAATGTCACCAAAGCATCTACGTCACACACAGCAAAGGCAAAGGGTGTGCAGAGGGTTAGGAAGAGAGACATGCAGTATTCATACTGAGCATCAATACTTACCTATAGGAATGACGATACCCAGAACTGCTACAGTAATGTTGTTACCCAGGAGGAAGTGATCACTTGCAGCTGCAGACAGAGGGAGAGAGTTGGGGGGAAGTGTGAGTGCATGTGTTGGGGGGAGGGTAGTCATGTCATTATATCCTAATGGACGAGAGCACTCATCATCTACTGCCTCATTGACTCATACCTCTGAATTTATGTAAAAAGCAGTGCACCTCACACAGTCTTAACAATAAAGTATGTCTTTACATTTAATACAGTGAAAACAGATGGCACATTAACAACACAGGAAGTAGAGCAATTGAGAGGTTGAGGTAAGAGCAGGTCGTTAATTTTGCCCGCTCTGTCGGATGGCTGCATCCTTCTTCTCTTTGCCCGACAGAGCATGGGAGCCATTTGCTTTGGCAATGTACCAAAATCTCAATCTTTGTGTCACACAAAATCTCTTTCACTACCACACACACACACACACACACACACACACACACAGAGTTTTACTGAGGAATTATTACTTCCAGTCTTCTCTCCCAGGTCAGATTTCTGCAAAGCACAGACACTCCCAGCGAATAAATCCCACAATTAGCACATACAGCCACCATTAGCTAAAACACAATTAGCGTCTGATAATGGAGTCTGAGCCCAGAGATTAAGAGAACTAGAGGGGACGACAGAAGCATACAGATAAAGCCTGATAACTCTACTAGAAAGTGCTAAGAGCATAAGAAAAGGCTTATTGAGTAAAAGACACAACAATATTCAGAGCACAAAACATGTTACTACAAGAATATTTAGGATAATGACTGAAGAATCATTTTTTGACCATTGTGTATGTTTTAAAAAAGTACAAATAAGTGTCATCTACATTTACAGGTAAAAGAGCCTGAACAGGCATTTGACCCTCAAACTCCAGCATACAAAGCTGCAAGAGTTTAAACAAGCCTGCCAAAAATGCCTACTATTTATAACAGCAAATCTTGGATTAGAAAGTTATTAGCACCCCTTCCTATGAACATTATATTTGGCTATGTTGGAATTCACCATCTTATGAAATGTGATGCAGTTATCAGTGCTTTATTTTTGTGATTTCCAGTGCTGTGGTGTTGCATTCATACTCAACAGGTCGGAGTACTGAGAGGCAGAGGTAGTACTGCACAAGGTCATATACTTCACTTTTACACATGCCGATCAAGAGGGTATTTTTGTTTAAGGGCAAAGGAGCAGATGCTCAAGTCCTCTCAGATCTACCCATGCATGCCAATATAGCTGTAAATGCTGTCCAGTGTAACCTGTAACTTGTTGATCTTATTTGAACACACTTATGCTAGTCTTTCTTTTCTACAAGCTGACTGTTTGCTTTCATTCTGCCTCTTACTCACAACAGCATTATAACATGACACCTGTAACAGCTGATGCTAATGTTAGCAAACATGTTATTTTTCAACAACCCCGACCGGATTCTTCCACCTGCTCCTTTGAGTCATGTTCCACACTGGTAACCCTGCAATTCTCTCCTTCCATCTAAACATGCTTTTTCTTTTGATTTTAGCCAGCATTAAGGTTAAATCTCCTTTCCCCACAGCGCCCAGTTTGACTGTTTAGGGGACGGTCCGACCAATATGAAAATGTGTCACTCGGATGCCAATTGTAACAGATTATATTAATTACATTAGCTGATGTAATTTAGCACAAAATAATATCATCCTCTGTGAATCAGATACGATGATTCGGTTTTATTCAGTTTATCTAACTCAGACAGAAGAAAAGTATTAAGTAATGCAAACACTGCTGCGTTTGGATAGAGCTTCCCAGACTTTCTCATACACCTATGTGTTTCTGTGAATTGGTTATTTTTTCTTATTTTTCATCAGTGTCATGGTGCTGGGTTGTACTGCATTATAACAAGTAACCTAATAGCATTTTATATGTTTTTGTTATTTTAACCTTGGTGGAATTTTGTGATCAGCCTGGATTATTGCAATGGAAGTGAGCGGTTGGTTACTGCCAACTTGACAAAGTCCATAAAGAATTGTATAAGAACAAAAGAACATTAAAATCCTCATAAATTTGTGTTTTTCTTTCTAACTAACAACTTTGAAGAAATATATCAGTACCCTATCTGTATGATTTCCAGTTAATACAGATAAACTCATGTAACCTTAATATAAGCTAATTTTATAAGTCAACTAATATATTGGCTAGTCCCCAGTTTATAGTCATTAAGAAACAGGCAGAAAGTGATCTGGCAGGTTTTCCTAAAGCATTCACTATTCCCCTTAGTGCTGTTTTTGTTTTAAATCACTTCTCTACAGCTCTGCTATATTCCTTTCTGATGGTAATAAAATAACCAGACAGATATTTTGGTTGAAGTGGGAGGCTGGCTCTCTCGAGCCGTAGTTAAGGAATTGAGAAGGTAAAAAATGGCTCTTCAACAGAAAAGTTCCATTTAATGTGCTGAGTGGGGTGATACAGCTGCACTTATAAAAAGTACAGTTAGCACTCTGCCTATAGGAGTAACTAAGAGTATGAAAAACAATCCATTCCCCTGTTCTTATAATCTAGGCACACTACATGTGTTTGATTGGATACATTATTTAATTTAAACAGTAACCCCAGCCATAAATTGCCATAAATAAATGGCCATCATGATGTTATGAGGAAAAAAAAAAAAAAAACAACACCTGCATGCATCTCTGCATCTACGTCTTCTGCATCTTTATCTCACTGAGGGAGGCAGTTCCTGTCCCACTGGGACCAGGCGTCAATGTAGCTGGGCAGGACCACTTACCGGGCTGGGGTGGAGGGGATGAGAGGGGAGCGAAGGGGGAACAGGACCTAGGGCAGTGTTCATCAGTCAAGCCTGGCTGCTCCTCTCCCTCCACTGCCTGCCCTAATTCAGCACAGAGGCATGCTGCTACCTACAACTACTGCCACAGCCTAATCTATCACCCTCAAGTGGTCCGAGCACTGCTCAGCAAGCAAATTCTCCTACACACATTAACTTTCAGAGGCTGCGGACTCCTTCTGCTGCTGCAGGGGGATGCAGCTCAGTCAGGAACTCGATCTCATTATCATATCTAATGTAAAGAACAAGTCTGAGGCTTGATGCAAAATTTTCTTAGAGAAAGAAAGGAAATACAATAGCTCAAACATACTGAGTGGCAGATGGCGCAAAGGCAGATAAAGAGACATGCGCAATGTATATCATAAAAGCATTTGTTTTTATACCTTGTGAGGAGCTGAGGTCAAACATGTTTCATGTATAGTACTATCAGATGTTTTATGTACAGTATGTTTCATGTATAGTACTGTCAGAAACCACCCTTCATTTATGTTATTTCCAGTCAAAAAGACCATTAAGTACAAGTTCTTAAAAAAGATTAAATATAAAGTAATCCACATGCATAAAGAAGAGGAAAGTCAAAGAAAAAGAGGTGAAGTGCACGTTTTTAAAACTGGAATATGCAATATTTCTAAAAGGTATACAGACAGTCGGACTCCCAACAACAGTACAAGACCCGACAGACCTCCACAACTGTCACAATCATATAAACAGTACTAAAAGAATTTATCTTTAAATGAGAGGAGAAAATCAAGCTTCACGCTTGCTTCAGATCTAAAAAAATCTACTGGTGTTTTTATCCATCCATTTTATCCAAGATAACTCAATGTGCATCTTAAAGAACGTGTAGCTGTCACGAAGAAGAAAATTTGCAAATCAAACAGCTGGTGTTCTCAGAATGATGGACGGACCACCAGGACCTCAGACCTCAGCATCACTAAAGGTGTGAAGGGTTTCTTCGATTGTAAGAAGCAGTAAATGCAACTTCTAACACTGAACTCTGGATAAATGTCCATGTAGATGTGCTGAAATACTGAAAGCAAGCCTCCCAAAACAAGGGGAGATGTGATAAAGGCAAAGGTGGACACATTAAATCTGAAAAAATGACTACATATTATGTGTATAATAGTTAATAGTTAATGTTAAACGCATTTTATGGCACTAAAAAATAAATTACATGTACTTAGAATGAATGGCTGACATTTTAACAGTTTTGAATCTGAATGCACGTAATGTACATAAAAAAAAACTTCAAAAAACCTCAATGACAAAAATAAATGTTTTTACCCATTCAGTGTTTAAATATGAACATTGTAGGTTAACCAGGCATTTATCTGTTTGTCCCACAAAGTCAGGATATGAAAATGTGCTTGTTTTAAAAAAGGAAAATATACAAACATATAAACACACGCACACAATTGCTCATAAAGTAATGGTTGATTTTGTTCTCTTGTTAACATTTTCTGTTTTACTGTTGCATTATGCCATGAAAAAAAAGGAGAGAGGTATTTGATGGTCATCATGCTTTTTAAAGAATAAAGCCTGGCACCTGCTACACACCCCGTTAGGACACTTACCACGGTGTGAGAGGTTGGTGTTCTCGCCTTTTGCCCCGTTACTCTGGGAGACTGTGCTGGGGCTAGTTGTCTGGCTGCTGTCTAGTGTTTTCTGGGTAGAGGTATGCTGTTGCCATGGCGGAGTGGTACTGGTCTGGGTGCTGCTTGTAGTGGAGGATGAAGTTGGAGATGAATACGTGGTGGTAGAAGACAGCATGGTTGACGAAATTGGAGCTGTGATACTGTGCGTGGTTGTATGAGGAGACGTAATAGCAGCAGCAGTGGTAGTTGGAGTAGTAGAAGGAGTAGTACTGCTGGTTGTACTGGTGGTAGTTCTAGTGGTGGTGGTAGATGTAGGGGCAGGCGTGGTGGTTGGAGGTTCTGTTGTCGTGGTAGTAGTGGAAGGTGCAGTGGCTGTAGTCTTGGGCTTTACCACTGTATAGAGAGAAAAGTAGAGTGATTTTTTTTTCTAAAATTAGAAATCACTAAGTTTCCTCCTAATATCCAGAGTGGAAAATTACTGCAGATTTCTTTAAAACACTGAAAGTAACTCTCCTGAAAGGAATGGAAGCCATGATAAAGGCAAAAGCAGGGCATATTAAACACTAAAGATTCTCTGTAATACATGTTAAATATCTGTTTGTTGCTTTTTCCTAATTAAATTTAAACTGGTCTCTGACTTTTGCACAGTACTTTATATCAATGCTATTTATGAGAATAAGTGTTTATTAGATTTGCTTGCTTCATATTTTTCATAGATAATCAAGATAACATGATGTAACATTGTTTGAATGCAAACACACTTAAATAAACTCTCCACTCTGTACGACTCTAAATGCTGTGGAGACAACCACACTTATTCCTCAGAGACTGCATTGCAGGCAGTCAGTTGGCCTGGATTTGTTCTTTATCCTTTCTCCTGGAAGAAAAAGTACTTCAACTCTGCTATTTCTGCTGTTTCTACAGTCTCAATGCAGTGCCCCTTTCCTCTGCTACCCCCAACGTCCTCTCCTCTTGTATCTGCTTTATCTGTGAGGGAGTGATTAACACTGACTTATAGCACTGCTGTAATTAGGAGCCAGTTGCTGTTAGAACTTCTGCAGTAAGATGCATCAGAACAATAGACTGCTTTCATTAAAGTTACACTTGAATAACGTGGCCACATGTGAAAACTTTCATCATAAACAGTAAAGATTATATAAAAGCTTAAAGTGCATAATTATTTGTTTTTATTAACAAGGCTATTTAAAGGCAATATACCAGGAATTTATCTGAGAATTATGCTGATACAGACAAACCTGTGGGATGTTTTAATTAACAATATACCTTTATATTTCCATTTTGTGTCAGGGCACAGCAGATTATGAAATTAGATTATATATCTTTGTTATAAATCACTGGGTCTAATAAAGGGACACAAAAGGTAACTGGAAGAGTGTTTAAAATATACAATATGTGCTATTTTAACAGATCTGTATGCAGGTAGCCTAGCATCAGGCTCTCTGCCAGGATTACCTGTGACACAGCGGCGCATGTCTGGACCGAGCTCTGCATCATCAGGGCAGGCACAGGTGTACTTGGGCGAATGTTCGGTGATCTGGGGAGCTTTGAGACACAGGTACTCGCAGCCTCCGTTGGGCAGACTCCCCATGTTACAACTGTCTGGAGCTGGGAGGGTAAAATGCAGAGCGTATGCTAATTGTATTAGCCGTGGGAACTGTGTGCTCAGCACTGTTAGCATAAGAAAGTACATCTTTAAACATCAGCACAAGAGGGCTGGAATGGTTGCAGTAATAGAAAAAAGCCACTGTTACTGCAACTCTGTGCTTAAGAAGGAAAACAGTTTTCCAGCACTGCAGTAATGCAATTCAACTACTAAATGTTCTTAGCAATCCCTTTGAGATATAACTGACCCTTCGGGGAGGCTCCTTATTCTTTTAAAAGAGCTCTCAAGACTGGGTTATAACAAAGATGCTTTCATCTGCACAGAGAGACCTAGCGGGGTTTGACTGCTTTGAAAGCGGTTAAATATAGTCAGGCAGAGGGATAGTGCAAAATCCACAGAGGAGGTGCATAAATGAAGAGATTCCATCTATAAACATCTGCTTCATGCATTCAGGACACAAAAACAGAAAACGTTCACTCCCTTCCCCAGCACTGATATACCAACATACAGACAGGCGCACACACCCTGTCACACTGAAACATACTGTACCATCAAAGTGAGAAAGAAGGTGAGTGATGAAAGAGAGAAAATAAGAGACGTGGGTATGATATCCTTTATCCACAAAAGGTGAGGACAAAATATGATGATCATTTTATTTTGAAGGGAAAGTTCCCTCTGCACTGGGCCCTGTGTGCCTTCTTATTGAGTAATATTTTACTGTGGCTCTGCTCCATATGAAGCTATTCCCAGTGTATGGGCCATAGTGTGCAGAGGTGGATGAATAATGCACCCTGATCTACTGTAGAGGCTCACTGGCTGTATTTCATTCTCATTCCTTCACACTTATTCCATCAGCATTACCTTCCTGCTATTCTTGAAACTTTTAAGATTATGTTTCATTTCTTTAAAAAAACGAGCAGCAGATCAAAACAAAAGCATTCAAACGCTGCTCGCTCTTTTGTACTGTCTAACTCCAGCTCATATAAATACATGCGCAGTGCCTACACATTTCCTGTGGGTTATTATGCCTAAAATGCATATCAGCAGTAAAATACAACTGCAAAAAATGTAAACCTCTCAGAAAGCTAACAGCTGTATACAGTGAGCTACAGTAATAAGTCAGCGAGTCAGACCTTTGGGCTGCCGGAGCTCGTGAAACACCACCACATCCAAAGGATTATTGAGGTGCTGTGCCAGCATGGCCACGTCATGCCCAGTCAGCCGATTGACGCTGTAGATGGCTTCATCCTCCAGGTCTGTCCAGTATACTCGGTCCTACAAAACAAAAGAAAACACACACTCGGTGTCAGACAGGAAGTGAATGCATTCAGTCAACATCAAAAAAAGCCTTAGAGCAAAAGTGGCATTAAATCGACAGCATCTCTGTGGTTTGATTGTAAGTTTTCCCACTGCACATTCAAAAACCACATCTGACCCAGCCAACAAGACAAACAGTTAATTTTCCACCTATTTGAGAGACGACTGGAGCAGTCATATAGCAACAATAAACGGTTTAATTGTTCAGTAACACTTTACTGTAGGGTACTGTTCATGAGGCTACATGACACATACATAGGCTTGTCATTTGGTGGACAACACAACAGCCTCAAAACACAATTACAATGATTCTGTATAGCACCTGCATAGCATAGAATGCACCCAAAAACACTCAACCCAAGCAGGGTACATCAGATTGCAGGTGCACTCATAGCAAACAGAAACGCCCCTGTGAATTATACTGATTTAATGAGCAGTAGATTTGTGAAGTAAAATGCTTCACTGTACCTTAAAGAAACAATCTGCATCCCATTAAAATCATAGTCCAAACTATAGGGGTGAAAACACCACCAGTAAATGCACAGTCCCCCTCCTCCCCCTTCAATTCTTACCAGCTTGAGTTTATCAAACTTCATTCTATTACTGTCTCCAGTGGTCATTATTAAAAATGCCACGGGAGCAGCGCTACTTCTTCAACTTCTCAGGTTGGACTGATTCCACTTGACGCTATAGTGACTCACTGTCCCCTCTAGAAGTACAAAATGTTATTATGAGACAGGACAGGCTGAGGCTCGCTGGTTAGCATGCTTCCTATATCTCTGCAATGAGATATATTGACATGTTTGACATACCATGACTGTTATTTCTTAATATTATGTTTGTAATATTAGTTAATTTTGACACATTTTAAACTAAAAAATGTTGCTTGCTTAATGAAATGCATTCATTATGTTATTTTGCAAAAGACTATCCAAAGGTTACAACCACCATTTTAATTCAAATGAAATAAATAGTAGATGTTTTTTCAACTGTATGGGCACAAATGCTTTGTTTGGGAACATAAGGAGAGCAGACGGGAAAGAATGGACAGAATGCAGACACCTGGCATGGGATGCTGGAATCAGAGGGAAGACACAATACAGAAAAGGACAGAGAGGGGCTCAAAATTAATAACAAAAATGTGTGTGTCTGTGTGATGGTGGGGAGTGTGTGTGTGTGTGTGTCTGAACGAGTGTGAGGCAGAGAAAGAGACAAGGCACTTGTGAAAAATCGTTTTGATCACACCGCAAGTTTTTCATCAACCTAATTAGAGCTTGCACTGTTATCTCTTACTCGTGTCTACGAGAGTCTCACATGCCTGTCTGCGAAACAACACCTCCTCCACCATTCTCTTCTATTGTATTTCTCTCACTCTCTCTCTCTTCTGAACACCCCATATCAGTCTATTCTGCAATACCACAAGCCTGTGCACAGACGGGGCCGTTACTATGACTACCAGACATTCACACTGCTTTTTTCCCCTGCGGATTTGAAGTAGATGATCCGAGTAGGGTGAGGGAGTATGAATGAAAACAAGGCTGATAGACACACTACTGTTTAGGATGCTCTGTATTAGAAGTTATTTACCAGAGGCTGCTTTTGGAAAGGTCAGGCCTGTGACTCCCTCTGGAGCTTCAGCAGGTGCTGCTCTCTTTGACTTATCAGCAGGACGCACCCCTCTAATCTCTTCATCACACTTCGAATATAGCCCTGCTTTACCACTGAGAAAATCTCATTCATCTTCCCATGACTGCAGAATTTACCTTTGCTGGGAAAGTAAATTTGTAATTGAAACCTGGAGTTTTGCACATGCAATGGAATTAGAGTTCTTTATTTTAGAACAGGTTTGGCTTGGTTTGAAAAACAAGCCCTGGAGATGGTCCACAAATAAGAAATAGTGATAATTCATAAGTTCAAGATGTTTTCCACTATGTCTTGAACATTACTGGTGCTGAAAGACAAAAGCAGAACTGCTGAAAGCGGTACTTAAAGTCTCAAATGCAAACCACTCCCTGACAAATTAAAGAGAAAGGTAAAACTCACACATGTCGTTAGTGTTGCATTCAAAACTGTCAGGAGATAATTCAGAGTACTGATACAAGATAATCCACTTCTACAAGGTAAAGGTAAAGTCAAAGGAAAATACCTAAAAAAAACAGGAGTTTCCAAAATTGAAGCTAAGAAACTGGGACTTCTAACAAATCTGTTACCATCAGATAAACAGTACTTTAAAATTGAATCATTCAAAGAGAGGAGAAAATCAAGCTCCACTCTTACTTTAGATTTGAAAACATTCACAGGTATTTTGTCCATTCCTCCACTGTGAGAAGACAACACAACACTATGAGTCTGAAAGGATGTGTAGCTGACAAGAACACCTTACTGAGAAATGAAAACAGGCCAATAGGTTAGTATAAATCAAAAACAAAGAAGCTGCTGGTATTTTCAGAACAATGGACCGACCAACCCAGAGTCTAAACCTCAACATCAGTGAATGTGTCTAAATTACTTGGATGGCGAAAAGCAACCAACTTCTGAACTTTGGAAGTGTGTAAAAATATCCACACATTCCCAAAAGGCTTCTGTGTGCTAAAGTGTATGTAAGTGTATGTATGCTTTTTACTCCTGACTGCTGAAAAATGAGTTACTTTTTTAATAGTCATTTGACTGGAAACGAAATAAATGAGTGATGTATGACCTTTGCGCAGAACCGTACCATATTTAAAAATAACAGCTGTGTTTAGACTGTGTGAACATTTTATGATGAATCACAATGATTTAAAAAGAATATGGAACAAAAAATTAAAAATCACACCTTTTGGGGTCTAAGCTGTTTTTTTTTTCTTCTTTTTTTTGGTTTGCCTGTTGTCCATTGTGTAATAGTGCTTGTGTAATGTCCCATCCACAATCTTTTGTTTCAGGACAGCCAAAGCTATCAGAATACATATGCTGCAATGAGGTCACATATATTTATAAATAGTTACATAACATAAAGAAAAAACACTAAAACGATAAACCTAACACATACAGTTGGATATAATGAGCATTTTGGAATATAAAAGATTTTGTTATGACAGTGGCAATGTTTTAGTAACAGGTGAAGAGAAAGAATGCTGATGCAATTAGGCTGCTTTTGCAGCTCAGTCTTACAAAACCTTACCTGCAAAAATGCAGGCTTGCACACCAGTTGTAGCATCTGTTTTTGACTGTGGACTTAAACTCAGCTTTTCAGTGATTCTGACTCTCATTTGTACACTACAAAGCAAATGAAAGGCTGTTGAAAGCAGCAGGAAGCTATTGACAGAAAGCTGCAGATTTTTCAGCAGCATGTGAGTATGGCCCAGTGAAGAACTTTAGCAGTAGTTTAGGAGAAGTCTCAGGGGTGCATCAGCAGCATGGCACCTCATTTCTCAAGTATGAAGGACAAAAGTTAAAGAAAGAGAGGAAAACACATTGTTTCCTCTTTGCAGGGCTTGGCCCCTGGGTGCCTCTGTACTGAGCTGGCTCATCGACTGGCCTGTCGGGGGCAGAGGGTGATGTATGGCCTGGGCTGGGTCCTGCCTCACAGCTTCTCTGGACCTGCCTGCCTGCCTGTAAAGGCTTTTTAATTTGGTTTGTGTCTTTAGCTGCTGCCAGCAACCCAGGGCCATTCATCTACTCGACTGTGGTGCTCTCCCAGCGAGCAACAACATATCTAACAAATGCATGCTGTTCACAGAGAAATATGTAAGTGAATGTGAGCGTGAATGTGTGTGTGTCAGTCTATGTGGATATTTAGTGTTTGAGAGGTAGCAAGCAAGAACTACTGTTTCTTAGAAAGAGGACTTTTGTTCCAGTTAAAAACCCAAAACGTCTTTAAAACTGGTGCCAGAGCCTACATGTACTGTTAATAGATAATGAGGATGGTTAAATTTGGGGCTGGGGGTGTGGACTGGGGGATATGCAAATGTGATATCATATACATGGTTGGTTATATCGTACATGTGGCTGATTACATAACCCACTCAATTTTGAAGCAAATTGCGTTGGCTGTTTTGTGTTGTTTTTCCTCCGCCTTTTAAAAAAAAGAGAGACTTCCTTTACCAATGGCAGTAGACAGAGAGGTTAGATAGAGAAAAAAAACCTCAAACACGTGCTAAAACAAGCTTTACCTTCAGGAATAAAACTTTAAACTCTTACACAAGGACCAATGGGCACTTGCATAAAAAGTATTTAAACTGCCAATCATTTCTTGAAGAGATTTTATGAGGCCAAAATTCACTCAAGATTTTTTAAGCAAGTGACCACATATTCACAGATACACAGCCTCAATATGAGCGCTCTAGAGCTGAACAGTTCATTGTTTTTTCTATCAAGACTGCAATCTGAAATAGTCTTCACATGACATTCAACGTTGTCTTAGCAAGTTTTAACCTAACGGCGCAGAGCTTGTGAAATGGCAGCCTGGCACACACGTTCAATGCTGAACTTCTTGGCAAAGAAAAAAAAACCAAAAAACCTGGAGCTTAATTTATAGAAAATAATTGCATTTGAATTGCAATAGTAACACTGGTCAGAAAAATTGGATTCTGTTATCATTTCACAAATTTAGTGAGAATAGAATTACACCCCAAAATTGCAAAAAGAAAATCGAAAAGAAATCATCTCTTCATTGCTAAAATTTAATTGTCTGTTTCATCTACAGCTCTTTGACAGCTACATTGTTTCACTGTGCCTTTTGAACCCTGTACTTTACAAGTTGGCAGTTTTTAATATATTCATAACACTAACCACAGTCCTGAACCAGCGTCCCTTTTATGTAGTTTAGCAATGAAATGCACATGACCTTTACAGTACAAAAGTTCTCATGTCACACTGTCACCGTGTTAGCCTGTTGATATTCAGATATCCAGACATCCAGTTTCAGAAAAATGTTGCTGTATCCTGTTTTACACTGACACAGGGTTCAGTGTCCCAGTGACAAATTTGTCAGACTCCACAGACTCTACACCAGTGAAACATATGATTGCAGCCAAGCTTTATTAAGAGTAGCTACAGGACCAAACCTCATTTACCAACATCTCTTGAGCTCCGAGTTGTGTGAAAACCTTCACGAGCCACTGAGCTTTAGCAAGAATGGCTAAAGCTGACAAGCCACTGCTCTGCTTAAGATATCCACCCACCTGCCTACACTGGGGGTTTCTACTTTCAGGCCTGACTAAAAGAACAGCACCATCTGTCTATATCCATCACCAGCCCTTTCAACGGTGTCACAACCAGGTTGCTTAATATAAGCTATCATTCTCTGCAGACAGCTTCCTTTAGGAAAGTTTTGACAGCCTGGGATATAATGACACCACCTTCTGCATGTACACACAGAGTATTGAGAAAGAATGTGAAAGATAAACTCCATTAAAAGGAACGCATTTTTTTCGAATTTGTATACATTTCTTTAGCACTTTAGTAGGAACACTAGACTAATACAGGGTAGGGCCTCTCTTTGTTCGCTAAACAGCCTCAAATCTTTGTGGAATAGATTCTTGGAACTTAGAATGTTGGAACTCTGAACTCATTGTCATGTTCACGAAACCAGTGTGAGATGACTTCTGCTTTGGGACATGGTGCATTATTATGCTGGAAGTAGGTTTTTGAAAATGGTAAATTGTGACCATGAAGGAATGCACATAGTAACACATACAACAACACTCAAATAAGCTATGGCAATAAAGCAATGACTGATTGATAACAGCCCAACAGGCCCAAACAGGCCCAAAGTGTGCCAAAAAAACACACACACTGTGCCATTACACCACCAGTCTGGACTGTTGACACAAGGTAGGTCGGGTTCAAGGATTTATGTTGTTGGTGCCAAATTCTGACGCTACCATCTGTGTGCCTCAGCAGGAATAGAGATTCATCAGACCAGACTACATTTTCAGTTGTCCAGTTTTGGTAAGCCTACACTCACCGCAGTTCAGCTTTCTATTCTTGGGTGACAGAACTAGAAACCAACGTGGTCTTTTTATGTTATAACCCATCTGTCTTGATGTGTGGTGCATTATGGGATGCTTTTCTGGTCAAAATAATTGAGATCACATTTTTTCCCCCATTCTGATGGTTGATGTGAACAGTTCATGATGCTGTCCCCTAACTGTATGCGTTAAGTACTGCACTGCTACCAGATAATTAGCTGTTTAGTTAATTACATGAATTACTAGGTTTACAGTAAGTGTATACCTAAAAGGGTTGAATGACTTACCTCAAACAGAGTGAGGGCAAACGGGTGACCCAAATGGTCCATAGAGGAAAGCAGAACTCTGCGGTTGTCACCATTCAGGTCCACACTGGAGATAAGATGGAGTTTAGAGTCCACCCAATACAGACGTCGGCTGGATAAATCTGACAGGAATTTTGAAACAGTGTTACATATATATATTCAAATCAGACAGACAGCAAAATTCTGCTATAGGTTATAATTCAGGAACTGATTCTAGTACAAAAGTCTTGAACTGGACATGGTGGTACATCACATTCATTCACATTTTGTAGAGGACATCTCAAACATAAGAAGGCAGATGTTCAACTGTGCTTAGAATCAATGACCAAAGAAAAGAAAACACATTATGAAAATGTGCATATGTTCTAAGCAAAAAGAGAATTACTCTCCATTTTCCTTTGAAAAAAACTACTTGTTTTCATACAGACACAGAATTACACACTTTCACTGGCATTTCTTTTATTCTATCCATCTACCACAACTGCTTTTTCAAAAGGCCTCCTGCTTTAGAGAATCAGACAAATGATGAAGATATTGACAGCACTACTTGTGCAATTCCATTTAGCTTTTCTTAAACTAGCTAGCGATTGATGAAAGGCAGAGAAAAAGAATGATTTTAAGTCTTGTTGGCCACTGGAGACTGCTTCTTATTATTGGCATTCTTTCCTTCTCTCTTCTCGCTTGCGTTTTTGGTCTCAGATTTCTACCATCTCTGTTAGGTTTATTGTTTTTTTTCCTCTCTCTCTCTTTAGAATGTCTCTCATCCCTTCCTCATTGTAAACTACAACACATACAGGTCAGATATGGCCCTGTAGAAATCATGGACGTGCAACCCAGCCAAAGATAAAATAAAACAAACAAACAAACAAAACAAAATGCTTTTTGTTTTGCCAGTATAAGCAAATATGGCTGAAGTGCTTTTTTATTTGGCACAAGCCAAGGAATCTGAGACCAAAAGGATCTTAAGGTTCAAAAGATAATATGGTCACCAACAGACCAATTTGGGGGCACTTAATTTGCCCAAGTGGAGGTGGTGATGATACACCTTTTAAATCTGGTGCTTGTATTTGTGAACAGATAGACAGGCAACGAGATAAATATTACTATAGTGTATCCATGCTTTATGCAGGGCCCATAATAACAGTAACTTAACAAGAACAATACCTTCTTTAATATGTGTAATTTTCCTTTTCTTATTTCTATTTCTGCATCTTCAGACATTGTTCAGTAAAAGTATGCACATATTTAAATTTAAAGAAAACTGACAATAAAACCCAACTCAACATTCATACACCACCCTCTTGTTTACCTAGAGTAATTCCATTGGGCCACTCAATTCTTTCTGAGACCAGCACCTGCCGGTCGACCCCGTTCATCCCAGCTTTCTCAATCTTAGCCTGTGTCCCCCAGTCTGACCAGTACATAAACCTAAAAAAATCAGAAAACAAAAAGGATTTTTTTTTTTACTAAAAGTAAAAACCTGTACATTATCATTAACATGTATTTCCTTCCAGGCAAACTATTGCTTATTACCATTCAAATAAACAGGAAAAGTAGACACAAAATGCCTCATAATCAGTTCAATGTGCAATACATACAGTACTAATTCATTCAGTTAAGTAGTACATACATTACTTATCATTTAATTGAGTTATGCATGGCTTCACCAGACCAAGATTGCTGCTAAGCAAGTTATCAGTAATGTTATTTATGTCTTCTATTATGTCATTAAAAGTAATGCACTGACAAAAATCTGACTAAAATCAAATGGGAAGCTTACTCATCATCAAAAAAACAATTGTTGCAGCCAGAAGGACGTGTCAGATTGCAATGCTGTTCTGAAGAAAGAAAGGTTACCCGGTACAATAAATGATGATAAATTTATTTTATAATTTTTTTTTAACCACAAATACAGAAGTAGTGTCTCTCAGTATGGCGTCAGGCCACTATGTTTGCTAACGTAACATGTCAGATGTCTCGGCATGGAGTTGTAGAGGTTCCTAATAGTGTCCTGCGAGAACATCCCATGCAGCTTGAATATTCTCATGCAGTTCTCAGCAGATTTTTTGGTAGGGGTGGAGGTGGAGTGACACCATTGTCCAAAACTCATCACAGAAAGACTCATCACCGAAGATGATCTGCTGCCATTCTGAGTCACTCCATGACAGCCTGGCAAGACACCTCTGCAGTCTTTAGCAAGGCTGATGTGGTGTTAAGGGCAGTCGTCGTATCTAGTGCATGTGGAGTTGCATCTTACAGATGTCTGCCTCATGGAGGGCATTATTGCTCGCTGAATGTCTGCAGTTGTGGCTGTTGGGTCCATTTGCACACCTTGGACAATCCGTTGGTTCTCCCTTTTCGTGGTTTGTGTAGGTCTCCCAGATCCTTGCAAAGGATGCTATCAACACAACAGCACACGCAACAGTATGACCTTATATAGTCAGTCAGATACAGCGATAAGGCCCGTCCTTGCTTATGTCGCATCCACGGCCGAGCATGAAACTCGAATCGTTCGCATGTCTCATCATGTCAAAACTACACACCAAGTTTCATTCCTGTCGGTTGATTCCTTCTGGGCGCAACTTATTTCCCGATAATGAGTACATATACAGACAGACAATATATACATACAGATTCTGATGAAGATCCTTAATATCTGCTAAAGTAATACAATTACATGCACTTTAAAAACTGAACTTCCCTGTTCAGCCCACACATTTAAAAATATCTAGTTTTTCAAATTATTTTCTGTTCACAAGTTAAGACTTGAGGGGAGTTAACTGTATGTTAATTAAAAGATGCCTAGCTACATCCAAGAGCAGCACTTTGACCACAAGCAGCAATTAGCTCTCCTGTAGACCTGCACTTCGCCACTGATTTGCATGTTTTTCAGGCTCTTCTACTTCAATAATTTGCTGGAAAGAGGCTCAAGGGAACAGAGGCACCATGATGAAGGAAATAAGTGACTGAGCATTTTAGGAGCTCAGTGAAAGGAAAGATGGTAGTGAGCTGAAGGCAAGTGGGTGCAGTATATTTTTAGGGCATGGAGAACATTAGGTCAAAGTCTTGTGTTAGCTTTGTAAGTAGGGTACTGTAAAATAGAGATACATTAGCTTGCACATAATTAGGTAAAGCTAACTTTGTAAGGTTAATAATAATTCTTTAACAATCAGTGAACCTTCAAATAAGGAAAACTCTTATAAGATTACAATGTAGGTTGTAAAGGCTTCCATTAACATTATTGGAGTTCTGTCTTTGTTCTGACAGCGAAAAAGGTTCAGTGAATGCTACTGTAATACTATACTGTAGTATTAACATTTTTAGCAGATGTGGTTTTAAAGCATGGAAGAAGATTCTTCTATTGTCTCACCCTTGTCTTGGGTCAACAGCAATTGAACGCGGTTCACTCAGTTCAGTGTCAATCAGCACTCTTCTCTTCTTGCCGTCACTAGTCGCAACAGAGATAGTCTTGTGTCCAGAATCAGTCCAATAGATGTTCTTATGAACCCAATCCACAGCGATGCCTTCAGGAGAATGTAGTGCCGAGTCAATAAGAGTGATCTGTTCAGACGAGTTGCTGGCTTTGCTGATATATGCACTGAAAAACAAAACACATACACTTGAGTCCACAGCCTTCAGACCCAGATGGTATCAATTTGTTCATGACCATTCACAATGTACTGGATGTATCTATCAACCACTTCGTGAGTGAATACCTCGCAAACTCCTTGCATAACCAGCTGTTGTTTATTGGCATATGCAGGTATCAAAGCCATCCAACATTTGTATTTCTCAAATAATGATGGTGGGAGAGAATAACGTTATCCACCACACAAATGTGTTAACCTGATGTGACCAAAAGATACCTGACTTCACTTTGAGGCATAATGGCAGCTGATGTGAATGACATGCTATGATACGTTGAGCCACTGCATTCTCAGGCTCATTATGAAGCAACTTATCATCTTGATGTTACCTGTCACCAGTGGGGGCAGAACTTACAACCTGGTAATCTTCCATCTGTGGCTTTTAAGCAACTGCCTCTTTAACAGATGCTAACCCACACTGGGTGCTAGCTCAAGCAATAGGTCTGTTTCCCCTTATCAGGCAGCAAGGCTGTAAGACTCTTTTCAAAGAGGTGCTTCCGTGAATCACAAGGACAGAGGCAGACTTGGTCAACATTTCTCTTGTGTGCACTCTAGCTTAGCTAAGAACTCTATTATTAGGAGCAGGTGCACTGCCCCAATTCTAACTCAGCTGACTCACAAAAATGCCAAAAAAGGAGAAGAGAAAGTAACTGAAAGAACAGAAGAGGATAATGACAGTGTTCATGGCCTAAGTAACTGTGGTCCAAACATGCTAAGCATGCTATATATATACATATATATATATATATATATATATATATATATATATATATATATATATATATACACTGTGGTATGCACACACACCACAGTGAGAAACACAGGGGGTCTTGAAGGGTCTAGTACCCCTAAAAATAACCCTTTTGAACCACCTGAATGTCTCAAAATGAACATTTTGGGGGGTACCTGAAAAACTCATGATGATATCACACTAGTCATTAAGGGAAATTAGAAACACAAATACAAATTCAGGGAAAGTTCATTGTTCAGCTTCTTCACCCACAAAATGACAAGATAATGTCTTTAGTAGACCTAACTAGAGCTGCAGCGTTATTTTTCTACTAATCTTCGTTTCATGCTAAAATACTAGTCAAGTTTTGCAAGCCACAGGCATAATTAAAGTAATACACCGTTAACTACACTGTGTGTTAAGTTCATGCGAGTCTTTGACGAAAGTGAATTACATGAACAGGAGCAACAGACTGGTTTCCTAATTGTGTGTGTTATTTGGGGCTTCAGACATTTTGGCTAAAAATGTGTATTACATCACGTACTGACCGAAAATGACGCTAATCAGAATTAATTAGACCCATGATAACACTGCTATTACCTATAAATCATCTGGATCCAATACTGA
>CM067476.1:23320316-23454177 GCA_034552555.1 Semaprochilodus insignis | reverse complement strand
GATGATGATGATGATGATGATGATGATGATGATGATGGTGGTGGTATGTGTGGTCTGTGTGTAACTCATTCTATCATGTTAACCCTAAGTACTTTCAACAGATTGGACAAGTGAATCACATACACACCCCTCTCTGCAGGTTCCACACCTGCCACTGTTTTATTGATTTAGTGCTGGCCTTCATTTCCCATATAGCAGTGAATACATGTGGACACTCTGTCTGGCTTCTTTTTCCCCCACCTTAAAATGTCTTTCTTTCTGCCCCTCTCTTCTATACATGCACACATGTAGATGTACGCACATGCGGAAACACCTTGATGGACATAAATTATTTGTGAGCAAATATACGTGCAAACGTGGCACACAGATGCATTAATAACTACACTATGTGGTCGTTATTGAAATTCTTAAGAGTCAGATATGAGAGGAGAAGGTTAGAGGAGAAGGCAGGCTAGACTCAGTGTAATGGCATAGTGAAGAAAGAATAAAGGCTTTAGAGAGAGAGAGAGAGAGAGAGAGAGAGAGAGAGAGAGAGAGAGAGAGATCGAAGAGAGGAGATTTAATAGAACAGTTTCATCAGTTCTGAGTATCTTCACTACTAAATGGATTGAATTAAATCATTAAGGAGTCTCCAGCTTCCACACACAATGGCCTCAATGTGATTTATCACTTAAAGGACCCATATGTATTTCATTCTTTCTACTTATGCCATTTGTGGGGTTTTCATGTGCCTATAGCAGCCAAACTCATTCGTAAATTATCATTTAAAACAAATGTGTTATACATGTTTCATATGTTATATCATTGCATATCTCCAAAATGACTTTACAAACTTTACAGCAGAAGGAAAGTATTCTTTAATTAAGTAATTTTTAGTAAATAAAGTAAAGTAATTTTGGGCCATTTCTTTTGGTCCATTCATCATGAAATTTTACATAAGGTCAACAGCTATTTAAAAAAAAAAAACTACAAAAAAGGAGACACATATAGCTATATTATGTCACACGATATTAGCATTCCTCATCATCAAACTCTTATTTTAAATGGGTGAGGACACTTTGGTTTTACATATCTTGCCCTTTAAAGACATTACTGTGCCATCACGCTTCAGTGATCACATTTTTCAGCTGTCTGACCCCCTTCTGAGATGTTGTGTTGTAGTTGATAAATAAACATATGGATAATCATACAGACTCAAACCGAGAACTGTGATATAATGGTTAGAGTTAAAAGAAGCATCCATTAAGACGTTTGTCTCCGCTCTCTGACAGACATAGTAAATGACCCCATTTTGTGGAAATCATTAGCTAAATGCTGGTTGTTGGTGGGAATGCAGAGGGAATGCAAATGGTTTAGGGGTGCTTGAATGCAGCATGTTTATAAATCTAAAGCTGAGAGACATGGCCTTTCGGCAGCCTTCTCAAATTAGATTGAGCTCTGGTAGTGGGGAGAGGAGGATGTGGACCAGTCATTTGAGTGTGGGTGTGTGCATAGCATAACCCCTCCCTCTGATAATCCACTTTACCTATTTTAGAACCACTTTAAGGATAGGATGCACCCAGATGTCTGGTTTTGAGCAAGAACCGTCTTTTCCAAGGGAGAAAGGTACTTTGAGTAGAGGGGTAGCAGTGGTGTTCGAGACCCTATATTTAAAGATCAACTGAAGCTTAACCGGACAGAAATGCTTGGATAACAGAGCACAATGTAGTAATACAATTGCCTTCTTTACTTCCAGCTCGTTCGCCCATGGACTTGCAGGAGCTGTGGTCATGCGCAGAGCCTGATGGGAGCGTCAAATTCAAAGTAAGAGAGACTTTGCCGTAATAAATCATTTACTCTGCACGGGCAGAGGTTCTACCCTGCTGTTATGTTCAATAAAAGAGCATTCGCTTCAAGCACAATGTTTCTTTGTCTTCTTACTCTACGACAGTGTTATTAATTCAGGCAGTAGGCTACACAGATAATGGATATAGCATTTTTCTGGAGGTTTGCCTCATTATAGCCTTATAGCCTCATTTTTTCTTGTTTTTTTAAACACTGCTTCTGTGCGTCTCCCCCCGTCAGGTCATTCAGTCAATCAGCTCTGTTTCATCATCATTGCAGCTAGTTATGTATTGTTATCTGGTACATAGGCAACATTTTGTCATGTCATGAAAATTCCCATTCATTAAATCAAACAGTTCAGGATATATGGCAAAGATGTTACACCCACCACCCCCTTCATCTTGTTTGAAAGTTCATGATGCAAGTTAACTTTGTCTGCTCAGCAAGTCTCACGAAAACGCAGATGTGAGGTGCCTTGTGTGCAAAAAGATTGAGCAAAGTGGATTTCACTCACAAGGTATCAAAACATTTGGAAAAAGCATGGTCTGTTATGTGTTGCACTTGACACAATAAATTTAGATATTTGTGGCAAATAACATTAGTGCTATCACACATGCTTTCTTCTTAACCGTAGCTGTCCACACAACCAAAAAACACAATATACAGTATGAGCACTTTTACACAGCGGAGCCAAAAGGCAATGCATGAATTTAATACAGTCGCAAAGGTTCTTGGAGGTTAGATGAGGTAATTGACTTCACTTTACTCGTAGAACTTCAGTTTTCAGTGTGTGCTGTTTGGTTGATACCAATAGAGCTACCATGAGCATGAAAGACCCACACAGAGAGAGATCTGACATTTTAATGGGCAATATAAGCATCAGACCAGGTTGTGCACTGATGACTGTGCATCTTTCCCACAGCCCTGACGTCAATGCTCACCTGCTCATTAAAACCAGATTACACAGTTCAAACTTGCAGCGCACAGCTGAGCAGGCTATAACACACCTTATTTTCTTAACGAGAACGCAGCAACTTTGGGTGGCTACATGCCTGATGCTGTGTGTGTGCCCCAGTGAAGACCGACACTAGAGAGTGTCAGGTCAGTGCTGTCTCTGACAAACACAACTAATTAAAGGTGTGAGGAGCTGCCGGCTGGATTACTGCCCAATGGGAAAGACAGCCACTTAAAGTGACAGTCAAGTACTTCATTAAAATTCAAGGTTTAATTTGCAACACTGCCCTTGCAGAAAGGCCTTTTAGTTACCACATACAGCACAAAAACACTTGTTCATTGTGCGTGTTGATAACTAGTCCACTTTAGCAGTGTTTTACTGTAATTTGTTTAATTTGTACATTCAAACACATGATTAAAGTGGAATGATTGATAGAACCATCAATGGATCATCACAAAGGTGGTCAATTGTAGTCATGTCAAGATAAAATTCTGAGAAAGCAAAGTAAAGTACCGCTCAACACCATGCTTAACAATTAACGTGCAACTTGTTAGACTAGTCATAGCACCACTGAATACCTTTGGAATGAGTTGGAGTGGTGTTTGTGATCCAGAACCAATTACCAACATCTGTATCTGACCTCAAGAATGACCTGTGACTGAATGCAACAAAATCCTCACAGCAATGTTCCAACATTTAATATGAAGAAATCTCACAAGAGTAGAGGCTGTTACTGCAGCAAAGGGGGACCCTTGTTTCAGAAGAATCAGTGGATGAGCCGTAACATTGTGTTAGTGTCCACTAACATTGGAACATTTCATTTAGCTGTCCTGAATGCAACATGTAAGCAAGTAAGAATTTGAATAAAAACAAAAAACTATTTAGAAGCGAGCACACTAAATTTATGGAATATAATGTTATAATGGACTCAGTGCTCATTATCTATGAATGCCATTGACACTGAAAATATATAATGGTGCCCCAGTATCATGGTAATGAATAACCACCAGTCAGCAGCAGCAGAATGTCAGTTCAGTTCATAAAGGTATGGAATATTCTTTTTTAAAACAAGGTTCCTGATGCACTACCTATTGTTTCAGATAATAACCAAATTAAAGCATGCCATATAAAAATAAAGAATGACCTGTAAAAGACAAAATTAGTCTGGTCATGCAGTGCTTGCATACAGTTTCTAATAATGAACTGCTCATTGTTCTTGCTATTCATGCTACCAGTCATACTGCAACCCAAAGGTCAAATTTGCAGTCGCCATTGTGCCAGAAAAATGGGTTTCCAAAAATTGTCGCTCGGCTGCCTTTTGCATCAAAGTGCGACTATCTTTCCTTCGCCTCTACTGTGAATGCTTATGAATGGGTAAGGATGGGAACAAAGAGCAGCTCATTCATTTCACATTCTGAAACATATCTCTATGATGAGAGTATCAAAATAATTTCTTGAAGTTTCCATGCATACTTGAGTAATCAAAGAAAGCAAAGGAAAGATGAACGGAGGGATGGACAGATGGACAGACAGGTCCAAATATTTTGAAAGAAGAACATGATGGGCTGTACCTTGTTAAAGTCAGAGACCACTTTCATTTATCTAATTTCCATTCAAAATGGCCATTAAGTCCTGAAAAAGCAGAAAATGCAACTTTTCCCCAATAATTTCCTTTTGCTTTATTATAGCTTCAATTATTGTAGGGAGAACTGCTTTGAGTTTTTCAAAGAAATCAGCAGGGATATTTTTCCACACCTCTAAAGTTCAGCCTTAGAAGCCGGTTCCACGTCCACATAAACACAGACACACTATAGCACTTTAACTCCACCCAATCTGAATTCTGAAGTCATAAGTAAATGGCACAAAGACAGTCTTTTTAATTCCAAAAACCAATAATAAATTGGAATGTGGTCATGTAAAAATGAATTATGAGCATTTTGGTACATGCAGTGTTTTTGGGCATGTGCTCATGTCTTACTACACTAGCATACAAGAGTGAAAAAAACAAAACATAAAGTCTTGCAGAAAGCATCATGATAAATAAGTGAAACGACTTCTGAAGACAGGAAATATTTCAGGATGTTGTGCATGCTGCTTAGCCTGAGGCAGAGTCTTTCCTAGCCCAGTGTGGCACAATATGCCTAATGACAGTGTCCCTCCAGCTGTCAACCCCTATAGAGACAAAGACATCGGAATACTCTGGAATGTTCTGCCGCCCTGCCAGCCAAACAAAGAAGCAAAACAGCGTTTGGAACTGACAAACTTCACCAAGTTCACATCACCTCACAATGACTAAGCAAGCTGTCTCATATTTAGATGAAGCAGATTATTTCTTTTTCAAATAAAAAGCCATATCGTTTCACTGGTACATTCAGAGATTTAAGGACTGTAAAAGATTACTTCCTTCTTTAAGGTAGCTCTGTGGCTGGACTGTGACTGCACTTTCAACATTGCTAATAAATGCCCTCCTTTTTTGACGGTGCTATTTTTTCATTGAGGGGTAATAAAGACTCATTTGCCTGCGACCGCAGTAATCAATGCAATTTTCACGCCATTTAGAGCTAAGCGGAACCAATTCTTGTATCCACTTCCTCATTATTAGTGAGTTTGTAGTTAATGACTGAGACATAAGAAAGACTGGGACATCATGGACCCCCCCCCCCAAACACACATCTCTCAGCAGTCTCTTTAAATGTCCCATTACAGATCACTTCTGGAGCATCCACTAGACTTATTATTGACATTTTAAGCACCCAATCAGTAAACTGCAATAACTCACTGACCAGTGAGTAAATAATACAGTAAATAATAGTACAATAATACAATTCAAGTAATACACCAAGCTATGTCATAAGGTTGGTGCAACGCTGTTACAGCAATGACTGATTAGGGCTATAAATCCTGAATCAAGAGTGTCTGTAGCTGTTTTAACCACAAAGGCTTTCAGATATAATACCCCATTAAAACACAAAATAGGCACATGTTGTCGTACCTTGTAATCTAATATTTGTTAACATCATTTATGATGTTAGATATAGACAAAATACTGTACAAAGCCTAGATGCAGACTAAAGGCAGTATAAAGCCTAGATGCAGACTAAACACTGCACACAGCCCAGATGCAGACTAAAGGCAGTATAAAGCCTAGATGCAGACTAAACACTGCACACAGCCTAGATGCAGACTAAATGCAGTATAAAGCCTAGATACAGACTAAATGCTGTATAAAGCCTAGATTCAAACGAAACACTGTATAAAGTCTAGATACAGACTAAACACTGTCTACAGCTTAGATACACACTAAACAGTCTATAAAGCCTGGATGAAGACTAAACACTGCATACAACCTAGATACAGATAAGGTACTGTATGTTGAATTTTATGTATTCAACATAAAATGATAAATTATGATTTCTCTGCATAGTTGGCCAATGGAGCTCTGCTGTAGACACACACATAGTGAAAGCATTCACTACAGCAGCAGTGTGGGCCCACACACTGCATCTAGTCCACACACAGAAACTTCTCTCTCTCCAATAACAAACATGATGTTTTAGGAATGTTTCAAGCTGCATACACAAGCCATGTTTCTCTGGCTGGAGTGAGCAATATTATGTGACTAAGTTCATTGTACTTTTTGCTAACTGCGTTGTTCATTCTCCACACGTTCATCCTTTCTCACTGTGGAAATTAAGATGCTTTATTTCCACATCACTCACCGAAAAGCAAGTTTGATTGGATGTACTCAACACAGTCCACATTTACAGAAGTGCTCAGTGGTTGTCCTCAATGCATTGTCCATCTTTCAAACAGTACAGTAACGCTGTGGGCATTACATTGTGCAAGACTACAGAGGTGTGCTTTGTTTTATTATGGCTGCATCAAAAATGCACATACATAATCAGCATAGAACCAGTGCTGATTTCGATGAATGTAAAAATGCTAAATATTGGCTCAGTATCAAAGTGGCACACTAGGATTTTACATTTTGCCCACTTACTGATTAGAGTATCTCTAGAAAATAGGTTACATTGTATTTGTTCTTCTGTCTTTGTTTGGCAGAAAATGGTGGGAAAGTACTTAAACTGTATGATAAGTTTGCACCTGCCTTGTGACTGTTAGGGGTAGCATATATTTGCTTTTTGTTTTTAATTCCTTTGTTTACTTGTTCATTTGAATGAATTTGCTTGGAATGGCGGAAGGAATAAATGAAAGCATTGTTGCGTTAAACATGCTTGTCTTAACATGTAAAAAACCTGAAATCAAAATATTCAGTAGTTGCAGTCCTAAACCTCTGTGAGTATATTGCACAGTCATTGCTGTAAACATGCAAAACAAACCTCATTATTCAGAGCTTATTTATTTGGTTTTGCTGGAGTTTTTTCATCTACTTTCCAATTCTAAGCTCAAACTTGACTGTTCATTCACTGCTGTAGGGCCCATAGCCCATCAGGCCATGCTTAACAATGGCCACAAAAGCAACCTTTAGAGGAGTCAAACACAGATGCTTGGCCTTATAACAGATGGCAAACATTTGCTTCGAAGGCACAGCAAACAGAGCTTAGCTTGGTGGTGAATGCCTTACCCACAGCCTTGCAGGTCTTAGTAACCGGATCCATCTCGTAACCCTCATAGCATTCACACTTGTAGTCACCTTTGTAGTTGATGCAGATTTGACTGCAGGCGTCTGGGTTCTCACATTCATCTATGTCTGGTGGAGACAGTGGAAGCACGTCAATAGCAGAGCAAGCACACAAGGTGAAAGGCTTGTGTACTGAAGTATTCATGTGCAAGAGAAATGATGTTAACATGAGCCATTCTGTGGCTATATCTCATGTCCACTTTATTCTACAACCTAGTCAAGTGTATGAACTATACACATTCACCATCCAACATGGGACACCATGTTGTGTTTTACATACAGTCTGTCCTACACTGCCTTCACCGTCCTGAGAAACAGCAGCATGTTCTTAGCAAACTTGCTTTTGTTAAGCAAAGCTGTAAATGTATTTTGAATTGTACAGAAATTCTATTCCTGTGGTGATATCAGCAGAATAAAGTTGAAGCTTTACCTCCACAAGTCCTCTTATCCAGAAGCTTGTAACCTGAGGGGCATTCACACTCATAGCCTATCCGCCGGTCCTTGCATACATGAGAACAGCCGCCATTGTTGTTGGCACATTCATTCAGCCCTATGATGGAGAAAAGAGAGGAGACGGAAGAAGGGGGCAGGATGAGTAAAAGGTCAGAAAGTCCAGCTGGGATTGGATGGTGTGTGAAATGTGCCCATGGCAACCTGACAGCAACTGACAGGCAAGTTGTTTCATTTTCATTTTCGCAGCGGAGTCTCGGGCTTGTGCCAGGAGCTTATGAGAAAGTGATGAGCTGAGTGAAATCTTCCTCGCCTGCAATTGGTGGTGGTGGTGGTGGGTGCTGGAAAGGTGAAAGACTTGTCTTAAATGCTAAAATAAAAATGAAGAAAAAACCTGGGGATGGGGATTGCTGCATGTATTTGCCTGAGTGGTTTGGCGGAAGAAAGAAAACATCTGAGCAATCAGAGCAGGGGTTTGAAGATGGCTTTTTAAAACTTATCCTGCATTCACAGCAAGGAGCTTGAAAAACACAGTAGTATCACGTAAAAGTGTTCACTTTCTAATTGCTACGAAACCACCACGTTATTTCATCACTGCAGTTAGCTATGGAAAAGCTGTAACATCTTGCCTTCAGACACAACCCTGAAACTATGCTCATTATCATAAGTACTTTAAGAAGCTTTTACCAGACTCAGTGAGGTACGCAGTAATTAGCCAACCTGCTGTGAGTGTATATGAACGACAGTCTGTATTTAAATGATTACATATGCATTACTGCAATGTCTGCTCTTTTCTATAATCCAGGAAATAATTGGACATCCAATAGAATCTCTGTGTGTGTTTACACTTGCAGGTCAGAGCCACTGAGGGGAAAACAGCGGTGGACAAATCCAAAGAAAGATAAAGACAGGGAGAAAGACATAGACATGAGAGACAGTGAAACAGAGATATAGAGTGAAAAAGTGAAAGAAACTGGTGAGAACACAAAAACAATGAGAGTGAGATAAGAGAGAAAGAAAGGAAGAAAGAAAGAAAGAAAGAAAGAAAGAAAGAAAGAAAGAAAGAAACTGAAAAGCTTTTTTATTGTAAAGAGAACAGAAAAAAGAATGAGAGAGAAAGATGAGATCAGCAGGAGAGAAAAAGAGAAAAAGAAAGTTTGTGTGATGTAGAGAAAGCTTAGTGAGATGGCAGCGCCTAAAAAGGATAAAGAAAAGAGTATGAGAGAGAAAGAGTTAAGAGAGAAAAAGAAAGGGAGAGAAGTTAGACAGAGACAGGGAAACAGGAACAGACAAAAAACAAGAAACAGAAAGTACGAGAAAGAATGTGACAGAAAGTGAGAGAAAAATTGTGAAAGCCAGAAAAAGAGAAAGAGAGAGAAAAAGAGAGAGAAAAAGAGAGAGAGAGAGAGAGCAGGAAAGACATGGCTGAGAACAGTGAGAGGTGAATATTAGCTTGGACAAATGTACATCTTGTATAATGGCTAAGGGACACATGCAGGAATCTGTGGAAAGTAAAACCTTGACTTTGGCCCCCCTGGTAGAGCGACCCAGCATGCACTAGGGTTAGTTAGGGGCTGCTGCAAACCAGGTGCTCTTTCTAATCTCATTTGTAGGGTGGAGAGAGCAGAGCAAGCGCCTTAGGGAAATTAACACCAGCCATCTGATTATATATCTTGCATTAAAGATTCAAATCGTGGATAAACCCCAGAGAGAGATAGACAGAAACATCTAGGCAGGGAGGGAGGAAGAAAGAGAGAGAGAGAGAGAGAGAGAGAGAGAGAAAGAGAGAAAGAGAGAGGGAGAGAGAGAGAGTGAGAGAGAGAGAGCTGTTTGTGCAGGAACATTTACAAATGCAAGATGGCCTTTTGGAAATGTCATATGCACTCAATTAACATACTGCTGCATTGAGGTGGAGAGCACACAGAGCAAATTTTCTTATGGAGACAACATTATCACAGGGTTAGTGAGTCAGAGCTGTAGGTGCAGTACCATAACTGAAACAGATTAAGCGTCTTCATTTAGCATGTCTGATATGGAAGATATAATTAACTCAATGATTGAGGGTGACTGCAAATTCTTCAGAGGAAGCAAAAAGCAGCGACAGACAATTTCAGGACATTGAGCTTTGGGTAGTTTATGTGTGCAGCCTGATGAGTGATGTAGGCTAAAGGCACCCTGGGGAGGATCTGCACATTGATTAGGTGCAACAGCTGAGTTTTTCTACACAAAATGAAGTTCGGACTCATCACAAATTCGTTGAATTAGTTGGAAAGTTTGTATTGTGTGTGTATATCTGTATGGCCATACATACCACACTCCTTAATTGGCTCGTCTGACCAGTCCTTGCAGTCTTTGATGTTGTCACAGACCTTGTTACTGTCAATACACTCTCCGTTCTTACACATGAACTTCAGTGGTCCATCACACTTAGTAGCTGTAAAAGAACACAGCAAACAACTTGTACATTTCTTTTCACACATTTCACACCCCATGCGTGTTACTCTGCAGCTGTTGATGAGAGATGAAAACAGCTGCATCGGTTCTGTACCTTTAGAATGTATGAATAGTGCTTGGTCTAATATGGCACAAAGTAATGCATTACAGTAATGTGATTGTGATTTCCTGTAACAAAGTTACATGCCTTAGTTTGAATTCTTGTTATCATGTTACATTTAATGATTTATGTTGCTCACTGAATTACATCACTTGTGTTCATATGTATCTATCAGACTAATTCATGAACAGTTCTACAGATTTTATTCATTGATTTCTAGGTTTTTAAATAGCATTACTCATGCATAATTTTAACCAGAAAAACTATTTGTTGTGACTGGCCTTTTCTTTTTAAATAATGTACTGAAATAACTACTAGATTGTCCCTTGTGTAGGTTTTGGAGAGTGACGTAAAAGTAAAACAACAACTAACGAGATGACTTTTTCCTAGAAACGATAAGTAAAATAATCCCTTTATAGTTTGAAAGTAATTAATAATTACCCCAACACTATGTATGACTGACTGGCTTTCGTGAAGTTCATATATTTTTTTAGGGATGCACTAAATATCTGCCACTGAAAGCATTTGGCTGCAAATTCCGTTTTCAGCAAAAAGAATAAACATACATAACATTTTGACAGAAAAAAGTTACTCTGTTTAAACTTTTTAAAGGACATTTAAAGGAGCAGTGTGTAACCTCTAGCGGTGAGGTTGCACATTGGAAACCTACCACAGTGTCCTCAGGTTTTCTGCTGCCTCAGTGCCTGTCGTTTCGCTTTTTCGTGTGTTTGCTTCTTTGATGGCGAGGATTCACCCTCTTTTTCCTGATGTTTTTGTGCTAAATGCAAAGTATGATCCTACATTCCAAAATTTGGGTTCTCAAATTTCTCACAACACAAAAAAAGCTATTTTGTGTTTTTAATGTTATTTTAGCACAGGGTCAACTTAATATTACTACATACAGCAATGAACAAACAAGAACAAGAAGCTGGCAAGTAAGAAGCTGGAATGTAAACGCTGCACCATTCACAGTGAAACAGCATAATGTAAACAAGAATCTAATAATAGGAGGCTGATTTCATAGTTCCATAGTTCTAATGCTGGTAGTATTTTGATGAGCAGATTTAGGCTACCCAAATATCCTACCTGGAGTGTTATGCAAAAAGCTACTGATAAATATGCTCTACGACAGGATAGGTCAACAAGGATTTTTCTTCTTTCTGTGTCTTCCAGCTGGTGCTATAGCACCATCAATTTCAAGCTGCTGCTTCAACATTAAAACGTGAAAGGCGGCCTCTATAGTCTGTCTGAGGACGGTCAGTTCTGGGCTACTGTAGCAACATTATTGCTCTACATGGCAGTGTCAGTTTGATGATGACCCGCTCCTATGTAGATTTGAAGGGCTCATTCAAAAAAAGAAAAAGAAAAATTGCTCTGCCCGGCAAGAGGTACTTTAACAATACTTCACTTTCTTCAGAAATGTAGATAAAGGAACAGTGCCACATCAAAGTCATTGTCTAAATTTGTTATACATCACTGTGAGGTTGATTCAAACTACCATTATTGAGTGATCCCCAGGTTAATTTAATTTTAACCCAAAAACTAACAAAAACACATCAAGTTGTAGTTACGGGTAATTTCATGCTAATGAAAACAATTTTGCATATTTTATTTACTTTTTGCTAATAGAACCCACTAAATCTTAGATACTGTTCCTTTAACAAAGCCTCATATATGTAACACTTTAAAATCGGTTAAATTATTAGAAAAATATTAAACAAGAACAAATAAATAAAAGTAAATTCATATCATTTATGCAGTGGTACAAAACAGCAAAATATAAACAAGAGAATTTTGATTTAGGTTGTGTCTAAGAATATTTGTTTCCTCACAATCACCGATTTTTGTTTATATGTTTGAAGGTGGAATGATAATGCAGGAGAGAAAGAGGAATGATGATAAGCAGAAGAATCCGACACTTACTTTTGTTGATGCAGCCCGCTTCATCACTGAAGTCAGGGCAGTCGTGCACACGGTTACACTGCTTAGTGCCATGAATGCAGGAACCATCACCACACTGGAACTCATCTGGCCTGCAGGTCAACAGAGCTGACCCATACACATGCACCAACACACACACATTCACCAACACACACACGCGCACAAACATAAACACAAGTGAAACTTTATGACTTCCAGTGTCAGTGGTAATTATAGTTTAGTAAACATTTGCATTTCACCCGCACTCAGGTCAAACACCGAGTTCATTTCAATTCTAAAGCAATTCTTCATTCTCAACTGCTCTAACCTCCAAAAGTCTAACACTGGAACCAATCTGTCACTGTCTGAATACCTCAGGGGAACAGGGATATAAAAAGTGGTGGATCGTGTGATTTGTGCTGTTATTTTTCTCATTTATCTTTTTTAAAGCATGCTTAATTATTCATGTGGTGGGCTTTGGAAGTGCAACAGTGAGAAAAGACACGCTGATGATCAATTTCAGCACAGAAGTGCAGAGTTATGCCACACAGGCTATAGCTTTTCTCTGTAGGCCGAGACACAATACACAAACTTGCGCACACACATATACACACAATACAAAACTCCTTAGCTGATGGTAGCACAGTAAATATTATAAAATCAAACATTAATCACTACTCTGTGTGTTTAAAGTTCAAAAAAGGTTAACCCTTGACTAAATTGTGGCATTCAAAACGCTACAAAACATCTATCTAAGCACTTTCATGACAAATTACATAAAACTTTATGGATAAGTATAAAGGTTCATTCCAACAACTGTCAGTAATTGATGTGAAAAAATTGACCAAAGTTGCTTTTTATGACAACTGCCATTTGTTGGAATAAGCTCTTTTAGATGTTAATGCAAGTTTTGTTAGTTATCATTATCTTTATAGATGTTTATGCAGCTTATGTCATCTTAGTGTCATGCAGCCTTACAAATGCTGCCTTTTAGTGAAGTGTTATCCGAAAAAAGGGTGACAAAGCAACAATGACTGAAAAAGACGAGATGCTGTGTTTACTAAGCAGGGTTTTCATGTCTGTTATTTTAACCTGATCAGATTAGTGCTTAGACAAGCTTCCGGTTTATGATTGTTCCTGTAAAAGCCTTGGCAAAAGCTCCAAACTGGAACTGAAAAGTGTGAGCAATACGTAGGGCCCAAGAAGCCTATACAAGAGACCCTCAAAATTCACACACACACACGCACACATGCACACACGCACACACGGTTACTTAGCAACTAACAGGACACACAGAATTTGGCACTCCAACAAATGACATGGCTTTACATGGCTTAGAGCTCAGAACCATGTCAAAAGAGCACATTCTGGCAAATGCACACATGCACGTTCAGGAACATGCTGAACACAGCAGTATGCACACAGGTTAGAAGGACTTAAAACACACCCACATAAACACAGTTGTGCACAGTAAAGAAAGCTGATGCAATATAGGCCCATTCAAACTGGATTAGTTTAACCAGAGGAGGCCATGTAATGCAATTTATAAGGGATCTGATTGGCTGATACGCAGGATCATATTAAATTTGTTAAGACAGTCCAGATGAAAACATCATAGACCAGACGTTCATGTCGAGGTCAAAGTTAAAATAAACAACAGATTCATGTTAGCAAGGTAATCTCATTCCATGTAGCTAATGCTACCCAACAAAACAAACAAACAAACAAAAAAAAATCACTCTGACCTGCAAGAGGTACTTTTACAATAGTTCAGTTCTTTCTCCTTCTAATTAGGCAATCACCAGAAATGCAGATAAAGGAACTGTGCAAGTCAAATGCATTGTCTTTTAACAGAATTTGTTATTACATCACTGTGAGTTTGACTCAAAGTACCAATACCGAGTGATCTCCAGGTGAATTAAAGAATGTAATTCACTCTGGAAATATGACTGTAGCAACTTGCTACTGGCTCACATTGTCTTTGCAGAGCTTGGGCGGCATGGCATCGCAAATGGCCACATCCATAGACTCATGTTAGGTACGCCTTCCCGGAAACGACTGTTTATTGCTGTTAAGTGTTGTTGTTCTTTAGAGTAAAGATGTGCTTACTGTGTTATTTTGTGCCTGGACTGCGGGTTATTTGTGTGTGGCATGTTTACAATGACTTGGAAGCCTATGGCTGCTGGCAATCTCCATCCCTGTTTGGTTGTATGTTATGTGGCTTTCTGCCGGAGATGTTAATAAAGAGCACTTCTGCTGGCAGAATCATGGCCACCCCTATGTCTTACTCTTTGCATTTGGTACATTACTTAGCAGGGTCATAAAAATGGCTGGATTAAAACCACAGATCTCATCAGTAATTACTCAAATTACAGCACCCCTCCAAGCACACTTAACATCAAAAAACAGTTGCAAAAATAATTGCACCCACAAGGAATAAACCAACAGAAATTAAAGGATTGAACTTATCGCTGTACCTGACTGACCCAACAGCCACGACTGCAGACATTCAGTGAGCAGTGATGCCCTCCATGAGTCATCCTGTTAGCGCCAGCACCATTACCAGAGGGCTGCGTGATGCAGGACAACGCACATACACACCGTTACGATGACTGCCCTTAAAACTATGTCAACGTCGCCAAAGACTGCAATGGTGTCGTGCCAGACTGTCACGGAGTGACTCAGAATGGCAGCGGGACATCTTCGGTGATGAGTCCCACTTTTGTCTTGGTCGAGATGACCAACGAATCCGTGTGTGGAGGCACCATGCTCAGCACCAAGACGAACTGTTTGTTTTCACACATCACACGTACAGAAGGCCTGGTTTCTCTCCACCTCCAACCCTACCGCAAAATCAGCAGGAACTGTGTGACAACATTCAAACTGCACGAGATGGAGTATTGCAGGACACTATTAAGAACTCTACAACTTCATGCCAAGATGTCTGGCATGTTGCCTTAGCAAACGTGGTGGGCCGACGTCGTACTAAGAGATAATACTTCTGTATGCGTAGCTCAATAAATATTGTCCGTATCAGTCTAAATTTAGGATCATTTATTGTTCCTGATAATGTTTATCTTCCTTCTGAATAGCATTGCAATCCAAAACATCCTTCTGGGTGCAATTATTGTTTTTGATGATGAGCGTATAATCCGGTTCAAAGAGGGATAAATACAGTGAGCAAATTCTTATGTACCTGGAGCACTGTTACTTTTAAGTATGGAATAGTAACATTCAAGATACTTTACAGCTGTCCTAGACTGTAAGTCTGGGTAGGCTTAAACACCACAACTTAATAGGCCACAGTTAGCCATAATACCCATTAAACATACTGTTCTGCTGCATTTCTGCATTTCATTCTTTATTGTTATAATCTGCAAAATGCAATAAGTTTGTTTCAGTAATAAAATGATCCAAGGCACAAGGCCCAAGCAACACTGGAGTAGACCAAAACAATAAGATGAATCTCCTACAGAACTCCTGACCTCAATTCCATTGAGTATCTCTAGTACAATTTAAAATATGCATTTCACAAGTGCCATCCTGCTAAAATAAACAGCTTGTAGTACTTACCCCACAGAAAGGTGGCTCCACCAAATATTAATGAGAGATAAGCAACATACAGTAGCATAAGTAGCTCCTCCAGTATTTAATTTTCTTTAATTTCTTGTCTTGAAATTAAAGAAAAAATAATCAAGCAAATACCTTCACAACAAAAACACTGCTTGGAAAAATATGTTAATTATCATTTGCAGTCCAGAAAATGTTGATAACTTCAATATGTTTGCACGATATATCTGAATTTCATATAATATTTATCAGTATTTTCAAGTGGTGAAACATGCATATATGGTCAAACGTATTAGGGGATGCTACTACTTACGACAGTTTGTCTCGTCTGATTTGTCCTTGCAGTCTGCATCACCATCACACTTCCAGTTGAGGTGGACACACTCTCCGCTGCCACACTGGAACTCTCCAACTGGACAGCGGGGTTTCTGTGGCTCTGTCCTGCGGCTACAACGCTCAAGTGACTCATCTGATTTATCGCCACAGTCAGGATCTCCGTCGCAGCTCCACAGAGCCGGGATACACTCCGAATCGTTGCAGCGGAACTCGTGTGGGCTGCAGGTGCTGGCTGTGGATGCCGTGCACTTCTCCTCATCGCTACCATCTCCACAGTCATCATCACCATCACACACAAACGTGGGCGCCACACACAGCCGATTTCGACACTGAAATTCCTTAGCAGGGCAGGCCTTGGCATCTGAACAGAAGAAGGAAACATAAGGTAGTTTGAGAGACCAGGAGCAAAAGTCAAACAAACCATGAATTTGTCACTTTTTCTACTGCTGAAGTAGAATGAAAAAGAAATACCTTGTTTAAATAAAATAAAATAAAAACTGAAAACTAAATAAGTCCAATTAATTGATTGGATGTGTCACATAATCTCCCCTAGTATATTTCAGAAACAATTCCTCTGAAAATACCTTCCGAAAGGCATCCGAGTCTGCAACACCATTACGCAAGCAACATGAAGATCAAGGAGCTCTCCAAACAGTTGTAGAGAAGTATAGATCAGTGTTGGGTTACGAAAAAAAGAATCAAACTTTGAACATTCCCACAGAGTAACCTTAAAACTACATGGCACAACTACAAACCTGAAACAGAAGTCACAGATTGGACAAGCACAGCATTAATTGTAGATTCAACGAAGACACAAACAATAAAACTGAAGGAGCTGCAAAGATCCACAGTGGAGATGGAAGTATCTGTCTACTTTAAGATGTACACTCCACAGAACATGGCTTTACAGAAGAGTGGCCACAACAAAGTTCCTGCTGAAAAGAAAACATGTTTCAAGTTTGCCAAACAAAATGTGTCAGATTCCCCAAACACAGAAAAGAAGGTTTTTCTGATCAGAGGATAAAATTTTAGTTTCTGGCCATTGTGGGAAACAGTATCTATGGTGCAAAACCAACACTTCCCATCACCCTGAGAATCCTATTCCCACAGTGAATCTTGGCATTTGCTGTGGAGATACTTTTCATCAACAGGGACTGGAAAACTGGTCAGGATTGAAAGAAAAAAAAGATGGCAACAAGTACATTGCAATTTTTGAGGAGAACCTGTTTCAGTCCGCCAGAGATTTGATACTAGGACGGAGATTCACCTTTCCACAGGAAAATGATTGCTAAAGCCTTCCAGCAGGACAATGACCCTAAACATACTACTAAAGGGAAACATTTAGCTGTCTTGGAATCTGTTGCAGGACTGGAAGACTGCTGTACACCAACAAAGCCCATCTAACTTGAAGGAGCTGGAGCAATTTTGCCTTGAATGATCCTAGTGACTAGACGTGCTGAACTAATACAGACATACCCCACAAGACCTGTAGCTGTAATTGCAGTAAAAGGTGGCTCTAGGAAGAATTGAGTTTGGGAGATTTTTCTCAAAACAGAACAATCTCAGAATTCCAAGACCCATAGGTTCAATGCACAAAGTAATAAAGGCGCAATTTGTTTTTTGAATACAGGTGAACATTTCTGTCATATTGGTGAATAGTCACTGAACAAGCTTAACTATGCTATCTCTGGCTCTCTGAGGTCTCTGCCTCTCTCAGCTTTAAGGCTGTCATTTTTTTTACATCCTATCTCATATTGCTTGGGTAAAGGGATTTAGTTTAGCACCAAATGTCTCAAAAGTGTGCACACATGCTGTGGGCCATGTGTGAACTTGAAAGGGCTATGTATGAAAAGATATGTGCATGGAAGACAAGAATGCATTAGTATGCCAGCCATGTTAAAGCAACTGTGCACATGAACAAGACAGAAGTGCAAGAAGTGGTGCTTTAACAAAAGACTCATCGTAAAGCATTTGCAAAGGGTTTCTGTGTCTCACAAACCCTTTTCGCCAACCCAAAACAGTGGCATTATCAAATTGCCATGCTGGTCTCTGAATCAATGTGATTCGTGCCATTGACACAAAGGTCACTGTTGTCCTTCACCGCATTTTAGCTGATGTGCATTTCATTGTTCCCCTCTAACGCTTCTGGCTTTTCAAACCAATTACAATAATGACCCAATGGGCATGTTGCTCATTTCATTTTCACAAAGCTGATTAGCCAACGAGGGCCTAATTGGCTAATGACATATCAGCAACTGTCATTAGCAAAATAACAAAACTAGGTACTTGCCTAATGTCACAAATCACTTACCAGACTTTCCAATGGCTGCCAAACAACCAAGGTGAACTGATGGAATTACATATCAAGCAGGGATTAAAGGCTCATAATCTTCCGGCAAGTCTGACATGATGCTGTCGCTGGAGGATTACAGTGTTGAACTGATGTATGCTACACCATTCTTCTGCCTGCAAGGGCAAGGCAGACATCAAACATGGCATGCTTTTAATAGAAGTGCTGTGCGTGTGCTGAGAGGTGGTGTATGAAGAGCGTGTGGAAGCAGATTGTGTTTGCTCTAAGCAGGGCTATATTGGATTGGCTGACCCCATAATTCCCCTGAGGGCCAGCAGAACATGAGGATACATCAGAGAGGAGATAACCTGAGATTCAACATCAGTACAGCAACACTGCCACAAAAGACCAGCAGTGCCTCATGTCTCTCAGGCACATAGAGTATGCGACCAAACACATACACACACCCACACAGTCATATTATAGCAAATATGTGCTTCCAGCTAAGTGTGATGCTATCTGCTATGGCCAGGTGCAATGGACAGAAGATATATAAAAAATAGCAGAAAGGAACCAAGAGCAGGGGGATAAAACCTTATTGAACAACTGCAACCAGACATTGCTTAATCCAAAGTACCAGACAGGTAATAGATAAAACCTGAGATTAGCACCATCACAGCAACCTTGGACCACACACACACACACACACACATACACACACAATCCACACCTCAACTGCACTTGCACGCATACAGTGAATTATACTCTGCTTTCTCTCTCTCACACACATGCACACACATGTTTTTATGAATCATGTGACTCGTAGTTTTTAGAGCGTGATATTGAATAAGACACTATGCTTTAGCACATCAGGATAGGAGTTGCTGGCATGGAAAGATATCTGATGAGCATTACATCTAGTGTGCTCCTAAGAAGTAGAGAGGCACACTAATGTGTTGTGTAAAGCTGCAGTCTAAAATGCATTTCCATGCAGGCTAGCACCATGCTTCCAAATTGTATCCTGTTTAAAGAAGCAATATGTACAAGCCCAATTCCAAAAAACTTGGCATGCATGTGTAAAACACAAATAAATGTAAATACAGATGCAGAATGCAATGATTTGCAAATCTCATAAACCCATAATTTATTCACAATAGATCATAGAACACATATCAGATGTTGAAAGTGAGACATTTTACCATTTCATGAAAATTATTAACTCTCAGAAGCAAAGAAGGACAGATATTCACCAATCTGCGATTAATTGTGTCTAAAAATTTTGGAATTTTAGAACAAATTTCCTTAATGTAAAATTGTGAAGACTTTGTACATCCCACCATCTACAGTACATAATATCATCAAAAGATTCCTGTGCGCAAGGGAAAACCGAAGATCAATACTGGATGCTCATGGTCTTAGGGCCCTCAGCACTGCATTATAAACAGGCATGGATCTGTACTGGAAATCACTTCATAGGCTCACAAACACTTCCAGAAATCATTGTCTGTGACACACAGTTTGCCATGCAATCCACAAATGCAAGTTAAAGCTGTATCATGCAAAGAAGAAGCCATATGTCAACATCATCCAGAAACGCTCTGGACCAGAGCTCATTTAAAATGGACTGAAGCAAAATGAAAAACTGTTCTGTGGTCAGATGAATCAAAATTTGCAGTTCTTTTTGGAAAGCACAAATGCCGTGTCCTGCTAACTCAAGAGGAGAGGGACCATCCAGCTTGTTATCAGCGCACAGTTCAAAAGTCCGCATCTCTGATGGTAAGGGGTTGCATTAGTGCCTATGGTGTGGACAGCTTACATATCTGGAAATTTACTATCAATGCTGAACAGTATATAGCGGTTTAAGAACAACATATACTCCCATCCAGACAACGTCTCTTTCAGGGGGAGGCCTTACATATTTCAGCAAGACAATGCTAAACCACATACTGCATCCATCACAACAGCATGGCTTCACAGAAGAAGAGTTCGTATGCTGAACTGGCCTGCCTGCAGCCCAGACCTTTCACCAGAAGAAAACATCTGGCGCATCATGAAATGAAAAATCCAGCAAAGAAGACCCACGACTGCTGAGCAGCTAGAATCCTACATCAGACAAGAATGAGACAACATTCTCCTTCCAAAACTCCAGCATTTAGTCTCCTCACTTCCTACACGTTTACAGACTGTTGTTAAAAGAAGAGGGGCTGCTGCACAATGGTACAGATGGCCCGTCCCAACTTTTTTGAGATGCATTGCTGCCATCAAGTTCTAAATGACTAAATTCTAAATGAGTTAACAATTGTCATGATAAAAAAATTCTTATTTTTTAATTAGATTTATTTACTGACACTGTTTCAAGAGAGTTCTGAGATGCATTTTAATCCATTACGGCAAAGAGTTATATGCAGGGTGTTCAAAGGCAAAATTTCAGGTTTATCACTATTTTACCATTACTAACATAACAAATCAACATTCACTTAAAAGACAAGTGCAGGTTCACTCATCATGAATGAATGCACTAAATAATTTCCCAAAGAACTTAAATTTAACCGTTAAAAAGTCCAACATACTCTTATTCTGACTGAATTATTATTATTATTACTATTAGCTATAGTAGTAGTAGTAGTAGTAGGCTAGCAGAAGTAGTAGTAGTAGTAGAGCATTTGAGAACGCAGTTTTGACCAAAGGCAAAACAGACCTTGCTGAAAAAGTTTATTTAAAGGCATGAAGCACTTTGTTTTCATTCACAATACAATGCCAGAATTTCAGCACACAGAGAGTAAGCCATCTTAGCATAGCACTGCATCCCCTGTGGTACAGAGCCACTGTACAGAACCAGCAAGTTAATAGAGCATTCAGGAACACACAGCCATTACACTTAAAATTGTTACAGGAACAAGCAGTGGAGACATGGCTCTCCTCCAGGGACTCCAGCATGTAGTAGAGAGAGAAAGGGACTGAAGCTATGACGTATAAGGCTGAAGAGAAGAGACATGGCAAGTTAAGTGAGGCGACTAAACACTGAGGAGGTTTGTGTGAGCATGTCCTGTGGAAAGCCTGGGAAGTTCTGGCAGCAGTGCTATATGTGGGAGTGAGAAAGTGGCTCACAGCAGCACAGGCAGTGGCCAGATATGGAGCTGGGTCAAAGTAGACTCTGACCTTGTCCTTGTAATAAGGTCAGTTCCATTGCAATTCAGATCGTAAATTCCCTTCACAATACAGAATGCTGTACACAAATAAATGGGTCAACTAAAGATCAAGTGGTTGTGTACTGTCATTGGTTTTGTGCTGACTGGCTAAACTAAAACTGCCTCTACCCAGGGGCCACAAAATAGCTGTGCAAAATAAGGACACCAAACATATCAAGAACAAAACAAAACAAAAAACAGGGGATTCGAGGATGTGAGTGACTTATCTATTGTTGTCACCATATCTTCATCAGTATCGACTGAAGTCGACTGTGTGTTTGAGGCCTAAATATCGGGCTGGACATTCTTTCTGAGCCTGTGTGTGCAACGTTAATTCAAAGATGTATGTCATGGTCTGAAAAATGCCCAGAAAAGCTACTTTGTTCAGTTTTATCACAAAAAAAAAAACATTTAGTGCTGTGTTAACACTTAAGCACGCCAGTAATGATATTTCCTATACCTTGTAGTTGCCGACAGTGTTATGTCATTGTTGTGTCTGGCTGAGCTATGCACTTGTCAATAAAAAGCAGTTTTCTTCTGAGCTATGGGCTTTCACCAAGTTATTTGTCATGAATCTGTAGCTTGCTTCATTACATAGGCACTGTCCCTGTTAATGGAGCCTTTTTTCAAAGCCATGTACAACAATTGCTGGATTAGTCCAATAATTTTATCCTTTTTGTAACCTGATGTTTCAAAGAAGCTATTTTTCACATTATGACTTTAACCTATGGGTGGCTGTTTGAGTATAGATCTGTCTCTGATTGATGACCCTATCTTCTTGTGTACTGACCCCTGCTACTGAAAAATGACCTCAATTTATAGAAAAGCCATAATAAAGAGACAATGCAATTAAATGTAACAACATCTGGCTCTGGTATGCTTCAAAATTAAGGAATGGGTGTTACAGCTTACTCTTACCCTCAAAAAAATGTCAATGAGTGACAGTGATATTGCTGTATTTCATAAGAACAAAACCGTTCTCTTGTAAATTTCCTACAAGTCATTAGTAAGGGATACATTTGCAACAAAGCATATGACATCAGCCTTTAGAAGCCAGGCGATATTGATGTTTGCTATACTAAAGCTGCACTTTAAATGTAACAACACAAAGTAACATTGTGTTTTTAAGATTGAAAGGTGTAACATTACCAGCATTAGTTAAGAGGAAAAAACACTAAAATATGGTGTTTGTGCACTGCTCGTCTAAAGGTGTTAAATCAGATTTGCAGTTGCAGAGTTTTTTAACCATGTCTTTATGTCTCAAATGCAAAGGATGAAGATATGATGACAACAGTAGATAATTCACTACATCCTTGGAAGACAGATCCTTTTTCAAGTTTTGACACAGTTTGCTTTCAACTCAATTCAACTCTTATCAACACAATTACCAGGGGGTTGGTCTGAAGTACAGCTGATGTTACAGAATGTTCTTTGCATGCAATTATGTATTTTCACTAGAGAGGTCTCCAAATCCACAAAATGTAAATGTGTTGCTTTAAAATCAATTACATAATTATTAAATTCACTGTCAAGTAACATCATTAACATTTCATTTTGCTAAGATCAGAATTTTGCTGGTTGTAACAACATGTTCAAAACCAAGAGAAAGAAGCAGGCTACTGTATGCAAAACATAAAAGTGACCACCATGCTTTTGAAAGTGCAGGTTCTAAGTGCAACTATAACTTGGACAATAGAAAGAATTCGGAAAGAAATCCTTTGTCCTAACTAAAGACCATGAATCAAAAATAATAATAACACAATGCAGCAATGAGTGGCAGACCTGCTGCGCTTTAACTGCCTACTGAGAAACTATGGGAGAGGTGAATGACAGATTGAGAGGTAAAGTACCTCAGTGTTGCTCGGGAAAGCAAAGGCCCTCCTGTACTACAAATTCATTTACAACATGGCAGTTGGGACATGGCCCTCCTCAGCATGCTGCAGGCTGTTTACAGAGGGGAAAAGACATTTTCCTGGCCTCTAAAGTGCAGCTATATGTTTACTGAGGGCTGCAGCACTGCCTGTGGGAAGCTTAGCAAATGGCAGCTCAGATGAAAGGGAAATATCAGGGTGCTGAGAAAGAACAGAAGGAGTTCAGCAGGTCACAGATACACAGATCTGGGCATAAACCAAGCGACACAACTCAATACATACTAATGGTGTTAGAATTCTGAGCCAAACTTTAGCCTAAATCCACCGTTCAATTGTCCGTGGATCAGTTTACTTGATATATAACTGTGGAGAATGCAGGACTCTTATCCCTGAGCCTGATATGAAATTCCAAGCACCCCACATTTAAGTACATATGTAGAAACATAAAGAAAAAGAAACAAACAAAAAAAAACAAATGCAGAACTTTGTGAAGATCTACGTAAACATCGACCAAAATGAACTATGAAAGGGGCCAATTGTTAAATATTTAAACACATGAGACCACAAGCAGAAAAGCATTCAGTGTTGAATACAAACATACAATAAACATACAATAATTAAAACACATATCTCAAAATATCTACACACTCTCACCAAAGCAAAGGAGCAACAGAGATCAAAGCTTAGAGGTCTTTTCTTAACCTTAATGAAGCACTTCTCAAGTTGCTTTTCCAACCACACGCTATTCCTTTCACACACAAACATAGTAACTGAGTCACATTCATTTCACAGAGATGCAATAAGAATATCACTGTCATACAAAAACTGCACATTTCCTGTGTAGGGTCTTATCTTTCCATTCATACTCCTTATGACATGCAGTTCAGGAAATTAATCCAACAGAAACAAGTTCCAGATTATCAGGTTTAGATTTCAAGTACTTTATCCAGTGAATGTATACATTTTAGTAATATGCAAACACAAATAAACTGAAAGATTAATGCATTAACGCTATAATGCTATATTAGTGGTTCTTAAACTGGTACACATGAGAACTCATCAGTAGTGAAAAAAAACATTCTGTAAGGTGTGTAGTGCTTGGACCCTGATTGTCACCATTTTGTAGACAGCTGTTTAGCTCTCATAGTGATTGTCTTGTTATTGACAGTGATAACTTGCATGTTTCCACACATCATTCGAAAGCTACTAAAGAAAGAAATCTGAATATGTGAAATTGAAATTTCATTGCCAAAGGTGACTCGTTTGCATGTATGTCAGGGACCCCAAGGCGATCCACATTTCTGTCCTAACCCAGTGCATAGGTAGAGAGCAAATATGGATTGTTGTGGGAACCGTTGATCTATACAGCTATAAAATATTACAGCTCCAAACCTAATTGTTTTGCGGAGAGACCGCCATTTTACACTTTACATGGCTGCTTGAAAACAGCTTTCTAATTTATTGTAATCACATTCACAATCAGTCATAATCCTGTCTTCCCTGATATTACCAAGTTAACTGATGGCCAGTGCATATCTAACAGTGAACCCAGCTCAGTTACTGTGTGGATCTAAGTACACACTCGTCAGTGGTGGGAAGCTGGAAGTAGATGTGCTGCTACAGTCGTGGGTGGCTGGAGGAGGAGCAGTGAAAGTGAGAGAAGCCCACAGTGCTCTCTCAGCAGTCGCAAGTGCTAACAGATGGAAGTGCAGCAGCATCAGAGACTAAACCTATTACACCCCCACACATGCTTACAGGCAGAAGGGTACAAACAAGCTCTCTCTCTCTCTCTCTCTCTCTCTCTCTCTCTCTCTCTCTCTCTCACACACACACACACACACACACACACACACACACACCGAACATCTTCCTATTATGTTATGTGGGTGTACACTTTCCAGGTTCAGTTAATTGTTATTAAATAATAGTAATTCAATAATTCAGCACAGCAGCGGTCAGTCAGGTGGCCAGAACAGAGTGAAATGCCATTTAAGAGTACAATTTCTCTCTATTTATGCAGGCTGAAAGAAAATCTACATAAGTGTCTTCTAAAACATTGATCAAGATCAATATGTAAAGAGTTTGAAAATGCCACCAGAATATGTTCTGTCTGACAATACAGAGGGTTCAGAGGGTCCTACAAGTAGCTACTTACACAGGTTTATAACCAAAGTCTGTTGTCCTTTGTGTAGGCTCAAACAACCCCTTGTATACCACACAACAGAATGTATGGTGTCCTTGACAGATGAGTCAATTGCTGCAGGACAAAAACCCTGTATAAAGTCCCTGCATGGAGACTGGAAGGTTAAACTCAAACCCTGTTCGACGCAATAGGTGATGTATATTGTAATTGGGTCCAATGTACTAAGCCTTTAGCACTAGTTTCAGACACAATTCAGATGCCTGCATGTTACATAGAAAAAACTAGCAAACAAGCCTTAAAACAGTTTCTGCACCATGCGTATGGCAAAGCGCAAACTGCGATACTCTTCCTCATGCTTACTCCTTTGAAGGAGGGCTGTGCAAAATTGGGGAGATTTGCATAAAAAAACTGGTAGAAAAACGGGATGAAAGTGCGACTGATTACATATTCCACTCAGTGTACTAATGTGTGAGCAACTTGTGATGACTTGTTTTGTACGGATTTGTCTTCACTTTTTAACAACAGTGATACATTTGTGATAGGGACCAGACACAGGAATCTCACATGTTCTTAAAAAAAACCTTTTTCTGCAGTATCAATGTAATTCTATTTAATAAAACACCATAATAACATGCTACACTATTGCTCAAAATGGATTTTGACCGACCACATATTATATTAAACAGTATTAATCCTATTTTCTTGTGACTGAGTACAGTTATAACCTTTGCTCGCTGGAAAATGAGAAAAGAAGAATCTTCCATCTTACTCTGGTCTAGTCATGCTACTTCACTTTATTGTGGAGGGCTGAGGTTAAGAATTTCAGATAATGTGACACTTGCTGAACACCAACATTCTTCTCCGACCAGCCTTTAACTACAGCTGCACCTCAGCACACTGCACTGCCTACCTCAACAGCACACATAATCACAGATTAGCACAACTCCCAGCACAGAGCCAACGGCCCAGTGCTTAGACAGTACATTTATAATGCAGGCTAACGCAGCAGTCAATTAGCACCTATTATTAATGTTAAAAGCCTCCACTAAATGGAGGAAGATAACAAGGGAGTGAGTTAAGGAGGTAAAAAAGGGAAAAAAAGGCCCCGATATTTCTTAAAGTGCAAAGAGCACTGTTCCTGTCCCTTACAGAATTGGTTGTAATATGAGAGAATCTATTACTTTTATATGGCTTCTGAGGTGATGTTTATCAGCTAAATCTCAGTTTAAGACTACAGAAGTGGCTGTGTGCCAGTGATCTGAAAATCTTTTATATTAATTAATTTAACACACAGAGGGTATCGAAACTGAATTTATGTGTGTGTGTCTGTGTATGTGGGTGGAGGTAGATATTAGATATAATTTGTCTGAGCGATTTTTTAATTGCCAGCTCAACACCATAGCAATAACATAGCATGAACTCTTGCCATAGACAGTAAACAGCTATGTAATGACTATTACTGTAGTTTAGAAGGCTTACTGGCAGCAGATCAAATGACCACACTGAGATGAAGGCAAAGGCTCTATACCTACTACATGAACAGAGTGGCCTTTTTCTCTAGGAATTCAGGTGAGATAACTGAAAAAAAAAAAATCAGAAATAGAAAAGGCACAGATCTAAATAACACTTAATCTCTGGAGCACTGAAGGGTGTTTTTCGTTCTTTGTTTTCACTCCCTGAACCGTTTCTAATCCCTGGTGTGTGTGTGTGTGCGCGTGTGTGCATGTGTACGTGTGTATGTGTTCTTTTTACCACATGTTTTTATATTGCCTTACATTTCAACAGGCTTACTGATGGTTTATCTAGATCCACAAAGAAAACATTTTTTCCTATTCAAAAATCATTAACTACCAAAAGATAAATCAATGTTTAAATTGCAGGAACACAGATAAAAAGACTCCCTTTAAAACATTACAGTATGAAGTTTCAGGAGGGTCGGTTCATGTGGCAAGAACTTATGTGAGCACAGTGTCATTGATGACACTGCTCTTATGAAGCACTTGTAGCTATTTCCGTGATAACAGCAAATAGCTGATTTCAGTCTGCTAACTAAAAAAACTCTTTAGCCTGCTCAGCACAAGTAAGGGAGCAAAGGGCGATTCACACTGGACGCATTTCAGAAGCTCGCTTTTAGTCCGTGTCTTAAGTCCATCAAATCACAACCTCTTCCAACCTGCCCTATTTCTTAATGCACAGAGCCTATTTGGGCTTGTAATCAAAGAGGAATGTAATGCCAAGTTCTACAGGATCCTAAATTGTATTAAAAATAATATTTTACCAAAATATGATATGATCTTTTTTGGCATAGTATATCCCAAGAAGCCCCATCTTAAAGAACAGGTGAAAGGAGACTAACAAAGTACACAGAGCATAGAAAGAACTATGCACCTATATGGAAAACAGTGCTAAAATATACATAATAAATAAATGATGTTTATAAATGATATTTACATTGTTTAAATGATAAAACAATGGCTGCATAAATGATAAGACAAAAGAAGTAGATTCACAAAGGAGTACTTAATAAAAAGGCTGGTTGGTATATATCTGCAACACATATAAGGTTCAGTACATGAAGTAAACTAAACAGCATATCTGTAGATAGTCATACATGCCATCATTGGAAAAACCAGAGCTAAAACCTAAAAGCAGATCCAAAGTTTGTACTGCTCCCACCCAACTCAAATACAGTTCAGATATGCTTAAATGCCACATCTGAAGTAGTTTTTTAATGTACAAATTATAATAGACTCATTTTAGACATATTCCAGACACAATCGGTCAGAGTGTCATTTGAACACTGACATAACGCATGAAACATATTTAAATTTTACTACTTCCTTTATACATCAAACTTTTGAACCAAAACATTAACTCCAATATAAATGTTTTCATAAACAGTTCTGTCATATGCAAGTGATCTGAAGACTATTTGACGTATGATGGGAAATATTTTATTGGAGGCAAAATTCAGCTCTCAGACGTAGCATTAAACATAATAAGTATTCATAACCATCAGCTAAACATTCTAAATTATAAATCAAAGGAGCAGTGCTACAGGTTGTTAGAACTTTATAGAGAAGATAATACAACTCTGGGAGAGACATCAAGGACCAGGAAATCAATTATCATGAATAGAAGGCTGAAAGACTGCTATGATGTTAGTGTTCTTATTTTTCATTTCACCATAGATGTGTAGGGAAGTGGGATGAGTAAAAATCACTGTATCAGTCCACTGAGACAAAATACCATCTCAGTTCCCATTTCTGAGTTACTATAAATAAACTCCTCTTATATGGATCAATGTGATATTGTGGGCTAACAAGGTACAGGAACATATGAGTAATCTAACAATGTCAACAGTCAAACTAAAATGAAGTAGATAAACAATTGTTCAGGTGCACTTTCAACCCTTACATATAATCCTGTTTCCAAAACAGTTGGGAAGCTTTAACATTAAAAGCCAAATTTATATGACATTAGTACAAAGGCAACATATTAAATAGTGAAATTGTATTTTTTTTCATATACACCTATTGTGAATTTGATGTCAGCAACATGTTTCAAAAACGTTGAAAAGACAGGGGAAACAAAAGACTGGTAAAATTGTGTAATGCTAAAAAAACCTGGAGGAACAGCTCACAACTAATTAGGTTAACTGGCAACAGGTCAGTAACATGGGAATACAAAAGAGCTTCCCTAAGAAGCTGAGTCTTTCAGAAGTAAGATGAGGAGGAGATCACCACTCTGTGAAAAACTGTGTGAAAAAAATAGCGTAACAGTTCAAGAATAATGTTTCTCATGCAAGGGAAAGGGACCAAAACTAGTAGAGATGCACCGATCCGATATTAGGGTCAGATATCGGCCCTGATATTAACAAAATGAGCTGGATCGGGTATCAAATAATTAGGCTGATTCATGGGATCTATCCATTCACTTTAATTCAGTTGTGACCCGTGCTACGCCATTTGTCTGCAGCACGTGTGCAGTGTACCGGTACACATGACTTACAGACAGGAACAACAATATAGAACGAGCCAAAGAGTCAGCTATAAGGAGGTATTTCTCATGCATTATCTGCCAAACAAATGTTGCAAGGGGTGTTGATAGCACTGCAAAATACAATACAACAAATTTAATTAAGCACCTCCAGTAGCATTTTAGAGAGCATGATGAGTTTCTATTGTTACAGCTGGACAAAAAAAAAAAAAGAATCAAGAGACAATATAACAAAACAGTGGTGGATGGACTGCAAAGATATGAAAAATTTCCAACGGACAGCATGAAAGCAACAAAAATAACAGAGGAAGTTCTGGAATTTACTGTTTCTTTGTCTCTTGGTGAGGCTACAGGTTGAAAAAGCAAAAAAATAAATAAATAAATAAATAAATAGTGCATCCCTGAAAACAATTAGTGGATGGCCAGGATCTTCAGGCCCTCAGGTGGCACTTAATTAAAAACAAACACAATGACAGCTCAGGAATACTTTCCAAAAACAATCGTCTGTGAATGCAGCTCATTACTTTATCCACAAACGCAAGTAAATACCATGCAAAGGTTCTTAAGTTCTCAGTTGTGCACAGATTAAAAACAGTCAAAGCAAAAATCTGGAAGCCTAAATGCTGGGAGGAATTAGAACAATATCATGTGAGGTAGCACTGCTCTAAGAGATTGGATGTTCCAGATTAAACCCACAAATGGAGGAGTCAATTAGTCAGTCAAAGTAGTTCTCCTCACCCAAGTTTCTCTGTTGTTTAAAATAGATTCTAATTAATTGGACACCCTTCATTTATCCTACAGTGAACACGCTACAGATGCCTAAAAATTATGCATTTAATAAACATCTACTGCCTTGTAGTGAAGTCACATATAATTGGCAGTGACAACTGCATTAGTAGATGAATTGCAAACCAAATAGCTGAAAATCTTCATAATGACACACTGTAGTTTTTTTCACTTATTTCAACCCACACAACTCAAAAAGAAAAGAAATGAAGTGGAGTAAGATTTTCTTCGAAGAGATCTATCCTTAGATGAACACTGAAGTCATGAGTCAGGGCATGATTACCACCAGTAAACTCTCTGTGCTCTTCAGAATTGCACAGTTAAAGCTAATTACACATGTGTAATCCACATCAAAGTGCTTCAGAAACCACAAAAAGAAGACAAAAAAGAAAAACAATTCAAGCCAAGGTTAATGCCAAGAATGTGAGGAAAGCTTTGATTTCTCTGGAGACAGGAAAGAGTCACATAACAACATAAAAGCTGCATTTTCCTGTTCATCTTAAGCATGTGCTGACAGAAATACTGTGTTATGTTGCTTTGCACATTCTACAGAAACATGGACACAGTAAAACAGTGCCACATGGCCTTTTTGTGATGGTCCTTCACTCTTTCAAAACTAAAGATAAAAAGCACAATAATTTCAAGGATTTAATCTAGACAGAAACAAAAAGCCTTCAAAAATGGTGTTTAAATACAGGGTAAATTTGGGATGCAACTTTAATTTCCTCTGGTATGGTAATAAAGAGGTACAACATTCAGTTAGTGCTCAGCAAAAATTTGATGGTGCAAAACAAAACACAGTTTAGAGTTTGACACAGGGGCTTTACAATTGGAGAGGCATGTCACAATCTGCTATAAAAAAAAAGTTGTTTGCTTTTCAACCTGTAGCCCCAAACCCCACAGCTCTCGTTGTTGGATTAAAGATTCAAAAGGGTTGTAAAAGGCCAAATGCATAATACATACCATATGCTGCTGGAAGGAAATGGGAGAGTCAATGCCTCTATAGGTCACATGTCTAACCACAAAGCAAAATCAATAGCATTTTATATGATACTCAGGTACAGTATGTGAAAATGCCAGCTTATTGCTACCAGGCCTGTGCCGATCTGATCTAAGTGTGGATATGTGTAAATGTACTTTAGTACCCAGCTCCCATCACAAGTTGAGAACATTCAGCCAAACAAAACATATCCAAAACACCACTGGTCAGAAACACTTGTGGACTTAGCTAAGGCAAAAGAGGAGCTTGATCTGCTCCTCGCTCTCAAAGATGAAAGCTTTAAGTGCTGTTTATGTGATGGTGGCAGTTCTGGTGGTCTACCAGGCCCTGTTGGTAGGAGTGCCATTGTTTTCATGTCCATTACAATTAAGTTTTTAACTCCAGATTTGAAAACTCTGCTTTTTCCTCCTTCCTTATGGCAAGTGGATTATCTTATATCTAATCTTTTAGAAGTGTCTCTCGAAAAAATAAGTCTCCATTTTGAAGTTCCTGACCATTGCTCAAACTGTAAACATTTGTAATAAAGTGGAGAAAGAGTGCACAGAAAGACTTATTTAAGCCCCAAAACAACCTCCTTCATGCAAAAAAAGAAGATACTATTTAAAAAGACTATTAATTCAATGAACATTAAACTCTCACCCACACCCAATGAAGCAGCTAAAAGGGGCACTGGGACGTTGATGTTGCTTTCGGCTTCTGTACCAGCGGTTCAGTGAATAGAGACTCTAAAGGATTTGGAGGTTGATAGCTCTCAAGGACACAAAAGATGTTGCTAAAGTCCCAAAACACACCAGGCTTAAAACATCTCTGCTTTTCCTTTAGCCACTGTAATTGTGGCCTTGAGCAAGGCACTTAACCCCATGTTACTCTAAGAGTTGTTTGAAAGCACAGTGGCTTAAAAAGGCACTGGCTGCTCAATGTATGAACAATGGTTGGACGGCTGGATGGAGCTCAGAGAATAATGTCTTATACATATTACCTGCCTCCAATTTGCCCATTATTACCCCATTGCCCGGTCTCCTTACCAGCAGCACACTGTTCCTCATCAGCTCCATTTTCACAATCTGTCTCTCCGTCACAGCGCCAGGACAGTGACACACACTTGTTTGTATTGCCACCACAGTCAAACTTCTCAGGGGGACAAGTTTGCCGACCTGAAAGAGAAAAGGGGGAAAAAGCCATACAGTAAACATCTTAATAAATGTTGAGCCCTACAAGCACACCAATATTTCCAAACCCAAGCTAATAAAAGTTCACATGCTGACAGACTATTTCAAAGTGCTGCAGGGTTTTTATCATCATAGATCACACAGGATTTGAGAAATAACCTCCATCAATTATACATCTCTAGGTCCTCTCGGCTGAAAGTACATCTCTATAGTGCCAATCTGGCACCTTACATTTTTAGATTTTTATTTCTAATTTTTAAATGTTTTATTTCTTTCACTTTCTTCTCGTTATTTTTCTCATATGAGTTTCAGACAGAACAGAGCAGACTGCCAGCTGTAATCCAAGCATATCTGGAGTCATTTTTAGTCATGGGGGTACATCTCCTTCCATGTGCTCTTTTAATATAACTTTTTCTGAGGAAATGTGGAAAAGAAGAGGATGATTCGCATTTGAGATATCTCAACATCAGCAGAAAGTCATTCTGGCTCTGTAAATGGACTTACAGTCCTCATCTTCAGAAGCCATATTGGACCTGAACTGTGGTGTGGGGCTGAATAGAGTAGGAGGACACTAGACCACCTACACTGAGAAGAAGCAGGGCTATGCAGGAGACCTGTAAAAAGTCACAGAGTGATTTTCAATGTGTGTGCGCAAAATGAGCACAATGGTCCATTGTGACTGGGTGGCTGGCTGACTGATGGAGATAACACAGCCTCCTGGGAAACACTGTCCTTCTTATCGCATCGTCTTCCCCAGTTTCTCACCACCCTAACCCCATCTAAAGACTACTATGCCCACAGGACTGTCCAGTTCTTCACACTTCAACCATGGATACACAACAAGCCTGCTGTTTCTTTTTTTCTCTATTAGAATTAACGCAACATTTGACTAGACCAGTCAGTAACCTGGTGGTACTGCTACATATAACTGTCCCATTTTATTTGGACGAATAAACATTCCCCTACTGTTTATCTACAGATCCTTAAATTACGGCAAAACTCAACTGATTATCAACAATGGGAGGTTTTGAAAGTTTTGGATTAAAGCTAGGATTAGGTTTAGACTGAGTGGTAAGATTTACAGGTGCGGAAAAGTTAAGGTGAATTTAATAGATAATCAGCACAGATGTGTTCAAACAGTTTGAGCACCATCTGACGCATAGTGGACTAGTTGGAAATTTTGCACAACTTCTACAAGGGACATTAGACAAGAGATGTACAATCTCATTTGCAGTATGAAGAGAGGGTTCGACACTCAAGCAGTTCTCAAGAACATCCTGCTCACTAGGCAGAATCATGGACAGATTCAACAAAAGCAGAACAGCTAGAAGGAAAGTCCTTGCTGTAATGTCATCTGTAGTCATCATTTTTGAAATAGCAAAAAATCACAAATGGCACATGGTCGAAGTGCAAAAAAGTGCCAAGTATACACAAAAGCAATGGAATTTATTGACTTGAATGACCAACCAAACTTCGTTTTTGAGGACGTTGGATTTCATGGCACATTCAGTAGCCTACCTGCTGTAACAAATTTCAGTTAGTATGTATGTTTTTTTTATATTTTCAGTATAGTATAGTAGGCTTATTTAAAATAATAAATCAAACACCAAAAAAAATTCTGCATTTGAAAATCTGTTAACACATGAGGGGGTTGTGCACACGTTAACATAGGCATCCACCAACATGGGCTTAGTTGAGATTTTGGAGGTGTGCATGTTGTTGCACACCATAATTACTACGACCCTTCCCACTGTGAGCTTCAAAATTCTCCCACAGCATGGCCCTATCACATTGAACCATGCAGGGAGACTTGGTCCCTCCAGCAAGTTCCTTACTGCTCTACATGACAGATGGATAACGGAGGTTAGCAGATGTAATTGGAAAAAAAGAGTCGCCTCTGGTGCTGGAGGGCTGGACTGCTGAATGAAAAGGAGATGGCTGGTAAGTGTGAAAGTGATGCACTCTGAAATAGCCTTGTTGAATAGCTTGTTTCACACAGCAAGCTGCTTTTACTTACACTATCTATGATTCTTCACTTGAAAAATATCTAGAAATCACAAATGACAAAGCAATGATAGTCTGGGGCAAACAATGAGAAATTCTTCTTCCTCTCTGAGAGAAGAGATACTGATATAACCCTAAACATCTTTACAGATCATTTCACATGCAGAACCATCATGCAGAACAGAATAAAGGTTTGTGAACAGAAGCAGTGTGCCTGCCCTGGCTACAGTCTTATCCAGCAGCCAGTAAAACCTATTCTTCGTCAGCTGAATTCCTCCTCGGGGAATAAAAGTTATGAGAAGAGCAGCAAGAGTGGGGGGTTATTAGATTATCATATTTATCTAACAATACAAATCACTATCATCTGGGTACTGATGGAATGTGGTTAACAGCAGCAGGGGAAATGAAATTTCAGAGACGCACATGGATAAGCCCAAAGAAATCATTTCCCTGAAAAAAAAAAACCCAGATCATATTAGGAAGACAATATTAACAAATCACATTTAAGAGATGGATTTCATAGCGTTACATGTTGGTGGGTAAGCCTATACCACTGTACCATATACAGTATGACTCATTTCTTGCATGCACATATGCACAACTTCACAACAAGCTGTTCTATGATTACATGCATCACATGACACTACCAAACTGTACCTTTAGGTAGCTACCGATATAGGTGGGCATGACAATATTTGACAATAACAGCGTAGAACAGTTTTATTCTATGCATAATTTTTCCATATTCATTTTATGTCTGTCTGGGCTGTCCAGTATATCCACATATTGTCATTATTGTTATAAACGATGTCACAATATGATTTCCTCAATATATTTTGAATATTGTCACTGTGTAAATAACACTTAACAATTGCATGATTTCAAAGGGAGAAGAATTATCATAGCACAGTGTGTGCATGTTTGAATATCATTATACTCATAGTTCTTGATATAATTTTAAAAAACAAATACAGAGATGCATATTGAGCAACATGAACTGGAACTGCAAGTATTGTGATATTCTATTTTGGACACATGGTCCACCATTAAAGTAAACTTAGCAACTGAAATAATGATCCCTAAAATGCCATTAGTTTCACCGCTGAGTCTTTCAACCAACAAGAACGTGACCACTAAAGCCTACAACATAAAAGGTACACATGGCATCACTGTTAACAAGATTTTAATCCAGCTGGGCTGTGGTCCAGTTTCCTTAGCTGTATTTGGTGCTTTAAAGCAGCATGTTCTGGTCCTGTCAGAAGAGGAGCTGTTAAAGCTGCCCAGAAGAAGTTAACTTTAGTCCTTGTGAAGGTCAGTTCTGCTCTAAGTAGAGCCTAAAGGAACTTGTGGGGGATATCTCTCTCTACCAGAAAGCTGACTCTTGCACAAAGCCTGGCGGACAGACAAAGTATCGATGCACTTATTGACAACTTCCTAGAAGGCCTTTTACATTCAATGATGCGACTTAAATAAGGAAAGAGGCAGGGCTAGCGGGACCTTCACTGTGTCCCTTAAATAAGGTAAAGGTTAGTACAGCACCTGAACATCATAGATTTATAGCCTTTCTTCTGTTTCTCGGTATAGTTGCACACTAGGGGTTGACCAATTATTGACCCGGCCAATAATCAGAGTGGATATTCATCATTCTTCCAAAATTTGGAATTAGCATTTTAACTTTATTTATTTTAAATTATATAATAAATGTGCATCTCTAATGCAAACATGACTAAAAGAAGGACTTTTGGTTCTTCTACCTCAATGCCCTGCTCACAACCTTTCTGGACTGGTCAAAACGAGAATGATGTGTCAATTACAACAAGAACACACTCCTAGTAGTTTCAGTATGTTTGTGAAAAAAGTTGAAAAAAGCACAACTCACTTACTCATATAACATAACTGTACTTACTACGTAGCTTGAGATAACCGCTGATGTGTAGGTTTTAGAGTCTCAGCCTGATAGTGTCCAAATAATTTTGTTATTCACATGTTTTCACTGCAATTTAGTGAAGTGGTTAGTTTCCTCCTACATAGCACAATGCTATTTAGGGAGTAGGGATTTGTTTATGTTAGAGCTTTAGTTCAGAGTTCTTGCTGTGATGCACAAGTCTGCTGTAACCAAAAATGCACATCAAGCATACAGCTCGAAATGTTCCCAAGACTGGTGAGAGTAAGCTTACTCTACATGTGAGAAATCACAACAGAAAATTAAGGATATTCCAGCAGTCTGTGTTGGTGGATTTAAACCTTACTTTATAATGAACGGCCCACTTGTTTGTCTTTGTTTATAACAATTACGTTACAGAAAGAAATGAAACATAAAATGTGGTGTGTGTAAATAAATTTAAATAAAACTAAATATTGTGGAAAAAAAGCATTATTTAGGTTTGCTGCCTGTAAAGACTTTCCTTTCACTAAGAAAATCAACTAAATACACATTTTGTTTCAGTTATCAACCTTCTTGTTGCACTAATAATCACCACTGGTGTTTGCCTTGAAATTATACACACCAGTCAACCCCTAACACATACCCCCCCCACACACACACACTTACCTGCAGATACCTTATTTATCATTTTTATTATTTACTTCAGTGAGCTCCCAATATTACACATCAGATGTGTGGAGCACTGTAAGGGATGAATATTTTATTTGCCTTTGACATCAGTCTGTGTAAACTGGAAGCAAACAAACAGAGAGGCCAATAAAGAGGCCATACCTTCAGTATAGTACGCAAGCCTGCATAGCAGAGCACAGTGGGGAATCAGTACCATCAACTGTTGTCTTGCTGTATTGATTCCGGCACTTGTTCAGCTGAACTAAGAGTCATGGTCTATTTCCCCATTGTCAGTAGGACTTTTTTTTTTTATTTCAACACAAGAGTGTAAGACTGGATGCCAAATATGTATGTCTAATATCATTCTGCATGCTGCCATCATCCTATCCAGAGACTTCATTCCCAGATCCCATTAGTGAGAATGAAGTGTTGTTTCTGGTATTCTGGCCATGTCCCTGCAGTGGGGCTGGGCTACGATAAGAATGGACGCCTGTACAATATGCTAATGCGCTTTTGATTAAGTACCTCCCTGACGTTGCTCTGCTAAGAGAGGGGGAGGGACAGAGAAACATGGCTTAACATGTTTAACATGGCGCAGGCTCCCAACTCCACATTCACTGGTTAGCTAACGGCTAACAGCTAATGCTGGCAGTGACTGATTGTGCCCCTACCCCGGCAGACTAATTTTATGATAATCAAACTGAGCGTTGACTCCAGCGTGTTTGGATAAACAATGAGGGGAACAAATAGTAGGTGTTATTAATCCTTGTCCTGTGCTGAATGATGATATGTGCAGAAGATATGTGATCATTACATCCTAAAGTGGCCCTGCACTGGTGCTATAACACGGGCCAACACATATAATAACAAAGCTAAAGCAGAGAATCTCTGTGGTGTTTCAATTAAACCCAACTCAGAAAATCAATGTACAGTCGATAGTGTATGGCTGGACTGAGAGGGATTATTCAGCTATCTTACTTACACGGTCCTGTTGCACCATAACAATGAAAACCTGAAGTATGAACTGACTAAATGAATAAGGAGTTAGAGCCTGCAATTTTTTTCAGCAGTCGCCATTTCCAATATGGAGACCAATAATCTCCACAAACACATTCAGTCTATAAACTGCCTTGCTCAAACTATAAAGCAGCCAAATGAATAAAGCAGTTGATCATTCATGAAATCTTTTGACCCAGCACGTTGAGGTGAGCAGTTTGTCTAACGATAAGTCATTAGTTATGCTAGGAATAATGTGACGGTAATAAATCGACAAAATGTGGAGAAATTACAACTAACAAATGGCCTGGGGAAAGAGACAAATGCGCCATGTGAATGTGCTTCTCTGAGCGATATAAACTTTTAATCACATAGGAAAACCTGCTCGGTCAAACAAGAGAAGAGAGACATCATTTATATTAATGAAACCCTACTGTGCCTCCATTACTCCTCACCGCTGTAGACTTCAACGTTTAACCTATTAGGCCACAAATCTTGGAGAATCTCAGTGAGAGAGAGAGAAAGAGAGAAAAAGAGAGAAGAGACAGAATGTTAAAAAAAAAGACTGCCAGGACGTAAAGGAAAAAAAACAAAGCTGGAGGAAGGATAAGGGATGACAGGAGGGAGGTATATTTCATTAAAACATGCTTGATAAAGCATGCCATGCATAGAATAGTACTTACATTTTATTCATTTGTATTACCGTCCGTTTCATTGGACAATAATCTTGAGTAAATGACACTGTAGTACAATGCATGCTCTCAGACTCCCGAGCATATGAAAGGCAAGGCTGCACTGTGATGTGAAAATAAAACTGGCAAAATTAATAACATAAAAGGCAGGAGAGGTTTTCATATTAGTGGGGACGAGGTATGCAGTGGTTATATTTTCACTGTCCAGAATTTGACTGCTGGTGATTTGTTAAGTATTGCAACCTCAGTTTGCTTTCCTGGCTCACAGAAGCGATGGAGAAGGGTCAGAGAACTCCCTGTGGTGGGGAAAATTAGAACAAAGAAGCTGGTGCGGGAGACGGGTGTGTGGAGTGTATGGTCGCGTGTGCACACCATAGGAGGTGAAGAGCAGTTACAGTGGGTCACGTGACACACATGAGTGCATGTTAGTGGACATGCTGATGCAACACAAATGCCACACACCAGCAATGGCCAGATTTACAGCTTCATTAGCCTTTGCTGAGAGAGAGTGAGAGGGAGAAAGGAAGGGAGAAAGAGACAGACAGAGACAGAGAGAGGTCAAATTCAGGTCATAGGGAGAGACAGAGAGGAGTAGAATTTAGAGGCAGATTTGAGGTTGGGAGGTATTGGACAGCCACCTGAGGGAATAACCTACTAACACACATATACTACACACACACACACCAATCACATGTCAACAGTCGGACAAATAAGTCCCCTGAGGCTTTGGATCCATGTCTGCCCTGGCATACACGTGCGCACAAAATTCGTGTTCTCCTCTGGAAAGCACACATGAGAGGAACCCTATAGGCTCTAATCAATGTACTCAGGCTTGCTTTAATTACCCATTCTCTACCGCTCCGTCTGCCCTCCACTGACCTGCCATTCTGAAGGGAATCTTAATGATGAGAAACAGGATTACTGCCAAAGAAAGCCAGAAAGATTAAAAACCAAATCCCCAGTCTAGGAACTGATAAAACAGCACAAATGGATTAGCTTTAGTTTCACTATAAGCATGATCAACACGTATACTGTAAATTAAACCAAACAGAAAATAATAAGAAGAATGGAGAGGATATGTGGAGAGGGCATGTGGTTAATTTCTAAGAAAAACTGCATTTTTTTTTGTAATTCAACAGTGCTAGTAGCTCAGTTAGTTCTCCAGCATACGTTTTACCATAATATTACAGTTACAGCCACTAAAAATAAACTCAAATGTCTCAAACTTTTACATTTCTATTAAACAAAAATACATTTTAAAAATATACTTTGACAGTTGAAATACTGTTTATAACACTCAAAATGCAACTGGTAATTGCTAAATGAAATATCTAAACAAAGCTGTGGCAGCATCAGAACATGGTCTGCATTTGCAACAATTTCATTGAGCCATCTAATTGAGGCTTCAAGGAAAAAAATCAAAACAGTCAGCACAGTGTTCTAAATCATTAATAATTCACAGCTAAATGTTGCTTCATGGAGTAGTAAAGTTTCTAAAATATTTAAAACACTCAAACACAACAAAAAAAAAAACCCCAAAAACAACAAATACAAAAATCATATTTTTTTCTGCCACAAGCTACTTTCCAAATACAGAATTATGATGAAGCACCACAGAAGTAGTTAAACAGTCTTCATTATGCACATTTTGTTATTAGCATGTTTGTTTGTAGTATTATTCTAAACTCACAAAAGAAGTCTGAAATCTAACTGTGACCTCTTGTGCACAGTAACACAGCTAAATTGCTGTTAGCAGCACATAAAGAACGCTGACCTTTTTTTTCTCTTGCAAAAACAGCCAAAGTTCATGCCACATTAATCAAACGGTCATGATTTGCAAGTCTAATAACTTCACTTCGATTGCATGCCACTGTCCCTCATGTTCTGTTTATAAACACCAATCCCTTCCTCATTAAATCCCTCTAGAGTCACCCTTCTCGCATGGATCAAGCAATATGGGCCAGTCCCTTAAGGCAAATTCTCACAATACATCCCCCTCTCTACATCAAAGTGCTGTACTAAACGTTGCCATGCTCAGTACTGGGCAATTTAGAGTCACTTGACACTCGGACTCTGTTCTCTCTCTGCCAAGGGCCCTTTACTAAGAGAACGAATCTCCCACTTTGATGTCAATAGGGTAGCTCCAGTAAAGCCTCAAACGGATCACAACCTCATTCTAAAGGTGTGTAGCCTCAGGAGCCCCATGTTTATCGATGTCTGCAATCTAATATATGAAAGCACATGTTCATCATATTTCTTTTTATTGGATATGGCTTACAGGGAAGCAGAGAGGAAATGGATCCTGGTCACCAAAAAGATTAAGTCATACTCTTCAGAACAGTGCTCAGCTATGCGTGTCTGCTACTGTACTGTGCAATGATTGGCTAATCCAGCATGGCATCATTAATACATTATTCACTTGGACTAGATGTAGGAATTCAGATGCATTATGGGGTGAAAACTGGGGCAGTGTGCCACATGAGCGGCCAGGGAATACAGTTATTTATGTTAAATCAGCGCAAGAATTAAAATAGTACAACACTGACGTCTGATTTTGTGAATGGCACATGGCTAAAGACTCCTTAATATTTAACAAGTTGTAGCAAATGTAATACGTGAGTATGAATTTGTGCACAAGTGTATGTCTACGCAGCATATGTGATACCCTTCAAAGTCACCTAATCTTTTTGGGATTATGTATATCTGGCATGAATTAATAGAAACAAGTGCATGCTTTGTAGGCCATAATCTGCTGCAAACCCTTCCCTGTGATTTTTTAATAGAAGAGTTAAGCCCTGTTCTTCCCTCTTTGAAATCTTCAGAGGGCAACTCATCAAAGAGCAAAGGCTTGCGTAACGAGGAGGGCAACCTCTCCTCAGCAGGCTAATTTACTACATGCACTATGGAGAATTTACGGTCTCATCCTTCAGATAAACCAGATTTAAGGGGGAATTGTGTGACACTGCTATTGATGTTATTTGTAATTAATTAGTGCCAATTCCATGTGAAACTGATCTTTAATTATATGTCCATGGCTCAAAAGAAGAACACAATTGTTTCAGATGTAGCAAATGTGTTTTTTTATTTTCCAAAATGCAACTGGTAATTGCTAAATGAAAAGCTTCTAAACACAATCTCTGTTGATTTAATGTTCTGAAATCTTAATTCAATCTTAAAAATGAGACTTTCATTATTTCAGAAAAATGTGACAACATTAATTGACCCCATCACAATCCCCTTTACACAATCCCAAAACCTTTTCAAAACCTCCATTTCTGTTTTTTTTTTTTTTTCTTTTTACTTTTCTGGGATTTTTAGAAAACCAAACCTGGTCAGCTGATAAAAATATAAAGCTATAATAATAATACTAAACCAAAGCGACATGATGCCTACACAAACACCTTCTAACTAAATTTCATCTAGGTGCACGGAAAAAAACTTGAGAGAGCATGAGTAATCTCTAGCAATTCCCTCGTAAAGCAGGAGTGAGAAAGAAGGAAAGAAGGAAGAAGCAGGATCTAGCTCTGGCCTAAGGCCATTGACCACGGATCAATAGGAAATAGGAAGATCAGGGGTCACTAATTGAGTGTAAAAAATTGAATTGATCATAGCAGAAATTCTTTGAAAATGTTTCTTAGGCCTGATAGATGTCTACAAAAGGTCTTTCCCCTTGTGTTGTTGCCAGTGCAACAGGGCATTGCATGCTGTCTATACATAGCTTGAATCGATTCAGCGATGATAGGTGAATTCTCATCAGTGAATACTCCAAGTATAAAGCCACCAGAGGCTTGGAAAAGTTCCTCTTGTCTCTGTGTGTTCTATTGCCTTTTCCTGCAAACTTCTAGAGGTGACATTAAACAGAGATACCAGTTAAATTATTCATGATCTCTAACCACAAAATCACACAAACACACACACAAAATCAATTCAACCCCACTAACAAACACACCCACACACCATCTCTGCATCTGGACTCCAGATAGTCGAACACTAAGAGGCCTATACAGAGTGAAAGAGAATGCGTGTCTCTGGGCCTTCTGTCAATTAAATCCGCCTCTAAGGAACAGTGCCCCCTGACCCGATCTTGCAGTGCCTCCCTCAACAGCAGTGGCTCATTCCCAACCCGCTGAGCACTTCTCAGCAAGCCCAGTCACTTTGATAGCACTCATTAGCTCTCACGAGACACTGCAGCAAGAGCAAGAATGAATCAAAAGCCTTCATGTAACTCACAAATCCATTCACAATTACACTGGAAGACATAAAATAAAGCATACAAACAAATGCAGAATTCTCCAACAACAACCCAAGTATGAGCCTCCTCCTAATATGCCTCCAAAATGCTTGCTGCAAAATTCTTAAGCCGGCTTTGCAGCATGAAACTTTCATGCAACTTCAGCTGCGTGAAACCAGCACTAAACTAAACTGCACCGCTAATTTGATGAACTAGTGGAGTAACCAATTACATTGCATGCAACTTCAATTGATTTTGAGTTGAACTGAGTAACTGACAAGAAAATTATAGGAATTTTGTTGCAGGCCACTCACAATAACAACAAACTTGCTGCATGAAAGTTTCACTGTGTGAAGCCTGCCTAACTGTGTGCTTCTTGTTATGCTTCATGTCATGCAACATGCACTTTGTACTTAGCACCTTTCTACTTAGCACAACTGCGTGCATCAGAAGAAAGAAATGAGCCAGGAAAAATGGATGCACTCAGAAAAGCATTGCTGAAGGCAGAGCAGCAAACCTCTTGTAGTCAGCAGATGAACTCTGCTATTTGAGCTCACTCAGTGAGGGAAACCAGCTCTGATGTTAGTGAAATTAAAACGCCTTGCACGGACCACGTGGCTAAGAAGCAATCAGGCATCGCTGACACCTCTACACCGTATGACAGGACAGGAGAGGACAGGAGACCTGGTCGGGTGCTGCATGCCACAGAATGCTGGCAGAGCGCGGCCACATGGGAAATTACTTTAGGGAACCGCTACCTGAAGCATGAAATTGAACCCGTCCGGTGCATCTAACTGGATCTCTGCCTAATACCAAAATAATTAAGTAACAAAACTAGTATGCAAAGTTATAGTATAACAGGCTCAGGCTTTTGTCTTCTGATGTAGTATGAACTTGGAGGCAGAGGCACTTCATGTAACAACATGAACTCTGGATGGAACCAGTCCTTTTTGAATGTAAGATATCTAAATTACTTATTTGTACATGGATCATACATAGAACATAGTGAACAGTCAGAAACTTGACTGCAATGCTGTAAGCTTGGAGAAAGCACATGGAGAAAATCACCAATAAGGATTAAGAAAGCAAGTTATGCAAAAGTTATTAGCAAGTATGCTGCCATTGTTCCATTTCCACCTGCACATTATATACTGAAAAATTACAAGCTTGCATTTTTGGCATTTATTTTTGATGAGACTACATTTACAACTTTTCATTTTTGGCAAGAATACCAGCATTCCATTTTTTTGGCTTGAAGTATGAAGCCAGGCTGCCAGCTAGTAGTAAATTAACAAAGACAAATATTAAGCTTTTCAAGGTCAACAATGTCTTCTTTGAACCACGAAGTGTAGGTACAAGTATTTATGCTGCTGTAACACTAATAAGGCTAAGTATCTTCTTTTGCTTTTTGCCCCTCAAAATTCTCTAAAAGCATTCCACTTTGAAATTTAGTAATTACTAGAGTTCCTGAGGCAGCGTCTACTGCCTTTGCTTTAATCTGATTGAAGGAGTCTCTTGGGCAAAGCCATTGATTCTTTACGAAGAAAATCAATTCAATCAGATGCATTATTTAACTGACTGGGGATCAGAGCTGGAGACAGATACATTTCAGAGGGGAGAGTGGAGGGGGAAGAGGGAAGGGAAAAGTGTTAATTGCAAAGTAATCAAAGCAGAAAGGGAGAGAAATGAAAAGGGATCTGAACAGGACTGCAACTGACATAACACTGAGAGAAATACGTGATTAGTCTTTGAGAGAAACTTTAGAGAGCGTGTATTACTGACCTGACCTTGATTGGTGATAATGAGACAGAAGGAGAAATCTTGTAAGAAGGTAGAATGCGAATGGCTTTGGTGTGTGCTTTCTGCATTAACAAACAAGCATGATCCAATTCACTCACCCGTTAAATGGCCAGGACTCATTTGTGGGCCCAAATTTTTGCTACTCACCTCAACTACCTAAGAATAACTCATCCAGTTTGCACTGTGGGCCATATAGTTTCTGAAACGAGCACCACAGTAAGTAACAAGACTTGGATATTAAGGGGAGTGAGTATGCAGGAGCCATATAAGAAAATAGTTCAGCTCTGTGTCAAAGACAGACTGGGGAAGAGTATTACATATCTCCAATCATAGCAACTAATAAATTGACTTAGCAGTCTCAACATGATGAGGCTGAGGTCCTATAGTTCAGTTCTGGGAGGCTACAGCACTGGACTGCTTTTCCAGATCGAATACTTATTTGATGATGGGCTTGTTAATTGCCTAAAACACTGAAACTGTATGTGAACATTACCTCTCTGTATTTTTCCCCCTTAAAGGCCCCATTATGTTCCTTTTACATATGAAAATTAATACACACGTGGACAGAGAATTCTTTCCTTTTTTGAAAGAAATCGACAAATGTCTCATTGGCTACTCTGCCCTCATTTCGTCCACAAGCTTTCAGAGAAAAAATACGGACAAAATAAATGCAGTGCATGGACCGTATCAGTATTTAATGTTGAGAATAAATGATGTGTTTCTGACATTTATGTGGTTTTATGTAAACAGTCATGGCAATAACAACCAAAATGCACTGTTACGTGACCATATTCTAACCTCATATTTATACTAAAAATTATACAGGCTATTTCCTGTTACTGTGGCTTTAAGATGGATATATGTAATCAAACTTTGTTTTAACTGAATGCCCTGTATTGCACCTTACTAATGAAACAGTCCGGACAGTTCCTTATAGCCTAAAACATAAATGGGTGGGGCTAAACCCTTATAGGCTAAATAGTCTGATACACCTATATAAACATCAGAAAAAACAATTAATTAAAAAAAAAGGCCAAGTAATATACATGTTTCCATGATACACACAGTTTTCCATGAGTGAATGACCTGGACTTCAATGACACATTAAAACAAAAAACCATGTACATGAACTGATTATTGCTTTCTTGCTAATACTTGTGCACTCGATAGACAAACATACACAGAAAACTTATCCATATGAGGTCAGGGAGAAAAACATTGGCATGCATTATTTCTATCAGGCTGATAAATTAGCACACAACAGAAGCAGGACTCCCATTTCATTATTCATAATCATGCTGCCATATGACCCACGCAGGGTTTTGGTTTTGTGTAAGCACCCAAGTCATGTACATACGCCACTGTTTATTACTTTTTAATGCAACCATAATGACTCTGCCACCGTCCCCATTGATCAAGACATTGATGGCACACAGCACAGCACCTAAGCTGCAGTCATTTTTCACCATTATTCACCTGTTATTACCGGGGTGAGCACAGCATGACAGTCCGCTGTACTGCCAAAGCAGTCAGTCAATTCTCTATTACTAGAGAGTGAGAAACATTTGGAGTGGATCTTTTGAAAATTACTAACAAGGATTGCGTGAGCTGCTATGTGAACTTATGTGAAAGGACCCTTAGGACTAAGACCAAGCTGTAGTATCTGCTGGTTGTAAAGCAAGCCATGCCTGAACAAAGCTAAGAGCCATTTTCAAAAGCAATCAAACACAGGGAGCACAGAGATTGAGGAACATGTTCAGCCAATGCACACACAACTGAGAGTAGTGACCTTGGACTTTTTTTTTTTTTTGGTACATTTGTGTTCATTCTGCCACCATGCATTTGATCAGCACTCAGAACAACTGGGTGAATGGTTTTAGGGGAACAGACAACCAAAACAAACACATGACAAATAGGCTTTCTGGCTGCAGAGGTCACAGTCATGAAGACTTAGTGTGGGTGGAGCCAAACCCACATGCCCATGAGCATGTAAATGTCAACTCTGTTATCCTAACCTAATAACCATGTTGTGTGTTTTTTTAGAAACAGAACTATAATATGACCATTTTCATCACTTCCATCTTCCATGCTCTGGTATATGGCTCATTAATCAAGCATCAGCTAAATCAGGGACGGACGAAAGTAACAAAGGTCTGAAGATTTGATTCAGAGACATACAGCTGATGCTGGGAACTGGAATGTGATTAGACTATTTCTTCCCCTCTTCAAACACGAGTGAGCATGCTCCGTATTTGGAAGGGAAAGTGACTTACTGATGGCAATTACAAGCAGGCAAGACAAATGTGTCACAATAAGCAGACACTCTACAAGCCATGTACCATAAAGAAGTGTGCTGATGAGAATAGCCATGAATTAGACTGGCAAAGGAGCTCTGCAGGCCATGTACTGTTAGTTCTGCTTCAGCTAAACAAATGCTGTGCTTAATGCTAATATAGTTCTATTGGACAAGCTGCACAGAAGAATGGATAAGCATTGCAGTTATACTCGCAAATCTCTGTTGTGAAATATAGTACATCTCAATTTACACGATGAGAAGTTCCTTTGAGCCATAATTATGGGTTTTGGGAAAATCAAGTTTTACTGTTTGCCCACTGAATCTTTAACAGAGAATATAAATGTCACAGCTCCACATAAGAAGTAGAACATTTTGATTGATAAAAACAGACCTACGACAAAACATTTCATAGTTTCTCTGAGGAACATTAGACATTTGTAATCACTGTTTATGTCATGTGTGAAAAGATGGTACAAAGCCCAAGGACTCCTTGACACCACTGAAACATGACATCCAGTGCTCACATACTAAATCAAAACAACAGAAACAAAATTTAAGTTGCTCTTAGCATGTCAGTACCATCTGTAGCCACAGATTTTCTAATGACAAATTAATGAAATAGAAAAAAAAGTACAATATGGCAAAACTTCAGTTCAATGCAAAAGTACCTGTTGAATCTACCTGCTGAAATATGGCCAAATGTGTACATGGCCAAATACTCCAAAACTCCAGGAAAAAAGAAAAATGTTTTAGAACATCTAATAATTACAGTCTAATAAGTACTAAAATCCCTGTTAAAATGTGCTGATTAATATTCAGTATTAAAGCTGCAAATGAACCTGGACAAAAAAAAGTCACACATTAATATTTTGTTGGACCAACTTTAACTTTGATTATGGAGAACAATCACTGTGGCATTGTTTTGACAACCTAATGCAACATCACAGCATTTATTTCTAATCAGAGTTGCATTACATTTCTTGAGGAGATCTTGAAGACCAAAGAGTCTAACCACTCCAAAAAAACATTCTCCAGCACATCCCAAAGACCTTTAATGGGGTTAAGGTAAAGACTCCAGTGCTGGCATTACACATGATGTGTGCATCGCTTAATGCACTTCCCTTCTTACCCTGATGTGCCCATTGGCCTGGAAAACAGGAAAATCCGGACTCATCAGACCACATGACCTTTTTCCTCGACTTTATACTTCATGCTCCCTAGCAAAGTTAAGCCTTTTTCACTGATGAGCCTCACTAACAAGTGGGAGAAACATATTAATCACTGGGGTAATTACCCAATCATAGGCTCTTAAGTATTTGCTTTCCAAAGAGCCCCCATAAACAAGAGCTTACATAAACATTACTTACTGCAGGTAGAGTCAGCTTCGTCGGACCCGTCTGCACACTCGGGCTCTCCGTCACACCTCCAGCGAGCTGGCACACACTGTCCATTCTTACAGGCAAAGTCTGTCGTGGCACATGTCTTTTTTGCTGCTCCAAAACAGAAAAAAGACAAAAAGAGATATAAGAACCTTACATATGTTTTCATTAAAGATGCCAAGAACTGAGTTTTCTTTACTGCAAAGCTAACAAAGTCAGCACAGAACAAATAAGCATAATATTTTAGAAAAAAAGGAGAATTGTTTGAAAAACACTGCTGGGATTTCTAGCCACCATTATGCGGCTGTTTTCTAGATAATCCACTCTGCGGGTAAATTCACCTCAGGAAAATTGGAACACTTCACAAACTCCCTGATCGAGAGAATGATCCATTCCCCTGACAACAGCTGTCCTGAGGCAGAAAGCGAGAGGAACTTGCACAGTAAAAGCCATATCTTTGTTTCATGCTTGATTTCCAAATTCCAGATGACAAATGCTATGTGAATAAGTGGCCCTTCACTATCTTGGTCCCTCATGTTAAGTCTTTTATTCAAACACTACCACACACTTAACTCAACACTAAGCCTGGAATGTAGGTTAGCAGTGAAGTTAAAGAGCACAAATGATAGTGCTACTTGCTAACATGAAAGCTGGTTCGTGTGTGGTTCGACTATGAGGTTTAGCTTAAGAAGAGGTTTTCACTGACCTGAGTGATGACTCCTTTGGGAGTCATTACAGCTGAATAGGTACACATTATAGTGAATCTATAAGGGCTTTGATTCCTAACTATCTGAGAGTGTTTGTTGAGTCTGTCTGAGAATGTGTGGAGCAATATATGAATTAGTCAGTGATGACACTGAGATTTAGACTTGTTCAGTAAGACTATTATGTGCATCAGTTCCTTGAAGTGAAATGAAAACATACTGATTTTGCTCCAGCTAGTCAATAAATATAAATATCTATAAAAAGGGACACTGGAAACATCTCCTAAGTTATGTCAAGGAAGAAAGTTGCAGGCTCTTTGTTTTGCTGCTTTGCCACATCAGTGGAAAGACGTTGTGCAAAATTTGACGTGAGAAAAGCGTGTTGTGCATCACAATTAACAGGCACACAAATGATTAATTTGTTTAAAATTCAATTTCAAAAGCTAAAGCCTGTTTAACTAAACATGTGCATTTTACACCCTGCCTTCGTTTGTCCATGAAGGATGGTCCCATAGCACCCTCAAAAACTATCAGAACGACAGTAAATCATTTTGGTACAATTTAGAATTACTAACTCAATTACTTACTTATTTACTGTTAATTACTTTATACTATTAATTTACATTATACTATTTACTGTATATTGTTTACTATCTAATTACTTTTGTGTTATTTATGCTATATTTTTTGCAAATTTCATAATCTGAAATAGACAGTTCTGCCATGTACCAAAAATGGTATCAAAATATATTAATACTATTGTTTCACATACTATACAAATCCAATTTAACAGTATTAATTAGGTTCTCTTTTTTATCAAACATGCTGTGTGGAAGTCTTTTTCAGTACTGATGTTGATGATATGCACAGAAAAGCATACTGTGACATATTGTGATATAATACGTCACAATAACAAATCTTATCTGCCATATTGGCCAACCCTACAAACAGTGACTGGTGGAACAATATACCTAGTAGCAGAACATAATAAAATAATATACGTTTTTGCATGAAAATCATTACTTCTGCAAATTACATTTGAAAATACATTGCTGAATTTTCACATCCCCAGAGAAGGGGAAGTGAAACATGCTCTTAAGTTCTCCCCTTGAAAGGCACCCATGGTTTGAGCATCCCATCAGGACAAGAGGATTTCATCTAAGCCCTTCCTGTGTTCTGCTCTGAAACAAGAGCAGAGACTTTAGCACTCACAGCTCTGAGAACACACTCATATCTTCTCTTATCTCCCTCTGAAACCAGGACTAGAGGGTTAGGGGTTCAATTCCTCTCTGGACCACAGAAAGAGGAGGTCAGCTAGCATTGAGCCCCTGTTAATTACCAAAGATCCTTCACCAGCCTTATCTCAAGGACAAAGCCTGACGTGACCTTGCTACGCATGCTACCGCCTATGCTTTCAACTGCAAAACATTAGCCCTGTTCTTAAGAAAAGGTTTCCGGATTGCGCATGCGCTGCAATATGTTTTTAATTATCCAGAACAGCAGAAAATGTAGCCTGAAGTGTGGCCAGATGCTGTTGATTTGGAGAGTGCACGGAAGCTGGTGTGACTAGTGGGGCCAATGCTTATGTTGAGGGTTTTAGAAAACACCAGTGAGCAGAAGTGTTGATTTTATTAATTTATCTTCCCTCAGTGCAGCACTTGTCTCTGATATGGGATCTGTGCTAAGCAGCAGCTGCTGAAGGGAAGCACTGATTATGTATGGCTACTGCTATATGCATTCTAGACCTCAAACTGTGAACTCTTTGCTATAAAGTAATTTTGGAAGTATACATATGCTTGCCAACATTGTGGTCTTTTATATACTTGGCAAATACAATAAATATACAAATACAAATTCAATATCTCAGTCTATCAATCTGCAAACGCATACAATGCACAGTGCAGTGCCTTTTACACAAAATGCAGCCATGCTCACAGACAGTGTAAACAGATGAAATGCTTTCTTCCAATACAAGCATACTTTAATTGACAAGGGTCCATCCTACAGTCACCTCAGGAAAGTCTAAGGGCCTGTGACATTTCATTGTGTCCACACTTCAGAGTTCACCATGATCACTGATGGACCACATCATGGTCTGTGATGTTTACCCACAGTAAGTGTCCTCTTAGTGTTTGCTTTGGACCACATTGCCTGCTCCCTGCACAACTGCTGCTGAAGGTCAAACTCCTTTAGTCTCCACACACCATTTCCTCCAAGCATTCCACTGGAATGAAAGGCTACAAGCGAATAAAGAGCACAGAGTTAAGGACTGCAAGCTTGTAGGAATTGCTGCTTTCACAGCAGTGTTCTCTCAGTGAGCTACTACCTCATCCAAGACGACTTGGATGAAGGCCTTGGCTTCTAAGTGTAGTGGTGGCTTGAGTATTAAAAAACAAGCAAACAAACAAACAAAAAACACCACCACCACAATAATTAGAGGATGAACTACAGGAATTAAAAGGCACTTTCCTGGAATAAATGACAGACAAATGGAGATGTGAAGTATTCAGACAGGCTCAACTGAAATCTTTACTTACAGTCTATCAGTTCGCTATTTGGGATGTATTAATAGCCAGGACTTCCTAACACTGAAGCTGTCAGCCCTATATGTATTCATGTATTCATGTATATGTGGAACAATTTCAATATTGCTTTCTACCCCTAGCGAGATAAAAACGAATGAATGTAAAAGCCACAGCAGCCTCTCAAAGCTAGGCGTGGCATCCAATTCAGTTCCCCTCTCAAATTCACAAATCAAATTCTCAAGAGCACACTGAACAGAAATCAGCATCAAACACTGCCACTATTGAAAGAGAAAGAGATCAAGAAGGGTGTAAATCTGTGCTTTGACATGACCATGATTTATAGGGGGGATGTGAATTAAGGCCGTGGGGAGTTAAGAAGAACCCTGTTAAAGGGGTGCTGGATGCTGCTTTACAGCCAAAAGTCACTTGTCTCATATGTGTGTCTGTTGCGCTCAAGCTTTAATCTACGGCTGTTACAGTATCAGTTTTTTAATGGAGAAAATGTGAAGTTTGTCAGACTACAGATAGAGACCACAGCATTGCCTGAAGCAGCTGCATGAGTGAGGTCAGCATAGGTGATGTAGAAATCTGGCTAGTCTCCCTGTTAGGCTAAAGGCTAATGGGTTACCCCAAGAGACTGGCTTTTCCTTCCACTTCATTAACCCATTACAGTTCACATAGAAACTGCTTTGACAATAAACTGGATCAGCTTACCCCAGGATACTACTTTTTACTAAACGAAAGGTAAGGAAATAAGCATATTTTGCACAGATCGTATGGCATGTTATCTGCATGTATATGCATACTAGTATAACAGCAATGACAATACTAATACCTTAAGAAGAATTTCAACCACTATAATAAACTAAAAGTTCTGGTAACTCATTATTAGGGTAATTGTTAATGAGGTCACCAGTCCTCTTTGAACTAAGATAAGAAATGCTCAAAGGCAAACTTCTATCAATATCATCTTAAAATCTATTGACATAGAGGTATCTGATTGACAGCCTGAAGTGCTTCCTCTCTCCCTTTTGATGCAAAACGCTACAGGCTGCTCGTCGTGTGCACAGCACCTTTCATTTAAAATTGATCAGAGGTCAGTGACGTGCTCTTGGAGGCTGCACTGCAGCTCTGGCTGACTGACCGGCCTTATCTACTCCTGAGAGCTCATTTGAGATAAGAGGAAGCCGCTCATTACAGGATAACGCAATCCCAAAAGCACACTCGCAGACAAGGGTAGGCTTGCCCGACTTGCCCGACTTTCTCCTTTCACTCTCTCTACCTCTCTTCTATTCAGCTAAAAAAGTGTCACCCACCCACCCAGCCACCGACACTGGAATTATAGCCAATAATTACAACAAATAATTTTGTGCCCTTTAGTTTAAATGTGCACTGATGCGAGTAGTTACTAGTGCTGGGCATTTCTGTGCTTTTTAATTTACAGACATGGACAGCACAATGGATAACACCATTGTCCCAAACATGACAATTTGGAGGATCAATACCCTGTTCAGGAAAGCACACTATTGCCATACAAATAACAACTCATTAATTGGTCTGGCAAAACACCTGACCCATGTAACCGAAACAGCTAAGTACACGTGTTTATATTTTTATAAGCCAATGCAAAAATGTTTTATTATTAATAATTTTTAATTATTACATATAAATGACTCATTTAATAACCATGTATAATTATTATGTCGCATAATTATACATGGTTATAAATTATTTTACATTATTACAGCTGCCTCTTTTATACTGCATGGCTACGGTTGTTTTTTCATCTGCTGTTCAGCTAAATCAGAAACAAGAAATACTGAAGAAAACTACAGAAAAGGATGGCCACACACACACACACACACACACACACACACACACCATCTACCACAAAAATGATTTGTCTGTCACTTAGTCACACACCAGTTACTTGTTGTGCTCTCAAGATTCTTTATCCTCTAAATAAGTGTTACTTGAGCATCAGTTACTGAAAGCATGTACTTCACTGGACACCACCTGTAACACGCCACTACGCCAGAATGAACTTAGTCCAGGGAGGTACAGCTCAAAGCACTAGAGAACAACTGTAATTTTTAATCTCGCTGTCACTTCAACATGAAACAGTCATATTTGTTATCTCAGATACAAGTCTTTATCCTCTAAATGGGTGATTTTTTTAAGCACTGATGTGCCGAGAACTGCATTGGGAAGTAATTTTACAGTATGTCTAAACAGAAGGATGCAGTGCCACAATAGTAACATAAACAGAAAAACATTTATTGAACAGCTAACTTATTGTGTCATCCCATTAAATGGTTCTATTGGTTATTTAAACATGTTTTGAAATACAAACAAGACAACTATGGCCAGATTAAAAGAAAGCACAACTAGTCTTACTCTTCCTGGATAAGTAGGATGGCCCTGCCTCTCCACATCACTCAGCACTACATCAACGTGGGTAGCTGTTAACTGATGCAACAGAATTGGCAGCTTACATTCTCCTCCTAGTGCACTGAGCCACAGAGCAACGACATAGCGTCACTAGCAATTCAAAAAGATGTGCAGGAAGTATGTGCCAACGCTCACGTAACCTTCCAGCCAAAACCGTGTACAAATCCCCCCAATAATAAAATAAACATAAAAATATATATATTATGGTTATTTCTGTTAATATGTTTTGATGTATTCCTAGTATACCAGGTGAATACCAAAGGACATTCAATCCCCTCCTCCCTGCATCCTCATGAAAACACACAGACACACACACACACACACACTTGTGCTTTGCAATGTCCTCAGATCCAATGTCCTCAGAGCTGCGTGTTGCTAAGATGTACTGCATCCATAATGTTGCCTGGGGATCACAGAGGGGGGCTGGGTTACCCCTAGTCAGCACCACCCCATTACTGAGCTATATATATATAGAATATATAGAATTAAATTAGGTTCATGTCCTCTCCTGTGAAGTTGACATTTTGCAACATTTGGCAACGATTATGGCAATGATTATGCATCGAACCTATTTATACTACATAACATATACACTACAGAAATGGGAAAAAACATAAAAGCATAATAGGTCCTTTTAAATTGTTCCAATGTTGATGTAATTGTGTCAATCCAGACAGGCACTCCTGAAAAAAAAAAAAAACCTGCTGCATGAAACAAAAAAAACAAGGTTGTGCTCAAGTGCAGGTGAATATTATAGCCCTATCATAAATTCAGCAGTAAGAGAAGAGATAAAGGATTTTGGTAGCATAGAGTTAGTTAGACATTGGGCAGAAAAACGTGTACAAATCCCCCCGCCAAAATAAAAATAAACATTAAAAAAATATATTATGGTTATTTCGGTTTTGTTATATGTATGTTTTGTTATATTATGTTTTGCATTCCTAGTATAGGTGGTGCTTAAGTGCAGGTGAATATTACAGGGCCAGCTTAAATTCAGCAGTAACAGAAGAGATAAAGGATTTTGTGCTCTCTGGCTTTGCAGTTAAACAACACAGGTTAATCCACTTGTTCTTATAAAGAGAGACCTCATTATCTTCAAGCTGTTGTTTTTGTTTCCTTGCTTCTAAGAGTTTAGAGTATCTTTGAGACAATGCTAAAAAAATCCCAAACAAACTGGCAGGCTAGACTTGCGTATGAATTTCTTTTCTGTTCCAAAAGTTAAAAATACATAGGTAGGTGGAGCAGGTAACAAACAGCCTCCATGTCAGCAAGTTGACTAAAGCAGGAAGTTCCAATGAAGTGTAGAATCAGTTTCACAGGACTGGGTGAAGAAATATGCAAAACCGGCTTATACTGAAAGTCTAAGGGCAACTAATAGTAATAAAAGCAGCAGCAATGGCAGCTCTGCCTGCACAGCAGGGTTAGATAAGAAAGCATTAAAATGCACAGATCAGCTTGAAGCCGTACTACACTGACTGGACTGAGAACACTGAAAAGATGGAGAAACAAAGAAAGAACAAAGAACAGAAAACAAACCCAAATGTTTTTATTAGGGCCATTTCATCTCCCTCACTTCTTCTCTCCCTCCATGGACTGTCAATTTCTACCCTTATAGGCAGCAAAGAGCAGTACGATCACAGTGTCAGTGTGATCATTAGTTCGCATGAATTTATGTTGGTTGCTGAATTGAACTCTGATCGCATTACGCCTGGAGTAGCAGAGCACAGAAGACATCCTCCCTTCAATACAAATTGATCCACAATGAGATCAGGGGCAACAACATAATCATCCATTCTTTTTTTTGGTGCAGTTCACCTAAGGGCCTCTCTAGACAGCCACAGAAAGCGGCCATAGCTGCCATTTTTGTTGTTTCAGTAAGCTGACAATGCAATCAAGCACACTGCATTCTGGTGGCAAAGCCAAAGCATATAAGAGTTGTGGGCTTACTCTAATTAGCTGACAAATGAAATAGCTTTTAAACAGTGCACATTGGTGCTGCAGCAGAAGATGTGGAGGTGTGAGGAGAAACCTCAAAGACACAGTAATTCAAACAACAGTCTTCAGGGCATCTTTCAGGTGAATCTCACTGGTTTAGAAACTGAAATCATGCTATCTACAAATCTTTTAATACAACTGTGTTCAAAAATGATCTTTAGAAAGAGGTTACAGTGAGACATAGAAATACACACTTTCAAAAATGACAATGAACATGACTTTTATGTTATCCATTAATCTACTTGACCTTACAGGTGCAGTGTGTAGGGCTATGTTCAGACTGCAGGCAAATTTCTCAAATCAAACTTTTTGTCAAGACTTGGACACCGTTCTTGAATCTCAGCGCTTCAGTCATACTGGATTTGATATTCTTGTAGTTTGTGGTGTTGCTAAAGGACGCAAAAGACACATTTAAACCTGATTTGAGTGCCACACCATCCAGACTAAGACACATTTGTAATAATAAAGTTGGAACCTTCAAATCTGATTTAGATCCAATCTGTGTTTTCTGGTGTCCAGGCTTTCAAAAAGCAATCTGGATACAAAAATGTGGATGCAAAGGAGGGTCCTTGTTGTCAAAGAAGACAAATTTGACAGCCGCTGTAGGTTCTACTACATGCTTGGAAAGAAAGGAGCGAGGGAGGGGTATTCAGCCATTTGCAATCTGCAACCTCACTGCTAAATGCCAATAACTCTTAAGATCAATTTGTAGTACATTTTTATAGCCAAAAATTATATAAACAAGAGACAGAATTTGTGTTTGCTAAAGTGGCAAACCTTGTTGCAGACAATCAAAAATGTTGCGCACACTGATTAAAAACTCAAAGCTCTAGATTGTGCAGTATTGCCATCATCATGGTGTGCGGCTGTGTTTACTTTGTGGCTAGCTATCAATTGGTTTGATTGTCGCTGGTGCAGGACCTAGAAAGCCTACAGTGCTGCAACATCTGCCCACCACAGTTTTTTTTGTTGAGTGAAGCTTGTCATCTGGACTATGAATTGGTCTTTACACACTGCACCTTCCTACTGCATTTGAATTTAACTGCTGAAAAAACCTGCCTTGATTTGAAAGAAACTACATATCTCCAATTATGCTGGTGTAACATGGCAAACTTTCATGCCTCATACAAAACATGCTGCAGCTCAGTAAAAGCAGACAATCAAAACGGCAATAACACATCATATAATCACATTGACAGCCGTAAAAAATATATGAAGATAAAATGCTGCAAATATGTTAATTAAAACCCAGGGATGGGAATTTCAACTGCAGAAAAACAAAATATTGTGTTTTGAAAGTATCACAACATTATATTTTTTATATATCACTCACGTCTATATGTGAGAGCAGCTTACAGATAGTGGGCCATGAGGAAAGGTTGTCTCACTTACACCCTTGTCTTCTCGTTTGTGGTAAGGGACATACACACATGTGGCCACAGAGTATGACCCATCCAGTGACACTATGACTATGAAATGCTCTGCTAGACAGCAATAATGCTCCAAATCTCTCTCTCTCTCTCTCTCTCTCTCTCTCACACACACACACACACACACAGTCCCTCCCACAGACTCGGATCCCTTTGATGCGTCATGTTGTAATCACATCAATCAAGCTTTCCATTTCTTTTCCTGGGTGACTTTTTCTTTCTCTCATTCTGATTTCCTGTCTGTTCAGAGCATCATTCCTCTCACCATTCCTTCCTTCCTCTCTCTGCTTTTGTGTCTTATTGTGACTGAGTGATGTAAGTGATCTGCCTCCTGTTACTGCCGCCCCATTACACCTTCCCAGAGAGAGAGAGAAAGAGAGAGAGAGTGAGAGAGAGAGAGACAGAGATGAAAGCACAGTAATAAAAGGTTCTTGTCACAGGCAGGAAGATGGTGCTTAAAATGCCCAGCTGAGAAATACTCTTGCTGGGCAGAGCACTGTCCATACTGATGGTGATAGGTCTGGTCAGACTGCCTGCTGAGACAAATCCCCAAGGACTACATCCTCCTGCCATACACAACACTGTAAGGAGGGTCTTTAGATGGAGGCAGCTAAAAGTGGGCCATGAGATAATATACTATTACTATTGCGTTAAATTCCTTCACACTACACTTTGGAGTATATCATGGGTAACGTCAAAAACATGGATAAATAAAAAACTGACCACTGGATTTATCATAAAAATAGCCAATTTTACTCAAAGCCTAGCAACATCAACCAATGGTGTTACGTTATAAGCTTTTCTGGATATCGTTAGTGGTATTTTAAGCAAAACTTTAGTACTTAATTAGTTCTGTTTAACTGATATGTCAGGTTTAAATTTAGTGCAGCATAGTGTGTGAGTCATCAAATAGAAAAACACACACCACTGGACATATCGTGATACATTGGCCCGTATTTATCAATGTTGCATAAAGTTAAATCGTAAAATGCACATATATTACAGATAATGCATCAATTACTTCTTTGCCATATATGTATATTGAAATTCATGTCTGGTAGAAAATCTGAAGTCTGGGTAAATCTGAAGGAATACTTTAACAGCCTGAAAAACACTTCATTTGTGGTTAAATAATCAAAATTATTTTCATTATCTTTAATAATATCAGTGGATGTACTTGTTTTTTTGTATGTTCCAATTATTTAATCACACTATACAAAGACGTCACATCAAAGACTATAACATTTTGTTCATTTCACATTTTATGTTATTCAACTGTTGTAATTTTAACAATTTGTAGCCATTAAACTTAATAAGATACTCATGCACAGGCGCTTGTTTACACACGCTAAAGTTCATACATTCACTCGACTCAAATCACTGCTTGTTGTATCATCATACAACAGTTTCATGAATCAGATGAGGAGCACTTTGCATGTCATTCAGGACAGTGAAATATCTGCTGGTTTCTACACAACTTAATGAATAAGGGCCACTGTGTACCATAAAAATGTCTTCAAGTGTCGCAATATATATATGTGCCAAAACAACCACCCTAGGTAACTACGTAAACTGCAATACAACAAGTGGCTGACTGGATGTAAATATTTTAAATGTCTTTTTTTGCATTTGGTCTGTTCCAACGTCTTCACAAAATTCAGATTGATTATAGTGTTATATACCGACTGGTCACTTCATTAAGTATCTACACTCATTGTCCATTTTATCAAATAGGTACACTATGCAGTTCTACAATGTGTATCAGACAAAAAAGTGCTGCTGAAGTTTTTAAACACTGTGTTTACTCGCCGTTTACTCTAAAGTCTAGACACACCTACCTTGTTGATCCACATTCTGGATGTAAAGTCAAAGACTGATCTTTTGCTGCACAGTTTGTGTTAAGGTTTATTTATGCTCAACATTAAATAGTGATGCGGATATGGACAGAGTCTTCTTTCCAAGCTTTCATTTTATCCATAGCTGTGTGCGTTTTCTAAAAGCATATGGATATGGATGAAACAAAGAAGGCCAACTGGAAATCCTGGGGGCAGTGCAGCCAGTAGTTCAAGCAAGACATGTCTGTAGCCATGACAGGTCTACAGACATGATGAGAAGAAGAAATGGTGTAACTTTCGAAATATCTATAATATATACCTAATAAATATATCAGTACAATGTCACCATGTTTGTTGTTGTTTGTTTTGACTCCGGACTCCCCTTTAGTGTATGTACTGCGTAACATTCACGCCAATATTAATGATGTATGGAAGCATGTGGGCAGTGATGGTACATTGTTTGAGATGTATTTAAATATAAATGGATGTATTTACTGAGCTTTTAGTTATATTCTAGTCCTTCATCAGTGGTAACAGGACACTGATGACAGGACATTGCCCACAGGACACTACAGGCTGGATATTTTTGATTGTTAGACTATTCTCAGTTCAACAGTGACACTGAAGTGTTTAAAAACTCTTAACAATTCAACCACACTAATACAGCATCACCATGTCAGTGCCACAGCAGTGATGTGAATGATCTACCACTCAAATAATAGCCAATTCATCATGTACCATGTCCACAGTATAAGAGAGCAGCCAGCCAAAATACCTTAAAAAGCCTTCACACAAGCGACACATGAGGAATCACGTCACTTAAAATATACAGCTGACTGAAATATTGCCAATATTGCCTGCATGCCCTGAAAAGAAGCTGCGGATTCAGATATGATTTACAGATAATTATGAACTTGTAGTGATTGATTTTCTCACTAGGGGTTTACATGGCAGTAATAAAACAACATCACTACTGATATTACTGAAGCAGCATGCTGATAAACTGCATCAGATCTCAGTGTGTGGCCAGTGTGCACAAACTGTGTGTGTGTGTGTGCGCGTGTGTGTGTGTGTGTGTGTATGTATGTGTGTGTGTGTGTGTGTGAAGTTTTCTGTGTGGTTTCCACTCTAACATCTGCTTCAGTGCCCACTCACGTACTATCATCACAGTGTGCGTGCAACCTCAGGACAAATTGCCTTCGGGTTTATTAATGCAAACCTATGAAACCTCTGTATGCGTGTAAAGAAACTGAAGCTTAAAGGGAAAGTCTAGATAAAGCACCAAGGTCCCATTGGACAACCATGGGCAAAAAAAATCCCCCCACTGACTCAGAAGTCATTTGAAAATTTCAAACACAGCTCCCAAATAAAGGCACGTCACTGAAGGGGATAAACTGGAGGTTGTGGGAACATGAAAGCTACACTACATTTACAAAAAAAAAGAGAAGCAAGTCACAAACAGCCTGCTGCTACGAATTTCTGTGCAACAGCATTTCATTCTTTTCTTTCAAACAGTAATGGTGTTTTGTTATCACAGAATAAAACACAAATCTTACAGCCCAGTTTCTGGGCTACAAACAGCTTGTTTCCTTTCAAAATTCTTTTGTGCATTTCACATTCACAAACACACAAATGTTTGCTCCATTCTGCAGTGTTGCTTATTTTCAGTTGTTTATGCTATCCTTTTATCTTCCTCCCTGCTCACAGTCACAGTGTGTAAGCCAAACTAGCCTAAAACTAGTTTTAGTCCAGACATCAAGACCTTGAATCCAGTTTCCAGTCTTCCTGATTTTGTAAATACCCGAGATGGCATTGATCCAATAACGGGTATCAGTATTAGGCTGAAATAAACAGAAAATGCTTTATCATATATTTGTCACAAATCTAGTCACATGATTATATCAGTAACCATGCGATAATCCCATGAGACAACAGTAAGGATGGTGATCAGATTATCAGGTTTCAGTATCAGCATTTATATTGATATATTTATATATTAGGTCCTTTCTAAAATACAAAACACAGCTTACCTAGTACATTAGCAACCTCCTCACACACTGCAATAACATAACTCAAGCAGACTGTGATTCATGAAAATAATCACACTACCCTGAATGGTGTGGTATAAATGGTACTGCATCATGTACAGCAATCACAGTACCGGTGTAACATTTCCCAAAGTTCATAATTTAGGTTTATATGACAAAGTGGTATCTTGATTCGAGCGCCACTAACATGACATGCAACATAGTGGAATAATGGCTTCAGCTTAACACCTATTAAGGCCTATTCAAACCAATTTTTATGGACATCATGCCCGAAACTGCGACACTGTGTGAATTTTTTAATCAGAGCTGGCTTGATTTTCTGTATGGATACGTTAGAGGCTAACCAGTCAGAACTCCATTATGTCAAAAGGTGGAGGCTAAAGAAAATATATGGTAAAGGCTGGAAATGACAGTAAGTATGCTACATTAAGAGTATATAACCGTAGCTCATTTGCCCCTTTTTTAACAAGTTTAAAAAACAGTTTACCAGTTTATTAAAGCCCTGAACATTAATTGAACATTAATTATGTATAAATACTTTGAGAGGAATGCCATTGTGGGCATGCTTGTTAAATAATACTACATGTAATATATAATCATTTATTGGCCTCAGTCTGTTAAATATATTATTCATTGCCTGTATTTAACAATACAATATGGTATGTTGCATTGTTACACTCCTAGTAGTCGGTGGCAGTTAACTGAACAGCTGATGTAACTTATGCTGTCAGTAAATGCATTGCGCTTTATTTCTCTGTTTACCATGCAATATTTGACCTGACTTCTGGTTTCTCTTATATACTCTCTCTCTCTCTGCATCTCATTCCATCACTCGATCCTCCCTCTCTGCATTCAGTCAGTTTGTGTTTGTCTTGGTCTTGGTGTTTCTGCAGCGACAGCACTCTCCTCACAGGCCCAGGATCCTATACTGCCAGTCACTCTGTTTGTGCATGAATGTGTGTGTGCGTTGAGACTGTTGTGTTAAAGCTCTCCCAATCAACTTCATTCACAAACAAATAAATACGTACGCTCTGTCCTACACAAACACACACACTTGGGTGCATACACGCTGGCTGACAGTGAAAGATGGAGAGTCCTGATTCAGCATGGTACATCATGGCTTTTGTTCAGGGTGGAGGTGCACGCGCACACACACACACACACACACACACACACACACACACACACACACACACACACACACACACACACCTCTTTATGTTCCCACAAAGTTCCTGCTTTTTGCCTGAGCAGATTGCCTTTTATTGTCTGACATTAAAGCTGTAATAAGTAGTATATGACCAAAGAAGCCCTTCATATGAGGTTAAAAGACTAGATGGTAAACCAGTGCATGAGTCCTGTGTCCTTCAGATTTGTGCCTGCATCTCGTTGTTTAGTGTTTATGGCCTTGTCCATCATCACAGACAGGTGCTCCATTATCCGAGCACTAGAGAACAGACTTACCAAAGGCCAGACCAAGTAACTAGGAGATACATCGGGAGACAATGTGTTAAATTTTTAAAACTGGATTGCGGTGAAGTGAAATCCATCACGCACAACAGTACTAGGATTTCTAAGGGTAGACAGTTGTTGGAGCCATTGCTTACATATGTAGCTAATAATAATATAAATATAATATAAAAAATATACAACATAATATACAACATAATATATATATATATATATATATATATAAAATGAACTTTAACAACCAACATGTTCATTTAGCATTCAATGAGGACAAATTAATGATCGCTTACAAATCATCCAAACATCAACATAAGTAGGAAACAGTAAGCACCCCCAATAACACACCACCAAATTCCTCAATTCTGTGCACTTTTAACATCCAGAGCACAATCGAAAAGAAGCAAAATGCCATTATTAGCCAATGGAACTGTTTTCCTAATGTTATTTCTGCTAGTAATCTCTGCACACTATACACAGATCTACATGCTTCATTGTCATTAGTACAAATGAATGTTACATCAGACAATGTTGACAAGCCCACTGCTGCCACCTACTTTGAGCTCAGTGCCTGATATTTAAAAAAAATCTGTTTGCTGCAAGACTAGCACATGTGCACTTCAGCCCCTTACTGTCAATACAACACTAGTTCTCCGGCTAATCCCACTCATGCTCTTGTGAAGATCATTATGCTCCGTGGGAGGAACACACAATGACTGCGCTTTTCTGTGGCACTACAAAGGAGCTTTATTTCGTGGGAAGAAAAAATGTAAATTTGACATCTTTCTGTTGTCTGTTGTCTGATGTCTGTGTATCACCTGGCTTTGAAAAAGGCTGCACCTGTCAGATGATCACACAGCAGTGAAGACACCTCTCAGAGTGCACCAGATTCAGCTTCAAAAACAAACAACGAAATTAGTTGTAGCTTTGGTACTGTCTATGGAACATACTGTAGTATAAAGGGAATGTCAAAAGTGCTCAGTGGGATCTGTCATTTACCCACCTTTATGATTGTAATGCTAAAGATGAAAGGAAATCACCCAGGTACCTTCGTCAAAGGTAAATAAAGAGGAAGCTTGTTTGAAACCCTCTTTACATGAAAGGAGAAGTTTGAGAATTTTGGTACTGAAAACGATTCCTTGAGAAACTTGGGTAACTCTATTACTAAGAAGTCACTGATGAAGCTTTGGTTCATTACATAACCATGCACAGCAGACTGTTTTACACAGATGATTACCACTGCTGCACAATGTGCTTATTAAATGCACCAATCCAATACAGGTATCCAATGCAGGTACTTTAACTTTAGTTTGACTGCAGTGAGTAGGAACAGCAGATGTATGGCAACCCTTAAACATAGTAAATAAAGGTATATTAACCTAGAATGTAATATGACACTTAATCACACTTAATTGATTTTGCTTTGACAGATATTATTATATGCAATTTAAACAATAAAAACACTGCTTGTTTTGAAAAGTAAACCAATTAGTCATTTTAAGAGACCAGTCTTGTGTTCCAATTTGTTTATTTACTATTTCTCTTTAATAAAACAAAAAAACTTCTTATTCGATTACTCAATTTAACAATGGGGTAATGGGTAGAATACTCAATTGCTAAAATAAACAATAGCTGCAATCCTAAATTTCAGGACCCAAAATCCACACGTTGTGTTATCTTATGTACAGGCGCTCACAGCCACAGAGTTAGAATAATGCCCTATCCCGCTGAGTATTGCCCAGCGTGTTGCTCTACACTAACACCCTCTACTGAGCTTTAGACCAAGTTCATTCTTATCAAAACAGACTCACAAGGCTAAAGGTAAGGAAGCTCATGGGAAATGTGTATATATATATGTTTATCTTTTAAAAAGCCCAGACCATCTTTCTTTCTCCACAGAAATGACCGAGAGTTACCTCCCATTGTGCAGGAAGATTTAAACCAGTGTGGGTATAAGCATACTGACCGAATGCAAATCTGTTCACTTCCTCTCCCCTGCATGTTTTCCAGTCACCTAAGCGTATCCAGGGCTACCCCTCCTATTAGAATACAAATGGACACCCCCTACTCGAACTCTGTGGTTGTCACAATGTCACACACCTCCCTATGCTTGCTGACTTCTCCATTGCGTTTCAGAAGCGACTGACATGGGGGTAAACACAATCCTGGGCTGCAGTGGTGCACAGGAAAGCTCCCGATGGGAAGGAGTTCTTAAACTCCATATGCGTGTTTTTCTGGGCAAACGGGGGGAGTCATGTTCACTGCTGTTTAATTCTGTAGGGAACTATGAAAGCACAAGCAGCAGGAAGCTCCTTTGACATGACAGGACCAGGGCAAAGAACGTAAGCTAGCAGTGGGGCGAAGGAAAGGGGGCTAGGGTTTGACAGGAACAAAAAAAAAAAAAAAATACTCTTCACTTTATTGGGAAATGCAAAAGCTTTCGCTGTCCAACACCCTTGAATAAAGTAGTAATGGGCATGTTCTGTTATTGTCTGCTTTCTAATATATCTTCAGTGAAGTTAAAACATGGAAAAATGTAAGAGACATGTAAACACACACTACATTCACACTGAATTCCAAAGCATTTCCAAAACAACTACTCATTGCCTCCTCCCTTACACACCCTGCAGGGATGTTTTTGATATGGTGTACCCCAGGGGTTCAGTGTGGGCCTGGCCAAATTGGGCTGGGCCTCCATCAAAGAATCCAGCTCTAAGAGGGAGCCTCTCTGATCAGTGCCTGAGCCTCTGGCAGGTGAGTGATCTTTCTTTAATATTTTAGTTGTCTGGCCTTCTCCGCTCTTTGTTCAACCAGCTTAAGGCTGGCTGGACCCTGTTGTGATTCGATAAACTGCTGCACATGCTCAATGAGCTGCTAAAATGCTCAGAGAGGAGTTTAAGCAGTCCATGCTTTGTGACTGGAATTAATAACTTGCAAAGACAAGTTTTTGATGTTTAACTCAACGTTGTATTCATACATTGTAAAACGCAGCAGATTAACAGATTCCCTTTGTACCTACTTTTAGTTGATTTGGGTTAGAAAGCTGATGACATGGGAGGGTGGGGATGTAATATATATATATATATATATATATATACACACAGAGCGAAAGATGAAAGACGACCACCTTATTATACACCCAAATGCTAAGTTTCCATGCCAGCCACCAGACCCTGCATCACAACAAATGCATGCAGCACATCACCAGGAAATGCAATAACATCTTCACATTTGCCCTAGGGAATTTCTATAGAATATGTCTGCTTTCATTAGTATTCTCCAGAGCAAACACTATTCCTTCATCTGGCCCCAAAGTGCAAGGTTAGCACAAAAGCAGACAGGCTTTCAAAGGAGGGCAAACAAAACCTGACACTTCTCGTATGAATGTGCACCATTCTTAACTTCACGAAGCCAATGCCTGGCACTACTAGACAGAATGTAGTATATGTGTTTAGTTTTTGACTCCTGAAGGCGTCTGAAAAAGACTTTAAAAAATACACTTCTCTTTATATTTGAACTATAAACCACATAAATATAACCAAGGTAGAAAAAATGTGTAGGGTTGTGGATATAGCCTTTATTCAGAGCTACTGCTGCTCCACTTCAGTCCAACAAGAGGTGCCCGAAAGAGAGAACAGCATTCTAGTAAAGAACAATAAAGCAGAGCTGAGCGTGAAGTGGAGAAATAAAAGAGCAGAGCACAGCAGTGGAGAGCAGAAAGGAGAGGAGAGAGATGAGCCTATCCTCTGATGAACAACACTATCCTAATGGGCCTCCGTCCCAGCTTCTGGATCACTCACACGGGAACACAGTGTGTCTGTGCTTGGCTCTGACAACCCATGAATAAGAACGAGGGTTCTGGAACGACACATTAACGGCACATTTGGTGCCTGTTCTCCCTCCCCTCCTTCGCTCGTGCTGTTGCATCTTCTGCTTAAAAGCCCCATTCCCACTGACATATAGACTGGGCCGACAGAGAAGGCTGGCTGGATGCAGGCAGAGAGTAAAGCTTGGAAAGGCTTTAGCGTATTGTGGGAATAATTTACAGCCATGACACGCTTAATTTGCTTCGGTACAGCTAAATGCACTCTCTTAAACAATGTTTCCCGATTCAGTCCTGCGGGAACCTCCAATTCTTTGGTCCATTTCAACTTTTAACATGACCCAAACAAACAATCAACCTGAACCAAGAAATTAAAAGCAGTGAAAGCCTTGTTCGGGTGTATTGTAAGGCTACACAATATTAAATTTGTTAATCATTACTCCAAAACTGGGGTTTGCAACATTGATATCAGATTTTGTGCAGCCCTAGTATGCTAGAAGCTGGATTAGAGTAAAAATATTGGCCATTTTTGGATCTTCATTAACTGCATTGGTAAATCTCTCTATACTATCTCTATCTAACCACCTTGTAAAATTGCAAGGGCAGAGCTGAATTACTTTGATATTTGAACATAAGAAAGAAAAGCTACACATCAGAATGTCTAACAGAAATATCACCCGCAGTGGTATTGCTGCAGCACCACTGGACAGGCAGAATATGCTCTTTAGGGAGACCCACACACACCAGTTTTTCCACATTAGCACTGGCATTACCTGCTCACACTGCCAGTAGGGAATCCAATATGACATTACGTTCCCTATTTATTTTCAGGCCCATATTTTGTATCTGCCCTAATAAACCACTAACCCCTGCACCACACTGGCTCAATTGCATCAGGAGAAATTGCTTCAGCTAAAGCCAATTATTCTCTCCTGCTCAACACCGCTTAAGAGACAACACAGCTTAAAAGCATCAGTTTGCGAGAGAGTGAGAGAAAATAGAGCGAGAACTACAGCATCAAACATTTAGGGAGGCAGGCAAGAAATCAAATTGCTTTGCTAATCAGAGAACTTCACTCTCTGAAGAAACACTTGGGAGACACATTCAAAATGTTTTAAATGGTGCTGGCACTAACAGGATGACTCACGGAGGGCATCACTGCTCGCTGAATGTCAGTAATAAAGGCTGTTGGGTCAGTCAGGCAAAGCTAAATGGCCCTTCCTTGCTTATGTCACATGTAGAGCTGAGCATTAAACCTGAATCATTCGCATGTCTCACGATGTCAAACCTTCCCACCAGGTTTCATTCCTTTTTCAGCTACCAGTTTTTGAAAGCTATTTTGCAAAGGCAGAGTGTGCTCAAACTAAGCCGCTATGGTCTTTCAGCATCCTCTTCCTTGAATAAACCTTTATGCTCATTTACTTCTGCCATATTGCAAATGAACATTATTTTCTATCACCTGAGAATGTGTGTTTAGTGCATTGGTGCAGCACAGGCAAGTTACAAGATTAAATGATAATGATTTATTAAATGATAAATGATAAATGATAAAAGACAAGAGCCAATGACAAAGTCAAAAAGAATAATTGCAGTTTAATCACCAAGGATTAAACATTAAAAATTATACTTAGAGGTGGTTAACATGGCAAACATACTATAAGGAAATACTTTAAGACATTTTCACAATCTATGAAATTTAGCTTTATGATGTGTAATAAGATAGAACAATTTAAACAATATTGTAAAAAAATTCCAGCATGAGTTGCATTAAACACAGCAAAAATCTAAACCAATTTTACTCTCTTATTAATTAAATATGCAGTTAGTCTACATTCTTTGAATACTGATGATAGTGATTAGTTATTGTAATCTTTTCATCTTTACTTATCATAAACAAAACAGATACTCTGGTGGAAACATAACAGAATTCCAAAAAATAAACTCTTAAAAATGTAATCTGTAAATCTGCAATACTGTTATATTTACTACTAAATGGTGCTACTAAAATTACAGATTAATAAAGTACAAATCGCATATGTAATCTAATTATCGTGGACGAAGTGCCACTGCCTTTATATACATTAATACTTTTACTTTCCAATGTCCAACACAGAGTCTATGTCAAGGTTGAGTAGGGTAGCCACCCTTAGAGAAGTGTTATTAAGGAGCTTGGGGGTTGGTCTAGCAGTGCTACCCTGTTCCCCTGTCTGGGGCCCAGTGAGCTGGGGGCTCAAACATCAGGGGGGTCCGACACATTGACATTCCCCTGCATGCCTTGCACGGCAAAAACAGCAGGTGACTTTCCCGCCCTCACTGAGGCATGGAACAATCCCCTCATTTCTTGCCCTTTATTTGTGGCTAGAGCTTATGGATCGTAATTGTATTACTCGGTTATGTATAGAGAGAGTGGGGAAAAAGGGAGAGTGGAAAAAGGCAGCAATGGAAATGGAATTTTGATTTAATGAAAGGAAGTGTAATCCTGGAGTACTACGAAGATAATTTGCTTTAAGAGTGAACATTATGCTAGTCCGTGCCTAAGAGGATCATGCCCATTACAGGGAAAGGAAAGGAGAGAGAGAGAGCGAGGGAGAGAGGGAAAGAGAGAGATGGTCAGGCATGGCTGAGACATAGAAGGAATGGCATTGGGGGGATGAAAATGAGATGTCTGGGCAAGGTGCAAAAGAAAACAAAATACAATCAAATGGAACAAAATTTGAGCCCATCGACACCACTGTCTCTAGGCAATATAACCACAAGGTATGGAATATATTGACCAAGTAATGCCCTGACCAGACCAATGGGAACAAGTCATCACTGTAGCATAATTAAGTGAACAGTCTTTGCTCTCTCTCACAAATGATGAGTGACAGATTTCCATTTCTACAAATTCTCTACTTCCTAAACCTTTACCTTTTTTGAGTCAAGAGAGTGAAGGCTAAGTGGAGAGTAGCCCTGAGAGTGCCCTGAGACACCCCTTGCCTTTCTTCACATCTTCACTCAGGAAAGGTAATGCGGTAGGAGGCTGCTGCTTACTGAATATGCCTGGCTATCTCAAGGTCAAGTCTTCCCTAGAGTCTGAGAGTATTTACGGTCTTTAAAAACCAGGGCTAAGAGGAAGAGAGAGGGATGGGCTTTACCCTAGTCGTCTAGGATCCCGTATACACTCCCGGAACATCGAGAGGGCCATCCGTTGACTACAGAATGGAGGCCATGTAAGTAGCGCTGATAAGCAGCCCCTAGCCAACTCTAGAAATGTCAGTATGAATACTACTGCCAATGCTGTAAACAAGGCAAATACTAATAATGTGGTTAACAGAATTACTAATACTCATAGTTCGAATGCCAGTCATGTTAATGCAAACATTCCCAATAGGTAATAAGTAGGTAGGTAATAAGTCCTACAACATTGAGACTGTGTCTGTCACCCGACCCATTCGTAAACATCAACGTAGAATAATGCGTTCCAACAATCTTATTAAAGTTGAGTTAACCTCTCGTAGTGGCAGCACTAGCTTTAAACTTGGTCTACTCAATATACGATCTCTGGCACCCAAAGCAGTTACTGTAAATTCAATAATTACTGATAACCAACTTAATGTGCTATGTCTTACTGAGATGGACAGAATGAATTAGTCAAGCTAATTAGCTCTTCCAAATCCTCAACATGCATCCTAGACCCAATACCAACAAAACGTCCCCTGTGTGGTTAAACCTCTGCTCTCTATAATAAACTCGTCCCTCAGTCTTGGACATATACCCAAGTCCTTAAAACTTGCAGTTGTAAAACCCTTAATTTAAAAGCTCGAACTTGATCCCAATGAGCTCGCCATCTATAGACCGATTTCCAATTTCCCTTTCATAGCAAAGATCCTAGAAAAACAACTAACAACCTACATGAAAACTCTCTTCATGAGATGTTTCAGTCTGGCTTTACACCTTTTCACAGTACTGAAACAGCATTAACTAGAGTAGTAAATGATCTCCTTATGTCGCTTGATAGTGGTCATATCTCTATATTAGTTCTTCTAGATCTCAGCACTGCTTCTGATACTATCGACCACAAGATCCTCCTTGATAGGCTAGAAAATCAGGTTGGAATTAAAGGACAAGCTTTATCCTGGTTCAGATCATATCTGACTGACTGCTATCAATTTATTAGTTTCAACAATTAACACTTTGATCGTATACTAGTAAGACACGGTGTCCCTCAAGGATCAGTGCTCGGGCCACTTAATTTCTGTCTTTACATGCAGCCTCTTGGTAACATAATCCGCAGTTTCGGCGTCAGCTTTCACTGCTATGCATATGACACACAATTCTACATATCGGCCAAACCAAATGAGGCTTTAAACCTAAATAAACTTGAAGAATGCGTTAATAATATCAAAAACTGGAGGCTAACAATTTCCTTCAACCCAAACAAGACTGAGATCCTGCTACTTGGACTCAAAGCAGAGAGAACTAAACTCTCCCAATTTGTTCTGAATTTAGACGGCCACACTATTACTCCAAGCTCCACCCTAAAAAATCTAGGCGTCATCTTCAATACCAGTCTCTCCTTTAATGCACACGTTTGTAACGTAGTTAAGACAGCATTCTTCCATTTGCGTAACATCGCTAAACTACGCAATATCTCATCCCTAAAAGATGCGCAAAGGCTGGTGCATGCGTTTATAACCTCTAGGCTGGATTACTGTAAGACCCTTTTAGCCGGATGCTCCAATAAGGCTCTCTTAGACACAGGGACTCAGACACAATCTCTACATTTAAAATTAGACTCAAAACTTACTTGTTTGGACTAGCATTTCACTTATATCATCTGTTTACCACTACAATTTACATTTCTCCATAAATGGACTAAATATACAAACTGTTTTCCTCTCTCCTGCCCTCTCATCTGTCTTCTCTATGAGCTAATCGATCCTGATGGATAACACTGAGGAGCTACCAGCGCAGAGGAATTTTCTCCAGGATTCTCAGGATTATACGCACTCAATCATACAACAATTTGCAATGCCTACCTCTCAGTCCTCCTAATCAGTCACTCTCATTCTTTCTTTCGCTCTCTCTCTACCTCTCCGTCCTCCTAATCAGTCTCTCTCATTCTCTCTCTCGCTCTCTCTCTCTCTACCTCTCCATACTCCTAATCAGTCTCTCTCTATTTCTTTTTCTCTTTGTTGAGCCCAGGAAGGACATTTCTCCTGAGTGATCACATGGGAGCCCCCAGAGCTGCTAGAGTCACCAGAACATCATCTCCACCGTGGGTCTCCTGCCCTGGTTTTCCAGCTAGTCACCCGACATGACTACAACGACTACAATGACCACAATAGAGCTGCCAGCATCTGGCACTGTTTATATCTCAGAGAACCTATGGGTTGGCTCTACCTTTGCAATTACTGCCCCCTGGATTAATCAGAATGTATCTAATAGCTGTTCTAAGCTCCTTTTACTGTTAGTTCTGTATTTCTCTTCTGAACCAGGATCGATCTGAGGAGGGTGGGTTCCCCCCTCAAGCCTGGTTCCTCTCGAGGTTTCTTCCTTACTGTAAGGGAGTTTTTCCTTGTCACTGTTGCCTCTGGCTTGCTCACGGGGGGCATGGGCTCGTGTTTTTCTTTTCCTTTATATAAACTGCTTTTCAGCAAAGCTGCTTTGAGACAACATCAGTTATAAAAAGCGCTATACAAATAAATATTGATTGACTGACTGATTGAGAAAATAGGTTGCAGAGTAAAAACTGAGAACAAAAGCAAGTGGACTGACTGACTGAAATTGCAATATTTTGCAATAATTGCAACAAAAACAAAACAAAACAGAACACACAAAAACACTTTACTAGGATAAATTATAATGGCAGACAAGAAGCATAAGAAAAAGGCATAAATAAAGGGAAAGATTTGTATAAAGACTTCCACAGTGGATAAAAGACCCCAAGACAATTAATATAAATGAGGCAATAAATAATCAAGGATGTGTGAGTCAAACCTGTGAAGTAGTATTGACAGGCTGATCACTGATTAACTCTCAATGTGTTCACTCCACTGAAAACACAGGCCCATTGTGCACAAGGCCATTGTGCAAGACCCCCCACCCCCCACGGAGAGGGGAGACAGTTAAAGGCTTGAACTCAAAGATTAATGCTCCTTCTTGTGTTCGCAACAGCGACTAACACAGTCCATAAAGACCTCCCCTTCACTTAACCACACAGCCTAATAGTCTTTCTTGCTTTGGCATGGAGCTTAGTGAGCTTTCCGCATCATTAGCAAAGCAATGCCAGGCTATGTCCCCTCACCACTGAATAAACACCACAGTGTCCTTACAAAACTCAGCAACTAAACAACAGCAACTAAACCTGCAAGTTATTTTTGCCTTTCTTTTTTTTGAAAATGTTTATTCACTTATTCAAATCATTGGATGATAATCATCCAGGGACCAGGAATAAGCCACAACCAATTAAAGACTAATGCATTCAGTTAAAGATTAATGATTCAAACCATGCAAATCTCAAATCTCAGCGCATAAATATGATGAGCTTTTCTTTTTTTTTTTTTAACTGATTTGGCACTTTTCATTTACTCTCAATTTTGAAACTAGTTGACAACAGCACATGTTCCTCTACTGCAGAGAAACAAGTGAAGTTCACAAGGGTGCCACAAAGGGGCTTCTGCCACAGCTTAAAAGTTCTAATGGCAGTATGCTTGTTTGTCATCAATCTCTCCGGAGCGACATTCATTTTGTTTCACAGAATCCATCACAAAGTGGGCACAGCCAAGCGGAGAAGTCAGCACCTCCTTTCCTGAGCCAACAACTGTTTTTTCCCACTCCACCCTCCGATTCTCATTCCCCCCTGTCCCCATTGTTTGTACTTTGCCAAGCATGACACTTGAACTAATGTCCCCAATCTCTCATTCAAGAACTTCTCCCAAAGATAATTTGAAAGCACCCGCAAGCAAGTTTGCACTTTTGAAAGGTATTAATGACGATGCTTATCCAGATAGATAAGCAGCTTAGGGTAGGTAACCCTGAGAAGAGCGCACTTTCTCTTGCTCTACAAAACAGATCGTCTCATTAGACTTTGGAGAGTCCTGAGAAATGTACTTTAGGACCAACAACTTCCCCCTCCCTTTAGGCTAAAAGTACAACAATGGGATGCTTTTCTATGACAGATAAGCTCTGAAATGCACATTCCTGATGAGCATGGTTCTGCAGTGGCGCAAGCAAAACACTATAACGTAATGAGTGCAATTAAAACTCATAAATTCTAAATGACAAGGTTATGCATAAGATGCATGTGTATGTACAAACAGAAGTGGTAATGAACAATTTGTAGCTGGGAGAAACAAGAACCTAAAGCTGAAAAATACACTCAGGAATTGGAGTAGAGTTTAATTTAATGCATGACAAAGCTGTTTCTGTAATTCACATAGATTCTGCACTTCCAAGGACAACACATGGTTGGAAGTGTGTTCTATCAGACAAAAAAAAAAAACCCACAGAGGCTGCTCTTACTATTAACAGTCGTACAGCAGCAGAGCTGCAGAATCACAAAATCATAATACAATCATAAACATACAAATTATCTGCTTAAATAAAAAATGGAACATCCAGCATTTAAATTCTGAATGAGCTGTAATGTCATTTATAAGAATGATTATGTAATAGAGTGCACTAGTCAGAAAATTTTACCTGTATCAGAAAGAACAGCCAGCAGTGCTTTTTAGCTTTTTAAAATCTGTTGTCTAGATAGGGGTTTTCAATATTTCCTCCTCCAGTTTCATTAAGTGTTTGTCAAAGAGGTATGTTGCACTGAAGTACTGCTTATTAATATCTTGCATTCCACTGGGATGTAATAATATCAAGAAGGATCCACAACTGCAGCAGTCTCACACCCAGACAGAATAAGCGAGATTTCTAATTATCTATACTGAACCATTAACATTCGTAAACCAACAGTAAAGTATTTCACACATCAAAATGAATAAAAAAAAGTCTTTCTATAAACATAAAACAAGGCATAAACAACAAGTGACTGTTATGACATTCAAGTATCCACACTGACATATCAGTGGCAGTATGTAAATTAATGATCAAGTGGCGTTAACTGAGTGGACAACGTGGTAACATTGTCTGTATAAGTTATGAGGCGTTGCCTTGTGAGTGAGGCTGAACACTGGCCAGCAAGCTCATGGCAAGGCAACATCAATTACTGGGGTTTGCATGAGGTATGATAGTGGGTGCCAGATGGATGGGATATTCTATTTCCTAAGTTATGCAGGCATTTAACACTCCTCAATCCACAGAGCCACATTTGTACCAGGAATACATCACAGAAGGCATTACCACCCACAATGGACAGTGGCCGCCCACAGGTGCATAAAGATCGTGGCCAGCGGCGCCTGGCTAGAATTGCGCAGAAAAGCAACTCTGGCAGAAATCACATCCACATTCAATGCAGGTGTGGGCATTCCCAAGCCGTCCCCTGAGAACACGATTAGGTCATGATTATATGACCAAAACCCAACAATTTGACAAATGACTTCAATGTGTAATGATGGTTTCTAAATTCTCAAGTTGTATTCATGCCTCCTCACTAACTCAAGCAATGAACATATATGCCATAAATGGGCAAGCTTTGGCTCAGTGTACTTTAGAAGCTCTCAAAAGATGTCACTTTTCACCATTTCTGTCTCTATAATTCTGCACACTCGTGTGATGTCCCCACACCCCGTGCGTCACACTTTTTCACCTAAAGAATATGGACAAAATAGCTTTCTACATTGTCTTATCACTTGCAGATGTTTGCTTTAAATAAGATATATTGTCATAGTTGTGGCATTGTCTTATGTGGTCACAGATGTAAGTGAGATGATCACAATAGAATGTCATCTTGAATGCTTGACCAAGTACCTATAAACATCCACATGATATGCAGAAAACGGTATCCATACATAAAATGGTAAACATACCATAACTGTGATTGATAAAGACAATTTAAAAAGACAGATTCATTATCAAGATAACCTTAAACTTGACGCATTAAAGTAAATGTTTGTAGACACCTGCTCTGAGTAATAATAAGGAGTTTGTACCACTTTTGTTGCAGTAACACAAAATGATAGAACATTGCTGTGATGATTTGACTGCATTCAGCCACAAGAGTATTAGTCAGGTCAGGTACTGATGTTCAATGATTATTTCATAAACACCACTCCAATTCATCCCAAAGGTATTAGATGATGCATCAACATAGAGATTTTTCTCGCTTTGGATGTTGGAGGGCTTTATTCTCCTCTGGCTGATGCTTGGCACTGGGCATAGTGACCATAGGCTCATACGCGGTTGTTTTGCCATGTCACATTCTCCTGGCAATGCTTCTCTATGGAGGTTATACATGCTGTGTGAATGCTTAAAGAGGGAGTGTCTGGATAAAGCAGGAAAACTAAATACATTTACTTTCTCCGGCTGAGCATCAGATGAGCTTATGCTATTCTTGCTGTGATAAAAAGTCAAGGACAGCTATAAAAAACACCACGTGGGGTGAATCAATCCTTTTTCCTCAAAGCTCAAAGACATGAGGATCTTTGTCCATGGGGTAATGATGATGGCTGCAGCAGCAGGCAAGCAGGATACTGAGGGCAGAGATCAAAAAGTGGCCATTCTTGCCACACACCAAAAGAGGGATCCAAACACTTCGGGCAACATCCACTCAGAACTGTCGCCGTAAACGTAAAATAAAGATCCTTAGTCCAGCGCTTTCAGTGATACGTGTGATTTACTGTTGCAGATAGAAAGATATGCCACACACAGAGTAAATTGTATAATCTTCCTCCCAGTTATCTTTGGTATACTGTGATTTAGAGTATCACTCACACATAGCTTGCAGTACATCTAACTAAATAAAAATGGTGAATAAGGTTATTCATAATTATCACACGACTGACATGCGACAGAATTGTAAAACATGAAGCAAATGATGTTATTGATCCTGCATACGTAACACAGACCATGCTTGAATGTACATACGTCTAGGCACAATCAAATTAATCCTAAGAGTCTAAACACCAACCCTAGTTCATGTTTCTGGCCCAGGATTTATTTGGCTAATTGTATCTGGAGATTACTAGAGGCCCAGATTGCAAGGGCCAGATGGGGGCAGGGTTGGGGGTGCAGGTTAGAGAATAAGGTGCTCTGTGTAGGGAAATGCCAGGGGAGCTCTAATGATCTAAGAGAACTAGAAGCAGGCTGCTAAACACCCCCACGATACCACAAATCCTCAGCTTGGCAGCAGCAGTATCCAAAGCCCTCATCTCCATTTACCCTAATGATATTTAAGCTATTACCTCTCTGCACACTGAGGAATGTAAGACATGCCATGCAACTCTTTGTCTATAATACATCACAACCTTATCTGAGCCTTGCTAAGTGAAACCTTTTTAATGGACTGAGGCTACAAAGTGATATCTCCAGAAACAACTGCAGAATTTTTAGAACTCTTAATAATTCTAATCATCAAGTGCTATGATTACCAACGAGCTCAGAATGCAAAAAGAGCATGGGAACGATACACCTTTTGAACTTGAGCTATGGTTGAAAGTAAACAAGAGAGTGAAGAAAAAGACTTCACCCTCAAAGCCTCTTCCATATGAAAGACACAATAGCCCAAGGGACATGCGTTTGAAGATATTACTTTTTGAAAAAGTCTGAGGTGTTTGTATTGTATAATTCATGTCAGTCCGGTTTTGGTCTTTGGAGAGCACGTTTGATGGTGAACTCTGCTTGATCACTGTGAATTAATTTTTATTGACTGTTTGCCAATCTCTCCTTTCATCAGAGTTCTAGCATGGACTCCTCCGTGGCCTGCTCCTCATTACGAGCAATATGTGCTTAACCACACCTGCCAGGCATGCAAGGAGCCTATGGGTGCAAAACATCGTCTTATTATTTTCTAATGAACATGCAGTCACCTTGCACTATATGTTTTTTTGCACTCTTCTGCACTCCCTGCTACATGGCATTTATTAGCCAAAGTTCAGCAGACATCCTGCTTAGGAACCTCAAGGTCATCAAGTAATCAGTTCAAAATGACACATGCATCATATTCTCAAGAAAACTAGCAGTTTGTGTTTTGCACTGTATAGTAAATTTCATGGAAATCTAAACACAAAACTACAGTAAATCGTAAAAACACTGAATGTATATGAAAATTAAAATCTACTGATCTGGATATAAACAAACGTTAATAAAAACTGGAATTTTTCTACATTAAACATTGAGTCTATGATTTACTGTAGATTTGTGTCTACAGCATTCATTTATATCGGTTGGACATACATTTCTGTTCAAAACTATGAGTTTTGCTGTTTACAAATGCCACACCTGATGTATCTAACCCAGACTTAATCTGGATTATTGCTTGCACTTTGAGTGTATTTAAGTATGCAGATTACATAGAAAATTCTGTTCCCCTGCGCTAATAGCAGTTTAATACTAACTCTAAAGCATAAATATGCAGAAGTAACATTTTGCTGGACTCTAAAAGCCACATCTAGCGGTAATTATGTGCCATGTGCTGATATCTCCATGAGTCTTATCATCTTCAGTGTGGCCACTGACAAGGCAGGGTCAAAAAAGGTTATAGGACGGCACAACGTGTGATTTGGCAAATGAGCTACTTTCTTCCACAAAAGCAGCAGGGTACTCATGCCTTAGTGTCTCTAAATCATGTAAGTTATCATAATTCTACTTTGGTTTATTGCAATGTGTGGAAAAACAACATCAGTGAACCCTTTATATGACATTTACTTTACGACTGCTTTGCAATTTTATACTAAATTTTGCCTTTTTCTCTGGACAAAATCTCTGTGTAAACGTGTACATTTGACTTTCAGCTGTAGCACTTCTAAGAGTGGCAAGAGGGAGAGTAAATTCTAACATGTATTATCCTATGCATGACCCTCACAGTCACATACAATGACCACACCAATCACAAGTAATACAGATAATACCAATAGTCAGATTAACTGTATTTATGGGTTAATTAGATGACTTTTTTGTCATTTCCTCTGAAACACTGGGCTTTGATCAAATTTTGGAGGGCATTCAAATCTCAGCTTCCAGTCACATATCAGCAGCATGCTTCAAGGCTGACAGTTGGGGCTTTGAAGTAAAACATGGCCTTTGGCAAACCTACACTACCGAGGATCCAATGTTAAATAATCCAACATCTATGTTTCATTATTTTACTCTTTCATCCTTTCCTAAAAAAAGTTGTATATTTGCCCAGTTCAGTAATAAGACAAAGAAGTGAATTTTGGTCATGAAAGACTTTTTTTTTTAATTAGACAGCTATTGGTTTATACTGTGCATGAATGATACATACACAAATTAGTAATGATCCTAATAACTGGTTTGTATACTCTTAAGAAAATAAAAACTGGGGTGCTAAAAGTATATTCTCTGGGTCTGCTATTTGTATGCCATGTACAATATTAGGCAGTTTATATTTCTGTCTATTAATTGACTTAGCTGTTGACATTTGAATCAATCTCAAAGAGAGTGGAGCCCTTCTATTGTATTTGACTTATTGTTTGAAGGAGCTTAATCAATGCACAGGGGTTAAAAATTAGCTTGATATCCAAGAGAGTGTCTGTTCTGTCAAATTAATCCAAGCTCTCTGACCCTCCACACCAAGACTGATGTTTGCAGAGAAAAGAAATAATTAATTCTTATGTGTTCTTCCCCTTCAGAGAGCATTACAAGATCAAAGCTTTCCCTGCAAACTTTTGTAAACACCATTTTACTAAGCTAATCACACTTTGCCACACTTAGTTAAATCCTCATCCATTTTATGGCAGCAGTCTCCCGTACTAATTGCATCATATTTCCTGTAACACCACTTTGCAGCTCTTCCAGCTCAATTACATTGATCTGTCCTTCTGATTGTTGGAAATAGTGAAGGCACACACACAAGGGAAACGAACATTCTTTAACACAGCAAGACGGCTGGAGCCAAACAATGATAGCACTGAAATCTCATTTCACGACTGGCTGCCGTGTTTGTAAAACCTGAGGCACCAGCGTATCCTGGCAAGGGGGAGCTTCTGAGGCACTATCAGGATGTTCAGGTGAACATCAAAAGGCAGGGAGATTAAAAAAAGGTTAAGGAATGGCAGCCAGGGCTAAGGTTGTACTACACCAAGTCAACTCATCTGGTTGCTAATGGCTTATTGATCGAGAGCGGCTGTACCAAAAGCTCTGACTACGTAAAACCAGGTGCTCAGCAAACATCAGCTTAGCGGCCTGCTCCAGACACAGTTGTTTCTTCCAGTCCATTACGTAGGGTGCCAATCAATACTTTTCCTTAAATGCTTTAAAAACTTCTCAGTTTGGGACCAGTGCTACATAAATGGCCCTAGATTTAACTGAACAAACAATTTCTATACGAAGATCAATGTACAAATCAAAGTTTAGCCTGTGTGTGGGCTGTACACCAAGGCACATCCAGCCGATATCAGTGTTTGAGGAGAAAAGGTTATTTTTCCACTTCTTAGTGTATCAACCTTTCTATTTCCTTTTGAGAAGGACATCTGCAGTGCGTACCTTCCACAAGTCAGGCAGTCAGGCGGAGACTAGGTAGAGGAGGATCATTGAGACTCCCAAGCAAAGCTTTTTATTTGAGTAAATACTTTGGTTGTAGTGCTGAAAAGAGATTGCACACTGTAAAAGAACAGACGCTAAAAAGTGTCCTTGGTCTGTTTTAGTGCTAACAGTTAACATTATGGTTTAATGGGATGCAAGCGAAAACTGCTATGATTTCTAACTGCCCAATAATTGCCATTACATCATCAGAAGACTGGTCAGCTGTGGGCAAAAATGAAACTGACAGAAAGACATTCATGGTGGAATGCTGATTTAGCCCAGTCCGCAAACTTCATTTTATAGCTGCTCATTATTAATGACCATGCAGTGGCGCTTCTCAGTGCCACTGATGCATCCATGGCCTTTATTTTACTGAGAAAGAGTGACTTCTCTTTTATTCTCTCTTTCATTTCACACCCAGAATTCAAAATGTGTTCCTTAAACAGTCTTTTTCAACTGGAGCCGTGTAATGTGTATTAGGGCTGCACAATATATAGTTTCAGCGTCACCTTTGCAAAATGCATATGTGCAATAGTCCATGCAATGTTAATAAGGCAACTTTAACTTCTACATCAAAAATGTCATGCTTCAACTTTTTTTGCTGCTTGATACAAAAGTACAAGATTATTATATAAATGCAGTGGTGTTATGGTGAGTGAGCTAGTGTGTTAACCTACCTAATTCCTCCTTAACTTTCTAGAATGATTCATTATTTCCAAATAGAGCTATTCAAGTTATCTGGTGAACATCTCTGCAATTGTTCCATACTGCAATATATATTGCAGGGAAAAAAATACATTATCAGATTTTATCAATATTATTTTATCAGCATTATCAATATTGTGTTACCCTAATGAGTATTTATTGCTGTATGAATAAACGCAGTGTACATGTCTTACAAAGTTAACCTTTTACAACTTTTGTTTGCTCTCCTATTAAAACGAAAGCAAAGTCTAATTTTAAAAAATAGTCACAACGATAGACCTCAGTTCTACTGAACTGTTGTGGCATTATTAGAAGCAGGAAGTTCCAGCAAGACACACCAAAAATAAACATGAGCTGAAATGACGAACGGGCCTAATATCAAACATCAAAATACCTGTGGTGGACAGTAATGAAGTGAATTTAATTTGTTGTACTTGCGTAGTTTTTCCCCATGTTTCCTTACTTTCCTGAAGTATTTCCATTAAAAGATTGGTGGACCAAGAGTGACACTAAAGTCTTTTCACCTAATATGAGTTGTTACTGAATTGCTAATACGACATGAGAGCCACACAAATCATGCTACTTTTACCTTCCATACTTAAGTACATTTGAAGGTAAATACTTCTGCACTTTTACACAAGTAGTGGTCTAAATGGAGTAACATTTTTTTCTTGGGTATCTCTACTTTAACTCAAGTACATGGTTTTTGTACTTCATCTACAACTGCAAAATATGGACTGATGTTATTTCCAATAAAGAAGGTTCCTCTAGCTTCTAAATGTAAGGGTTTACACACTTTTTCCAATATTTATTTCTTTTCGGCAATACACACATCTTAAGCAGCTTTAAAATCACATCTCCTATATTTAAAATGTATCCTAATTGAATTTCTAATTGAAGAGCTCTTGTCTGAGGTCTGTTTATGATGCAGGATAGTTGTAACACACTCCACTTGTAGAAGCAGCAGAATTTCTGATTGTAGGAGCAACCTTTTAATCAGCAACTGATTAGAAACCAGAACAAGCACTCTAAAGACATTCAGTTTCTTTAATTACTCTATTATGCAGTCTGCTTCAGTTAATACCAAGACATTCACTGAACATCTGCAAACAAAGTGGTGCCTTTGGGTCGTGCTGAAAAAGTACAGAGGTCCTGCAACCCTGATTCCCAGAAGGAGCTCAATAGACGGTTATTTAATGTATGTAAATCTGCAGAACCAACACTATACTGCAGCTATGGAAACCACAGAGAGAGGAAATGAATACTAAAGATGTTATCTAGTGTCTCCATCCAATAACAAATTGCTTGTGCACACATTTCTTCCTTTCCATATTTTTGTGAAGGTGTGCAAGGGTGTGTGTTTGGGGGATGGGAGGTGGTTGCCATGCTAGAGTGAGCTTCCTGGAGGTTGTCATTTGCACAGTGATTACAGCATGGTGAGAGAGGCAAGGGTACAGCAATCTGTGCTCAGTTCAACTCTCTGCCAACTACAAAAGGACAGAGAAATGAAGCTCAGAAGAACTGCCACCCACCTCTGTACTAACACTACTATGGCAATGGCATTCTAGGGTTTAAACCATTAAACGGTTTGGTATCAAGAACAACTGGAACTTGGATGTAGTACACTGCACCCAAAAATAAGGTCAAGAATAGCTTGAGAAGTACTGACAATGCAGTTCTGTGTCTTTGGACCACACCCATTGGTGTTTCATATCTGAAACATTCATCAAGGAAAAATAATACAATTATTTGCTTCAGATGTACAAAATCAGTGTTTAATATAAGACCAGAGTCTGTTTTTACCATTAATATTTCCATTCAATTGTCCAGACAACATGGGACTCCTGTCTGAATGCTCTAATTGTTAAAAGACTCTTAATCACTACTCACCCTAGTTTAATACATATATGGCTAATGAACTGGTACCAGAGAGAGGCTGGCTAACTCAGCCACATGTCTGAGATTAAAAACAATATCAGTTTAGATTTAGAGTTTAGGGGATAGATAATCTGAAAATTGCAGGGTGGTCTTAATAAGCTTTCTCTACATATCCGTACTCAATAAGCGTTAATCCTCACAATTCTTATGTAAGGGTGGACAGAACCAGAACAAGGATTTAATAACAAACTGCTTGCCTTGAATTGCAGTTGTCGGTTATGGGAGAGCTTAGACAGGTGAAGGTTAACAGAGATCAGTATAAAACACCCCTTTCAAGTAAACAAATAAAAGCATACAAAGGGTGGCACATCTTTTTTATTAGCGGTTCAGTCAACATTGGTACCAAGGTGCTCCACAATGTCGTTTTGTTTCTTTTTCTTGTCCTGTGGATTAACCTAGCAACAAACACATAATGCTGCTGCACCTCTTGACATTAATGTTACGGTTGTTTACTTAATGTAGGTTAACTACTTTCAAAGGTTCAGTAAAATGCCTCTAAAGAAGCTGATTATTGCGAAACAAGATGGAGCAGGCAATACAACTCCTTGCAGTTGCAAGGCAGGTTGAGTTATTTACGTTCAATGCAGTTCAGAGAAAGGTGTAATAGAGTCAATATACACTACATTGCCAAAAGTATTCGCTCGTCTGACTTCACATGCAGGCCAGTCAAGTTCTTCCACACCAAACTCGCTCACCCATGTCTTTATGGACCTTGCTTTCTGAACTGATGCACAGTCATGTTGGAACAGGAAAGGGCCATCCCCAAACTCTTCCCACAAAGTTGGGAGCATGAAATTGTCCAAAATCTCATGGTATGCTGAGACATTAGGAGTACCTTTCACTGGAACTAAGGAGCCGAGTTCAACTCCTCAAAACAACCCCACACAATAATCCCCCCTCCACCAAACTTTACATTTGGCCCAATGCAGTCAGACAGTAACGTTCTCCTGGCAACCACCAAACCCAGACTCGTCAATCGGATTGCCAGATGGAGAAGCGTGGTTCGTCACTCCAGAGAACCAAGATGAACGGTTTGTTGTCACACGTCCAGAATGTCTGGTGTCACACCGCCTCCACCCCTACCGCAAAATCTGCAAGAACTGTGTAAGAGTAGCCTATTCGAGTTGCATGGGATTGACTATTACATTAGCACCATTAGGAACCTCTACAACTCCATGCTGAGAAGTCTAGCATGTTGCGTTTGCAAACATGGCAGCCCAACACCATACTGAGAGATACTACCTCTGTACATGCAGCTCAATAAATATCACCCATGTCAGTCTAAATGTATCATAATTTATTGTTCCTGGTAACCTTTATCTTCCTTCCCAATAGCATTGCAATCCGACACTTCCTTCTGGGTGCAACTATTCTTTTGATGATGAGTGTGTAATGCAGGGTAAATGCAGCATGCAGGAAAAAGTGTTTTATCATTATTTCAAAGTAGCTGAGAGAGGCATGTTTTCATGGTTGATAACATTTTGTGTTTCCCCCTTTGTACTCCTTAGACATTTTTTGTCATACTGGCCACTTCATGGATGTAGTGTTGTATGTGAAAACAGATCAACACTTTTTTTTAAAGTTGTTCCTAGAGGTCTGGCAAAAGGTCCTCACCTAATTCACTCTAGTCTTATACCATCCTGTCAGAACAAGCAGGCGTACAAGTGTGTGTACACATTTCTGAATGTGCAAAAAATCAGATCCTAGTCAGGCACTTAGCTACTAGCTATCAACAAAATGTTATGCCTGGGAAACATCATAAAGCTCACCTTCTAAAAAAGTTCCAATAGTGATAAAATTACAACAAAAATGGCTAAAACTGTCTGTGCTGGGACACGGGTAACCCACACAAAATAGAGACTACACCTGATAACAGAACACGCTTCACTTGCTGACAAGAATGAAAAAGACAGTATCATTTGACAGAAATCCACTGGGGCTGTCACATGCAGAAATGAATACAGGCAGCAAAATGTACTCACAGTTTACAGGGGCCCCTGAAGAGACAGAGAGCAAGAAGCACGAGAGTGAGAGAGATAGAGACTCTATCCTTTTTGAAAAGCAGGATTAGGTTTTCATTATACAATAAAGAACTTGTGGGATACACCACGCTTAGATGAATGTAGATGCATCTACCTGCAGTCCTTAATTACAGCTTAGCATATAGAAATGCAAGGGCAGCACTATTAATCTATAGCACAGCTTGCTTATTACTACTCTTTCACGCTGCACTTTCAAGATTTGAGGCAACGTTCCCCCAGTAATTGCTATTTTTAAATTCTCAGCAATTCTAACTGCAATTCTGTTTCTCCATTCTGCACTCTGTACAACTGTGGGTTATTAGTTAGAACATCTAAAGCTTTTTGTTCTTCACTTTAGTTATTTCTTCAGCTTACATGAACCTGAATGCAAACTGCACATGACTGTATGTGACAGATCTGTTGTAATAGACACAGATAACTTTTTTCCTCAATGTCTCATCTACATTGTGCATCTTTTTTCCTGATATGTCTGAACAGTGTGCCTCCTGGTTAAGTTGCTAATTCCTCTCTACAGAAACTAAAATAATAAACATAAATTCTTGACTGCTATAATGTGAGCATTGTGTAACATAACATTGTTATCTTGTAGTAAATATTAAGTATAATGTTTTTTCCTGAAATAATATATGCTGTTTGTTGACATTGTTGACAATGTTAACATTGTTTTCTCACTGTTTTTAAAACACTGTAAAGCACCTTGAGTTGCATTTATGTATGAATGGTGCTATACAACCACCAATTATTATTATTTATCCACAACAGAAAAGAAGAAGGAACCAGAAAGAACTGCTCCAGGGACAGCTGCACTGGAATGCCCAGGGAGATAGTATCCAAAAAATTGTAGCCGTCTCAGCATGGAAAAGACTAAACAGAAGGAAATTTTTGATTAAGGGACGTTTTCATGAAGTTCAATTACAGACCTCTGCTGAGAGTCAAATTCACACAAAAACAGAAATGGTTAGGATCAGAGCATTGTTATAAAAACTACTAGTAACTGCTCAGTCTTTATTTTTCATGTTGGAACATTGCCTGGCCGGTTTTCAGTGCTCAGACCAGTTCCAGTAGTGCTGGATAAAAGAGCCAGTAATGCACTGAAACAAACATTCTCAGTAGAAACCAAAATTCAAGACACAATGTGCCAAAAACCAAAACAGAAAACATGCAAACAAACTTTGCATAAAACAAATGGTTTCATGTAACAATTTATGTATGCTACAGAGCATGCTACAGAACACGTTACATCAGGAGAGAACTCATGTTTATCGAAGGCAATAAATTCCATTATTTTTGTTGTACTTTGCACTTGCACCCTGTCATTTGTCATTTCAAAATCTGTGGCTACTAATGGCACTGGTGTGTTAACAGGGACAAGTATTGCACAGCGAAATCTTTTACTTAATGCTCCTTACAAAAACTATGAAACATGATATTTTGATATTTTCACTGTTTACTTCCTGCTGCTCAATGTATTTGAACACATCTGTGCTGACAGGCGCAGAGGAGTGGAGGCAAGAATGATTGTTTAATCTTTCATGGAATTATCTGTAGAGTCTTTTTGAGACCTTCTTGTTTTAGGCCCTTTTATCTGTGTTTTTTTTTTTTTCCTGAGAAAATAGCTCTAACAACAAATGTCATTGTCATACAATGAACGCTGTTGTGTTGTATGTTTCTAAAGCTGCTAAAACTGTTATCACAAACAACCACAAGAACCTCCAGGCTGGATTACTTTATAATCCTCAGACATCTGCTTATTTTAAATGATGACTAGATGCAAGTTTTTGCATGTTTTACCTTGGAATTCCTTGGTAATGTAGCTTCCAATCATTCTTCAAAAATAAGCATAGCCTTTATTTCAATAATGAGTAGGACAACACTGTAGCAAACCACTACTGGCCACACTGAGAAGCTCTGAAGTATGGCTTTAGTGACCTTCCAATTCGACTGTTTTTCATGTGCCTTTCTGCTAGGGCTGGGCAATAAAACAATAACAATAACTGAGATTCAACTTTCCTCAACAGAAATAAAACAAATGGTCTATAATAGACCACTTTCACTCTTCTGCTTTCTAGAGAGCCCTGATGCTACTTTCCACTGTACAGCAACACTACTCTGTTGTCACCACCAGATGCCACACTTCTAAGTTTTTTGACATGATTCAACAAGAGCGCGTGACAGTGAGAGAGTGAGAACTAAAATGCCAAATATACTTAAATAGGGTTTGCATTCCCAAGCAACAGAAGTGACAGGAAGAAAAGGATTCATGCTAGCTACAGCCCTGATTCAAACTAAAGTAAACTGAAGATGCTGTTGGGTGAGTGGGAGAAAGCTAGCTTCCCAGCTCAGTTGAACTGATGTTATTTTAAGGAGCTACAGTAATCAAACAAGACAAAAAGCACTGATATCAGTTAAAACACACTTAAGAAAAGGGTGTTATATATCTGGTCTGGGATAACCACACTGCAGTTAAGGCTCCGAGGATGGAGAAGAGGCACAGTGCACCGCCAATGCATTCAGAACACTGGCAAACCAGCCTTACAAATATGCAATTCACTTCAACCTCACTGGGACATTCCTTTAAAAATAAACAAATAAATAAGACTTTCTCCTCGAGAAATGAAGCCTTCACTGCTGAACACAAATTAGCATCATAAATGAACAAAAGAACATTGAGGCAGCTCCAATCACCAGGCAGACCCAACGCCATATGTCCAGGTGCATAGATTACCACTTCAAACAGCAGCTACAACAAAGATGCCAAACCAAAAAAATAAAACAGCGCGGGACAATACATCTGCAGAACCCAAAATGAAATTCTCCGCTTTTGCTAAAGGCAAGATTGGACTGTGCCGGTAAACATAGTGCAGGGTCACGGATGCAGGTTATAGTGCACTTACATTACTCATGATGAGCACAAGAAACAGTTGTTTTTCAGAGTAACAGGTAAGTCATACTAATTTGTCACCATCTTTGGGAACCATATCAGTATGTGTTAATTTTTTTGATCTTATGTTCATAGAAATATCACAAAACCATCTGGCTAGAGCCACTGACGCAAGACCTATTAGACTTTACCTATTAGATTTTTACCTATTAGATTTTACATAAGGCAGCAACAAATCAATTTGACTTTACATCGTTACTCGACTCTGTTGTATAATTGAAAAACACTTGTTCACTTATTCAGCACTTTATTTATTTATTTTTTATTTATTCAGCTTTATCCTCACTCCAAAACTCTGCTTCACTCTAAAAATTCAAGATTTTAAAAGGCCTAAGCCGTGTTTGGGTCCACCAATCCACAAGTGTTTTAAATACATGTTGAGCAGGCCCTAGACACATAACACACAACAGAAAAAAGTACAGCAAAAAAACCAAAAAAAAACATATTTAATATTGTTCCATTTAGAGGATATGTAACTTATTTTAATCAATAAAACATGTAATATGAAAGGTGTAGGTCAAACTTCTTTAATACAGCTGTATGCTGTGCAGTGGATAGGCATGGATAGACGTATCTAAATGGTTGTGTCAACATATAACACAGTAACATCAGTAAGGAGAAACATTTTGAGACATATTGTAATCTCTTGTAAACTGTGCTGAAGGTCCTGCTTCTTGATAATTTAAGGACAGGCAGCCAATGAAAGGAAGAGTGTTGGCTGAAGCTCTTGGCAAGCAACCACTGACAAGTTGCCCAAAACTGAACAGTGTTCACTGTCCAAATACTTTTTGGGGCCACTGTGCTTACGTACTGAAATCTATTACTGCATAGTGCATATGCGTAGAGTAAAATTACATCACTATGCCTCAACATGGCAGATCTTATGTTCCAGACTAATTAACCCCTTCCGAAAACATCTACAACATCTGGTGCTGTTTCACCAATTAAACACCACCCTTCTCAGTTGAGGTTGTTTGCTTAAGCACCCAACCGTAAGCTCCTTATCCCTTATCCCTCAGGAACCCTGTGTTATGCACCCAGGCACATCCTGCCCCAGGAAAAGCATGAACAGATCTTAGGCTCTGAAAGCTCTCTTTACACGTGCACGAACACAGCTGAGAAGTCCAAAGCCATTTGACTGAGCTCTACCAAGGCAGCAAAGCAGATCACATCTTGAAGATGGTCTCCAAAGCCTATGGGCGAAAAGGAGCACAGTAAATAGGATTGGGTAGGATGGCAAGGCAGAGGGACAGGCGGGAACTTATCAGATCAAATCTTGGAAACAGGCATTAGCTCCACAAGCCGTCTGGTGAACCGCAGCAACACCTGTCACGTGTACAGAATTTGCCCTCCCTTTTGATTACAGCCTGTGAGAGAAAGGGGGAAGGCACAACAATGTGTTCCACTTACAGCTCACCTCTTCATTACCCCCGCCTCTTCCTCCTATTATTAGCCAATTTCTATTATAAGTAAAACAGAAAATAGACATATGCTTTGTAACAGCTAAAATACACTGTATATGTACCATGAAATTGCCTGTGAAAAAAAAGAGTGTTCAAAAGCCCTATTTGGACAGAATTCATTTTACATGGGGAGGTGGGGTAATGTAATTTTACTACAGGACATTGGTAAAAATTTATGACGTACGGGATAAAAAATCTCAGCATAAATGACTGAAATGGGAGTGGCTACTCGATTTACGCATTGCCATCACCTCCAAAAAAACATGCATAATATGTAGGTTCCACTGCTCACGACTAGAAAACATGTCAACGTGTCGCCAACCAAGGGAAGCCAAGTGAAGAAAACACGCAACTGGACACAGGCTGAAATTTTGAGCCTAATTTCAGTTTGGGGTGAACGTCGCTTTCAAAATCAGTCCGAACAAATGGTACATAGTCATTCTGTCTGGGAAGCCATATTTCAAGAGGTTTGCCTGAAATATCCCTCTGTCAAGGTGGCATTTGGAGACTGGACAAAATGCTGAGAGCGCATCGACTATCTGAAAAAGAAATACAGAGAGTGCATTAAACACATTTCAGTTTGAAAATTAGCAGCTACATGTTTACAACATGTATGTAGGCTGTAGGCTACACGACACAATGACTCACCTAAAGCTGCCAGAAGCATGTTGTACGTCATACACTACCTAAGGTTTGCCACAGACTTGAACGACCCAAGGTATCTGTGCAATACACAGCGAAACTAAATGCCTCCTCGATCACCTCCATACTTGTAAAAAAACATGAAAAGCTCCTTTTCTACAGGGTATGACGGAATATTTACCCACATGTCTACTCACACAGGATTAATATAACCTTAGGTTATTTTGTGGCTCGTTTTACAGAAGGTAACAGACACTGGAATCTTTACTGACACGGGAGCGTGCAGTCTGTAAAAATGACTGACATGGCGCATTCAGACAGGACTAAAATCACAGAGGAACTCCGGTAATAATTACATCACCCCACCTACCCATGTAAAACTAATTAAACGTCACACCTCTATTACTTTGGATAGGTTTTTCAATAGGGTATAACAACGCATTGTGACATTGTGGTTTTCAGAATCAGAATCAGGTTTATTGGCCATGTTGACACACACAAGGAATTTGGTTTCAGCAGTTTGTGTCTCTCTAGTACTGACAGTCCACAATATACACAATGACTCCACATATACACAATAAATACAGACAATTACAATATACAATCCTCACAATATACACAATATACAAGCAATAAACGAACTACAAATAATATACAGTTTACACATTATTTACAAAGAGTATAAGGCAGTAGTGTTGAAGTAGAGGCAGTAGTGCAACAGTATTAGTGTACATGTATGGGGAAGAGACTGTGATGTATAATCTGGCATGTGAGTGAAACCGGTGAACACTATGGAGGAACAGGAGTAACTATGGTCCAGCAGGTGATGTGACTGGTCAGCTGTTTATGAAGGTGATGGCCTGAGGAAAGAAGCTGCTCCTGTGTCTGGTTGTCTTGGTGTACAGGGTCCTGTAGCGCCTGCCGGATGGGAGGAGCTGGAATATGTTGTGTCCAGGGTGAGACAGTTCTGTGATGATGTTCCCTGCCCGTTTCCTGGTTCTTGAACAGTACAAGTCCTAGAGGGTGGCCAATGGAGCACCAATGATCTTTGCAGCTGTCTTTATGGTCCTTTGTAGTCTGTTCCGGTCCTGTACTCTGGTCGCTCCAAACCAGACTGTGATGGATGTGCACAAGACTGATTCAATGACTGCAGTGTAGAACTGGATCAGCAGGCCCTGTGGCAGACCCAACTTCCTTTTTAGCTGCAGAAAGTACATTCTCTGCTGAGCCTTTTTGAGGATGGAGTTGATGTTGATGTTAGTCTCCCATTTCAGGTCTCGGGGAAATGATAGTATCCAGAAACTTGGAGGTGTCCATGGTTGACACAGGGCTGTTGGATATTGTGAGGGGGATCGGTTTTGGGGGGTGTCTCCTAAGGTCTATAGTCATCTCCACGGTCTTCAACGTGTTCTATTCTGGATTGCTCTGACTGCACCAGAGAACCAACTTTTCGACCTCGCTTCAATAAGCAAACTCATCACCGTCTTGGATGAGTCCAGTGAGAGTAGTGTCGTCTGTAAACCTCAGGAGTTTAACAGATGGTTTTGGGTTCTAACAATGCACTGTGTAAAACAATAATAGATCAAATAAATGATTCATTTTGAAACTGAATATTTTTAAATGGTGCAATACTCGTTTGCAGTAGTACTATTCATATCAACAGTGCTTTCCAGCTTGCAATTTCTTTTCACCCACATAGGTTTCCATAACACAGCACTAGTGAGGAGTTCTTGCTAGCGCTGTGGTTTATGCTAAAATGCCACCTGCAGAGTTCACAGCATTTGCGACCAGTCTTCGTTGACTAGGAAAGCAGCAGGAGTGCTGACCTGTTCAGAGAGTTCCAGGAGGTTGATGACAGCTCCAGTTTTCAGTATCACTGAAACATTTAACAAGGTGTCTAATTAATCTTTCATTCTGTTAGATTCTTATTATTCTATTCTTGGGCCATAACGTGCTAACAGTGGCTTAGCTAACTTTAAATTACCTTACAGCATCCTATAATTGCCTCAACATTTATTTGTGTCGACAACTGCCCCCGGTGTTCATTAAAAATAAATGATTTGGTTATGAAGGTTGTTGAGAAATTAGCTATATTACTATTTGTTTCTCATGCCGCTCTATCTGCACTGCTTGTGCGAACATGAGTCTCACTTTAAACAGTGATTTACAAGAGAAATCTAATGGTTATTTAAATAGATATATTTAAATATGTATATAAATATCTGTCTTTAATATAAAACAATTCTATAATTTCAATACACTTAAAATATTGTATCAAACTTAAAATTTTCAGTATTGTTATATTGTAGAATGGACAGTTAATTAACTGTGTAATTGTTGTAACTGTGTAACAATATGATTATAGTCATACTGATCATCTTTTTATATTGCAATTATTTCAAATACTGAACCAAGGATCTTTAATTGAATTGAGGAGGGGACGAGAATATTGTAACACCCCATTCTTGGATGCATTCACCAATAGTATGATGATGGTCATTACTAGGCTTGCTGCATAAGAAGGTGACCTTCACAGACGGAGAACTTCCATCCCTGGAAAAGTGACCATGCGGTGCTGAGCGTCTATTTGGCAATTTAATTCCATGCAGCAGAACCCACGTTAGTACTAATAATCAACACATCTAGATATATTCACAACACATAAACATACTAGGTTACACTGTGGCAGAGAACCTTCAGACAAGGCACAATGTTCCCTCTTAAGGGAAATGGAGTTTCAGGGTCACCGGTGTTAGCAGAACATGCTGAGAAAACATGTTGATTTGGTGCTTAATATGCTTGCTTTAGTGCATTAGAGAACATACGATTCAGACCCTTACACTCTTTCGTTCTCCTGCAAGCATGCACATGCAATCACATTAATTTAATCCATTAGGCATATTAACACAAGACTCAGGACGAAAAAAAAAAAATCACAAAGCTAGAAAATGCAAGCTCTGCAGACTAGCATAATAAAGAAAAAGCAAAAACAAAAACAAAAACAAACATTTCTCAGACTCAGTGTGAGAGAGAGAAAATTGGAAATAAAAGAGTGCAGTGGTATGTGTGTGTGCTGAACAGCTCTGCTCCATCAGCAGAAGTTGTTAGAGGGTGGCATGCTACTAGCATTAGGCAAACAGCAGGCTGGTGGGAAGGGCCAACAGTATGACAGCTGGTCCCACGTAATGCCATTTCCTCAGTGAGGGGGACGTCACACTGGCCTCTTCCTGTGAGTGCGAGTGTAGAGACGAGTGATGCCTGGCTGGCCACACATCCACGAGCCCTTACTCTCTCCTTCATCTCTCCTCTATTACCTCGTAGAAACAGGCTGTGACAAAGAATCCAGGCTTGTCATGGGTTTGGCGGCAATGTTGCCATGGAGAAGGTGATATTGAGGTCATTGCGATGTCAAGAGTAAGACTGAAGAAAAAGAATAAAGGTGGCACAGCTTCTAAGCACTGCCAAGCTCACTCAGTACGAGCAGCTCAGCATGCCACATTACTCAAGGAAATGGAAGACTAAGTCTGCCAACCTAAGCCACTACGGTCAGATTAAACCAGTGCACACTACCAACTCAAGACTCTGCCAGGCCAGGTTGTACTTCTACAACAAGATGCTAAAGCCAGACTAATCTGTAGAGAGCTTAGTGCCATGGAATATAAGGTCATAACTAAGATCACGTGTTCAGAAGAAGCACGGGCCAAATGAATTTATGTTCCAATGATGGGGCAGTTCAACCCAAATGGCATGATGTTATGTTTGCAAAACCCTGAATTCATAATCAAGATCACAGCAAGCCAAAAGTAGATCTCATTAAATCCTAATCAGATCGCAGAACCTGCCAAACTAAATTACATCTCTGCATTATAAGAAACACAACTCATTTTCCTGGATGACCTCAGGAGACTTATTTCAATAAGATAAACTGTCAAACAAAGCATTAACAGCATACAGAAAAGATGCCAGTGTGTAATAAACAATGCAGGGTATGGCGTATATCCAGGCAGGTAGAATAGTCAACATAAGCAATCTAAGCTGTCAATTAACTAAAGAATAATTAAGTGCAGCCTGTGAGATTTAGGGGATTTAAATAAAGGACAATCTCTAAACAACTGCTCCAGACTTCATTAATAGGTCTCTTACATTGTTCTGAGTCCGACCACTGATGTTTTCTTGTCCTGTTTCATCTGACATTTTAGTTCATTCCCCAGATGGACAGATAGTCCATTGTGGTAGACCTAACCCCTTTTCTAAAGCAATTCATCATGGATTCTAATAATTGGTTGTCCTGTGACCAGAAACTAATGAGACCTAATGGTTGAGGAAGAACATTAGGATGCAGGAAGGACAGCAATGCCTGTGTCCTTGAATAATCAGCTTCTGTGGAGAAATATAAAGCTGCACTATGGCATCAAAGAGTAAATTGATTTCAAATGAAATGTCAAAGCATGAGGACAAGGTGCAGAGATCACATAAGCCACATATCACATAAACAAAACCACAGAAAAGAGAGGATAAGTACAAAATGAAATTCTGAGGGATAGTCAGTTTAAAATAGCTGGAGGTATTGGCTGACTGTACACAAATTGCTACAGAGTGACCATTAACACTGTAAGTGGAACAAGACTTTTCAGTTTATGGATCCAAAGGACTGAAAATAGAAAACCCACACTGGTAGCCCACACACTCCAACTGAAAATTGTTTCTGATCTTTAGGTTGGTGTTAGAGGGAGTACGGGCACAGGCAATCCAGGTTTTCTTTCCACAGGCACCAGAGGCAATCAGATATCTATAATGTGAAAGCATGGTCATAAATCTCAAGTTACGCAAGAGAAATTGAACTACTGTGGTGCAACAATGCAGACCCAGTGTGGGCACTTCATAAAAGAGCTACCATATTACACATCAGTGTCAAACCTTTTAACCGACCAGCTCCTAGCGTAGACAGAACCAAATCTGCAAACACAACATATGGAGATCGGTTTCAGACTAATTGTTTCCCTTGGTTAAAAGGGGACATCAGGGGTTTACAGAGAGCAGAGGGCTGATCCTGTAGAACGGACACACCATGGACTCAACATAACTCCTTAATCATCAGATTCCCCCATGCTCACTATGCCTTCTCGCTCCAGATTGAAGTCAACTGATAGGCCAAGAAATTCACTGGTCAAGTTTATTTCTGCAAACCTTAAACATCTCCTATTCATCACCACCAACATCATAAACTGACTAATCTGTTGCCTTGGCGAGATCGAGGCTAGGCTACAAGAATGTACATGGCTATCTGAATGTTCATTTAAATTAACCCATTTACTAGGAATACAACAGCTACGAAAACATAACACTAAAAAACTATAGTTGTAAGCTCAAAATCTACAATGTAATGTGTTTTTAATATGTAGCATATATGGGTCTCTTTTGATAAGGAGAGAGCATATGTTAAGTTTGATGTTACAGTCATGGTTTAGAGTAAGTCATGGTTTCTCAGCGATGGTTTAGAGTAGATCACGGTTTCTCAGCGATGGTTTAGAGTAAGTCACGATTTCTCAGCGATGGTTTAGAGTAGATCACGGTTTCTCAGCGATGGTTTAGAGTAACTGATGATTTCTCAGCGATGGTTTAGAGTAAGTCACGATTTCTCAGCGATGGTTTAGAGTAAGTCACGATTTCTCAGCGATGGTTTAGAGTAACTCATGATTTATCAGCGATGGTTTAGAGTAAGTCATGATTTCTCAGCGATGGTTTAGAGTAAGTCATGATTTCTCAGCGATGGTTTAGAGTAAGTCATGGTTTCTCAGCGATGGTTTAGAGTAAGAAATTAAATGGTGCAGCTAATATGCCAGAATAAATTGTTACGGATACCTGGACAGGTATTATGGATTCAATTAACTGAACAATGTTAAAGTTGCTATGGGAGACTATGAAAGGGGAAACCACTCAACTGTAATTTATAAAAACTGCCTTGAACAACCATTACTGTCAGACACTGCAAAACTGCACAAACTCTTTTACTTTCTGCAAAAAGTCCTTGTACCCCAGGGTTGTGAAATATTGCTCAGATTGACTCCAAGTAGCAATTTCTTTTCCTTCACAGTCCATGTAAAATAAATAAGATTCATATTTTTCATGAAAGGGGTATGATGAACTCTGACTGTGTGCACCAATCTTGTGGTTTTAAAGAGGGGCTACATTGTGCTGTCTTTCAAGACAGGCTACATGCTGTGCTATGCTAACTATGCTAACAGTTGCTTGTCCTGGCAGAGGCAGCCTTTCAGCAACGTGTTAATGAGAAGAGACAAACACCCAGCCACAGTCTTGGACTTTTACAATACCAACCAGTCTGGACACACTAGCTTCTGACTATCAGTTATGAATGCAAACTGCAAGTCATGTTGTTGGGTGAGGAATTTGGTAACTTGTTTTGAGCATGCCCTCTGTGACAGATCAGCCTAGGAGTGCAAGGTGTAGTATCTCCTTCCTTTCCTGTTCTCTGAGGACAGATCTGTGCCAAAAATACATCTGAGCTGCCACAGGCAGTAGGACACTGTGTACCTCAAACACCTAGTGTGATCCAGAATAACTATATAAACTCTTCTTAGCTTCTTTTCAGCTATGTAATGCAAGTATATCGGTAAATAGTAGCTTTAACAATTAATCCAGTAATTGGAATTTTAAAAGATCCATCAGTAAAAATAGCAATGAATTCCCCCAATTTTTCATGAGATGAAAGACATTCAGAATGGTTCGATGTTAAATGGTTAACTGTACAAAAAATGTATCGACTTACAGTGGTAGTTATGGAACCAGGGGTCACAATGTCTAGTAATTTTCTTTAATATCCAAAACCACCGGTAAATCTATACCACCAGTAATCTTGTTCAACATTGCTAAAATATAATGATAAAATAGACAAACCTAAAATACTAATAAAAAAACCAAACTGTGCACTTGTGCAGACTACTTTGACTTACCCCCTGCATGAACTCAGTTTAAAGTTTTAGGCCACAATGTAATTTCAAAACTACTGAAAAACTTTAGTACTAAAATACTTTAGGTAGTGTACTTCTAACCATTCTAACCATTTTATTTAATAACTTTGTGATGTAGATTTTAGAGGCATTAGGCTCTTAGACACAAAGTTGCTATCACCAATACTGTGAACAATTCTGACTGTGAATCTTAACTATTTATTTATGCAAACATGGTGGGAAAAAATGGTGGGATTCCCCTTCAACTGACCCCTAACAAAACATGAAAAGTTATCTCACATTTACAGGACAAATATTAATAAGTCTTCAGAACACTACTAAACAAGGATATAAAAACACTGTGTTAAAAATAAATGGGTATAAATTGGGGTGCACCAATATGATACTCAGTGTCAGTATCAGTCCAAAATCACTGGATCGGATATCGGAAGAAAAAAAAAATATATAAGCCCATATGATCCATTAAAATAAACTACCATGTAAATTCTTAACTAAACTTTTTGCGCAGAGTTGCACATTAAATTTACTGTGAATGTCTGAATGGTCCTCTCCAATCAAAAATGCTGCTAAAACGTCTATGAAAAAGAAACAGCAGTATAGCATAACTGAGTCATGCTGTGGACTTTGTATTTCTTCCTTTAGGGGAGTTGAATATTTGTTTCACAGTTTGAGCAGAAATGTAATTCAGATTAAGCAAACCGCATCCAGACAAATGTATTATTATTGGCTTAGTTGTTTAAGAGACAGAACTAGACTGTATCTGATCGGTATCTGTATCGACAGATACTCAAGGTTAAAGTATCTGCATTGGTATCAGACACAAAAAATATTATCCAGCCACCCTAATATAACCGAGTGTGTCCATCAGGATCTTCTTTCTTACTGTAAAATAGATCATTTGAAAAATTTAAATACGAATTATCATCATGCAAATTTAAAACTAATAATTACTGATTAGCAACAGTATATTTCAAATCTGTCAATTTTTTAATCTTAAAAGTGATAGTCTTACTGCAGAATGCCTTACTGCCTTACTGCACAATAAAGAACCCAGCCATCAACATGCACACTGTATGCACTGCCAGTGTAAGACTCTTGTCTTGTAACTCTTGTCTGTAACTCTTGTCTGAGTTACAGAGGAAATGTGTTAATTTGATTTTAGAACACAGGGAATGTGTCATACATCTAGCACAAAAGGATAATACTAACTCAGGACAAATATACTGATTGTAGAACTGAGTCCACTGAGCTGCATTTTGAAGCTGCTTTAGCCTGGTCTTCTGGGCAGCATATATAACATAACATTATCATACATACTTAAAACGTTCTTACACAAAAAGTGAAACAGTGTATCTCCACTTATTAAGCTGGGATTCCAATACAGCACCATAAGGCTGAGGGGATACTCAGATGGATCATGCACAACGAGCCGAGGATCACACAAAGGGGCCCGTGCAGGATTAAGACTTAATGAGAGATCAGTGAGAGAGATGAAATCAAAAATGAAGGGAAAAAAGAATCTGAGATGCATGTCTGGTAGAGCTGCAACACAGGAATGCAAATGGTAGGGTCTGCTTCATCTCCTTTTGATGTGTGCCATGGCAAACACTGGTTCTGTCTGCGCATCACCTGGCACTACTCTCAAGTGCTTGTGCCAAATGTTGGAGGGAGAGAGTGAGTATGTGTGCTAGAATATGCATTGGAGCTGCCATTAATATGCAGTGTCACACCTGGCGAAGCAGAGAGGCCTATCTGAGCTGATCAGGCAATGAGAGTGAAGAGGTTTGGAGTTAGCACTGATGGAAAAACCCTGATAAGGAAATACTCATGTGAGCACAGACAGAGCATGTGCACAAGCAAGCATATACACGTATGTCCTTACATAGACTCACAAGCCAATTGACAACAGTATCGAACCACCGATATCTATCACGACTGCCAATTGGACTACACGTAAGAAATTCTGCAATTAGTATTTTTTTGAACTACAGTAATCATTTTGCCCTGTAATTGTTGATTTCTTTTAGGATGTTTTCTTTCTAATACGCAGCCATGTCCATACCAGTCTGAACAGGTTGTGTGGGTTCAGAACAATCTGTAGCAGTGCAAGGCAGCTACAGCGATCTCTGTTTTTTAACATTTATTAAAGCTACAACAAAAATACTAAACTAAAGCAAGAACTACTAAACCACAGCAAGAACAAAGTTAACTTACAGCAGACACAAAAAGGTGTTAATTTTTAAATTGGCTTCTCTGTACTGTTACCACATAACTTGCTATGCTGAAAAATGGTTAACACAGAAAGGAACCACCGTAATATAAACGAGTTTCTCCATTAGGATCTTCCTTCTTACTGTAAAATAGATCATTTGAAAAATGTAAATATTAATTATCAGCATGCATATTTTAAACTTATAATTCCTGATTAGCGTCAGTACATTTCAAACCTGTCAATTTTTTAATCTTCTTTAACTAAGTAATAGTCTTACTGCAGAATGCCTTACTGCCTTACTGCACAATAAAGGACCCAACCATCAACATGCACACTGTATGTGTGCTACTGCCAGAAATACTAACCTCTTGGTCTTTATTACCAGCTCTTTTTCCAGAAAACATGCTCACCCAGTGCAATAGCGACACGGGAAAGAGGCACACTAAAGCAGCTCTCTTCTAACATCAATCACGGATCCCATTGATAATATTATATTGCACACAATCTCACAACCCTAAGACCACACGTTTCTGGTTCAAGCGTGTGCAATCCTGGTAGGCAAATCCGATGCCTGAAGCTGCAGACAGCAAAAAAAGCCAGACACAGAATCAAATATGACCCCCTGAAGGACTAAGGTCTATATGTGTGTGCGCGCGTGTGTGTGACAAGAAGGATTATGTTGCTGCTGCCACATTGGACTGAAGCCGACCCTTTTGCATTCTTCTCAATTATCAATAATTAAACCCAAAGTGGCTAACCCCAGTCTACTCCCAGCCACCCCCTCCGCAAATACAGCCGTTTAGGGAATATGCTAATGCTCTCCAAGAGAAAAAAGACACTGTAGAAAAGAAAAGGCTATTTGCCCCCAATCACCACAAAACTGGGATTATAAGGCATTACACTTTATTTTCATGCTATTTTGTCATTGGCTGAATGAGTCTGGTTCTGAGTGAGTATGTGACTATGTGTGCGAGTCTGTGTGCTTGCTTGCCAATCCGCATTTGGCACGTGCTCACGAATCTGGATAACAGAGCATGCACACATGTATTTGGGTCTTTGTGTCTGATCATCCATTTTTGCCACAGATTTGCTTTTAATGTACTGCAGGGCTATAAGTGCACCTACTATATGTGTATGTGCATGTATATATCTGAGCAACAGCTGTTCCATAAATAACACAGAAGAAGTACATATATAATTCTCATCATGGCTTGTCCAGCTGACACACATGCTATCACCCACCCCCTCCTCTTTGAAGCTATGGTGATTAGGGGCTTGAACACGCACACAAAGTCCATCATGCTCAAGCAAAACCGAACACATGTTAGATGGATCAGCACATCCCTATCCAATCTGATGCAAATCTCCACAATTAAAGTAAAACTGATTTCCCGGCAGTATCAGGCATCTTTTCCAACAAACAGGCGCACAAGATTACCAGATTTGGTACTGCGGCATTCATTAGCACTATGTGGAATTAGAACCCATCAGATTTCAGCTGCTGAACACAAAGGTCAGTTCTCAATAGTCATATTTCTTAAACCTAAATAGCAGCAAAAACGCATAAAGTAAATAGCATGGGTCAGAGCGACCCAGAATTCTTAGCAGGTATGGTTTCTTTGGTTTTATTTTTCATTTTTATTAAGTCACTCATCCGTTTCATCAAAACTAACAGCGACAACAAAAGGTGAAATTTCATTATCAGCACCAACAGTAAGAATTACATTACATTAGTTCTCTTATAGGAAGCATGGCACTGTAACATACAATACTATGTAGAAGTCAGAGAACACCATTTATTTATTTAAACTCCAGTCAAAACAGTAATCATATACAAATAAATAGGCGCTGTAGGTATGGTTGCATGATTGGTTCTTTTTGTAACATCACTACTTCAAAAAGTTACTTCCCCTGTAAAGTTTCTTGATAGCAAGAAAGGACTGATGTTGGCAAAAAGTGCTGTTCTTTACCAAAAATTTGGTGTCCACGGAAAATAAAAAAAGACACAAATGAATGAAGCTACAAGCTACCAAACTGCAAACCTGCAAACAGGAAAGTGACATATGGAATTCTGCAACAAATCCACCATTCAGGCACAATTCTTGTGTGTAAAAGCCATCCAGCGATAGTGAGCATTCCCCAAAATAAGCCCAGAATCGTTCCTGGTGACATGTTTTAGTCATTCAAACCATCATGTACTTTACTCAAATACTCTCAATACTTCATTATTGATTTTCTATCAGCAGGTTTTTCATGGATACCTATAAATCTGAGAGACTTCAATATACACTGACACTGTTAGCTAACTGATATCTTGGTTGGGCTCATAGTGGAAATAACACAATATAAGTCACTGTGGTGAAGGTGTTAATAATAGGCTACATTTCTCTGCTGAGGGGAGTGTGAGGACCCAGCTGTTCTCAAAACAAAGTCCACTGCTCAGAGCGCAACACAAGACCAGGTTTAGCATGGATGAGCAGAGCTCACACAGCCCCGACTCCCTCAGCATCCCACATGCACGGGTGCACACGCATAGGTTTACACATACATACACACACACACACACACACACACACACACACACACACAATGAAGACTGATTAAACCAACTGTGGGCAGCGCTGGAGCTCTCTCACACTCTTGGAGCGACAGATGGGTTAGTGAGGAAAGAACGAATGGAGGAATGGGAAGAAGTGGAAGGAGTAGGAGAAAGAATAGGCCATGTATGAGAACCAGCCAAATGTATGAGCCAAGGACCAATACACCAAGCTCAGAGCACTCCAGCTCAGAGCCATGGAGACAGAGCACAAACAAAACACACATACACCCGCACACACACACGCATCAAGCAGATGGAACCACAGAAGCTGTGTAACCAACCAATGTCAGGCTTTTCCAGGCTGGAGGCAGCTGACCATTAGCAGGTGTGTGGTGGGGGGTATGCTATACACACACAATGACAGAATAATTCCAGTTCACTTTATAAAGCGTCCCAACTGGAATTACTCCTGAAGTGTTTATACAGCATCATTTTGTGTCCCACTCAAATCCTCCCTGTATGCCCCTCCCACCTCCAGACTAAAGCACACCAGTGGGGTTGGCTGGTGAGGAGTGTGATGGAGAAAGAGTTGTGTATCTGGGTCACTAGAGGCCATGCATCCCAAGTCCGCCACCAACAAAGAGGAAGCAAATTGTTTCCTGTCTCTCTGTCCTTTTCTCCTTCTTTCAATCTCACTTTCTCTTTCTCTCTTTTACTGAAGAAGTGCTGCCTTTGGCTTCACATCACCAGAACCCAGCATGCCTCTTAACCACACAGGAAAAGACTACGAATGCGCTAGTCCCACTTTTTCTCTCCAGATAATTCTGAACTCAGGGCATCGGCCGATACTGAGAAATTATCTAATAGCATGGTAGTGTTATTCAATGTTCTTAGGTTTAAATCTGTACAGATAAATACATGGAAAGCAAAGTGTATAGATACACTATTGGATTGACCATGTCTGTCTGATACCTGATACCTAAATGTTAAGGGTATGTCACTTATCTAATGCTTCTATCCTAACCTTTTTTTTAGATCACAGGTGGCACAAAAAACTTAGCAGCCCAGAGAGGAATGCACTTGAAAGTATGTTTTATTATTAAAAGATTACCAATAGCAATCAGTATTGTCGTATTCAGTACAAGCTAGTGAGTATAAGCTAGTGAATTTTCTGAGCATATTGTGGATACCATCAGTACTTACAGAGCCCTGGCTGATGACATATTAAATTAGAAAGTGAGCATAATTTGGTCTGTGTAACTTGATTTAGTGAAGCACAATTTCTAAAACACTGAAATCATTGTAGTTGTATGTTTATTATAATTGTTATTGTCATGGGATTTTTTTTAACTGTGGCACTACATGTTATATTCTGCCTTTTACAACAGGGTTAAATCTCAGAAAAAGCAAATATCGTGATGCACAGTGTACATCATGACAATGAGGTCACTTTTTTGCCACCCACCCCTACTTCTCAGTAGAACTTAAGCTTTTTGGGAAAGTATCTAATTGTGAATCTGATTAACATTGCAACTGCAATTTGAATAGCGATGATTTTTTGCCAAGAGGACCAGAATATGTACCTTTTCTTGCCTGAGGCTTGACTAATGAAGGAAGTGTGCAAGCAAGCAGTGCAGCATACTGTAGTTGTGATGTTATGATGAAGAAAATGGAGGTTTGGTTTCCCCTTACAGGTCCAACTTATCTTTAGTCGGTTTACAAGCTCTGTGTTATTATGTTAAATCTCCCTCTTAAAACCGAACTGAATTGAATTGAACTAAACTTTAGACCATCATTTTAAAAATGTTTCTTGTGATTTGAAAACAACACTCTCATAAAGCGCAATTTCAATGCCAGAATGATTAACCTTGCTAATGCATTCTTCGTGAAGCACTTACATTAAAGCATTTTTTACTTTAACTCCACTACATTTCAAAGTTAAATATCTTACTTTTTGCTCCACTGCATTATGCAAAATCTGTCGCTCCTTTTGGCTTTTGTGTGCCTAAAAAGTAATGTGTAACACACCAATCAGGGTACAGCATGCACGTTGTTTTGAGCTTGTTTTGACTTGTTGGACAGAGTTAGGTTCTACATAATGGGAACTGTTCTCATTCAGTGTTTTGTGCTTATGATCATTGTAATGGACATCAGTGTCAGACTAATTAATGCCATTTTATGAAAAGATTGGTCTACCAAGAGTCTTTTCACCTAAAATGAGTCAACTAAGCAAGAGTCCTATTACAAAGATGATAATAGGACATTATGGGACTTAATAAATGACGCTACTTATACTTTTCATACTTAAGTACATTTGAAGGTGAATACTGTAGTACATTTACTCAAAGTAAGGGTCTAAAGGGAGGAACTTCTACTTTTACTGGAGGAATATTTTATTTAGTCCTGGTAAAACACAAAATCGGCATTTCATTGAATTGTTAGCGTGTATATTTCTCCCATCCTCACATAATCAAGCATAACAAATACCTGAACTGTGATTTCATTTCCATAGACTGGACCTTGCACCTCCCACAGTTAACCGAGTCCTCAACTACAATATGCACATCCCTAGGCATCACTAGTAAACACTGAAGGGGCGGCTGCAGTGATCTAAGTATATGATGGAGGGGAAAAAGGGAAGGAGGGAAAGAAGGAGTAGATTGTGTGGAATGAGTCATGATGAAGCACTATAGGACAGAGTCAGAGAAGCAGAGAAAACCCTCCACCGTGGAGTCAGTCACGCTCATCACTCCTACATTCCTCCATCCTCCCACCACTCCTCTCTGACCCAGAGCCATTCTAATGGCGCCCCAGTAAACGTCATATGCCTTGTGTGCTACCCTGTTTAAAATAGAACACGTCCGCTTTCAACACACACCTGCAGCACACACGAGTATTCCTCGTCACGTTTCCTCACTACCACCTATCAGCCCACTCTGCTCTCTTTATGCTTTATGCCTTCTTTCACCCTCCCTCCATTGCTTTCACTAATGCTAATTTTCACAAATCACCTGTGACACAGAAGTGAAACAGACAGAGAGAACAAGACACAGAACAGAGTGTGTATCTGTGTACATGCATGCTCAAAACATTAGTGTAGCAATCATACTCTAAATATTGGCACAGTGAAAGAATGCTATGCAGTGAAGTGAAATCTAATTATTTTCTCATTAGCCTTCTACTTGACTGTGCTCCTATAACATCAGCTCATTACGACACATCTGTCTGCTGCCTGCTTGAAACACCTTTCCCTGACACAAACAATTGCCACTACTGTATATACAAACCATTTTCAAAGAGCTAATTAGCACAAAAGCATCAAATATAATTATAGTAGCACAGTAACACACACACACACACACACACACACAAACACACACCCTTCACAACCAGTGTAGGGACTATTACAGTTCCTCATGTATGCATATTTCAGTAATCTCCACAGTGCTGACTCACTTTGCTGGACAGTGTTAAGAAGCATGTTCTGTCATGCATACACTTCCTCAAATGACTTTTAGAAACTCACACTGCACCTTTGCTTACTAAACTACAATCAGTACAGTACTTCTCACAGGTCTTAAACAAACATGGGGGAGCACCACAGGGGAAGTGAGGAAGGGTTTTACAACCCCAAATCTGAAAAGGTTGGAAAAGAAAGTGTTTCTTACATTTACTTTGACCTTTATGTCATTGCAGACAGTATGAACCCAAGATATGTAATGGTTTGTCTGGTCAACTTCATTCCATTTGTTAATATACATCCATTCCTGCACTTCAGGCCTGCAAGTTGAGACAGGGCAGTTTAGGACTAGTAATGAGGTAGAAGAAAAACTAAATAATGATGTGAAGTTTAAATAGGTGAGATCAACAGGTGACTAATCATGACTGGGTACAAAAGCAGAAAGGCTTTTTGGAGAGTCTTTGAGGAGCAAAAAAAGGCAGAGGATGGACTTAAGCTGAACACCCGTGATATCTGATCCCTCAGGCTGCACTGCATCAAGAACTGTCTTTTAACAATAGCCGATTTAACCACACAGGTGAGGGAGTAGTTTGACAAACCCTTATCAGTCACTACAACTTTGTTACATTGACAAACGCCACTTAAAACTTTACTGTGGAAAACAGAAGCCTTATGTTAACCATGTCCAGAAACAGCATCAACTTCTCTGAACTTGGAGGCGTCTGGAATGGACCATCACACGGTGAAAATATGTATTGTGGTCAGACGAATCAGTATTCCTGATCTTTTTTGGAAGAAATGAATGATGTGTGCTCCAGACCAAAGACTATCTGGACTGTTATCTGCAAGTCCAAAAGCCAGGGTCTGTCATGGTATGGGGTCAGTGTGTCAGTGCCTTTGGCAAAGGTAATTTAGACTTCTGTGATGCAGCATTAATGCAGAAAAGTACATTGAGATCTTAGGACAACATAAGTTGTACAGCAAACATTTCACAAATGTTAAGCACATTTGCAAAAAAAAAAAAGAAAAAAAAGAATTAAGCTGTCTTTTCATCCATTACAGTTATTCAAAGAAGCTTTAAATGACATAGGCTACCATCTTTCAGTCATCTTTTTAATGGGTATGTTTGCAGCTCAGAGATGCCAGGCTAGATGAGCAATGGCCCACCCAATGAGGGCTGAAATCTCTGTGCCATCCCAAGGACATCCACCTTGCCTCTGAAAAGGTGAACTCATTAGACAACTCTGGGAGACATTTTTCAAATGAACTTTGGACATTCGGGCATTTCAGAATGTCGACAGCAACCTTCAAAAAGCCATGAAGGGAGCATCTGCAGGGCCAATTGTTTCCAGTCACTCAACTCATGCTAACTGATAAGAGAATCACCATTGCTTTATAGCTGACCACTTGGTCAGGGTATTGGGTAAATTATTTGGCGCAAGTGTTACAGTTCACCATTAATACGTTTAGATTCTGCCTTTTTCCACCTCGTCTTAGTGTAAAACTCTTATTGCGATATTTGTGTATTTTTATGAATTTCAGGCCTTTTTGCCTTTTCAAAATTCAGAAAAAAACAATACTACAACTATGTAGCTTATTTGGGTATTTCAATAAAGCACATCTTTCATTTTTAAATTTAAAGCACCTCATGGACATGGCAAGAGTGAAGTCATAGAAATAACCACAGGGAGGACTGATACTTTGTATCAGTGACACTGTGTACAATTTCATGTTTATTCATAAAGATATTAAATATTTTCTCTTGGGAATATACCTGAGGGGACACCCAAGTATAGTCCATGTGTGCAAAATGCTGTTGTATGAACATGCTCTCCTGCTTGTAATTTATAGCAATGAAAAAATGACATGTGAGATTCAGTTTTAATTTTAATATTCAGGTATCTGTAATAGTTCATTCCACTGAAATGCAAAACACATCTTCAGGCCTCAGCCCTGGTGTTGGGGCAGTTAGGGGAAAATTTGATGAATTAAAAGACTTACAAGAGTTAACAGGGTACAATATTAGATGGTGATAATGTCTTGTTCATCTGCTACACAAAAGAATATTTTCCTCAGTGAACAGTGTGCCAACATGGTAGTTTCTCAGAAATATCTTTACACTATTTTGAGACCTAAGTAACATCAGCTTAAGCAGTTAGCCTAGCTAGCAAACATGTCCCAGAGCTGGCCATGCAAAATGTGTACTGTTCTCCATCTTTCTGTACAGCAATGCAACAAATACACAAAGTAATTTCTGTGTTTGGCGACTGCCACATCAAGCGGTTCAATGAGCACTTGAGTACCTGTGCACATCCCTACTTTATAGTTTTTTATTTTTGTAAAATTTTTCCACACCATTACATCAGCCAAAGGGCACCCACCTGTCTACATGCATGCCCCTTAGTCTGATCTCCTGGCACACTGCGTTTGATTGTGTCACAGTTCTGTATCTCTGTGACTCACAGGCAGTGACAATTGTAGAGTCATACTATTGTTGTTGGACACTGTGTGTGTGTGTGTGTGTGTGTGCGTGTGTGTGTGTGTGTGTGTGTGTTTGTGTAGTCTAGTCTCAATTGCCCTCAACCCAAAGGGTCTCATTAGTGTCTAGCCCGTCTGTGTGTGTTGACACTAGGGTTACACCCAGCAGGAAGTTGGAAAAATAATGAAGAGACTGTGTGGCCCACTAGGCCCAGCCATTGACTTCCTGGCCCAGCACCAGCTTGTGGTCTCACTGCCCATCGACACCCCTTACACTACAGTCCACAATCAATGGTCATTTGCTCCACACTGAAATAAAGGCCAGGTTGGATTAACATTCATAATGTCTCAGGCTTTAAGAACCCTACTGAGGGGAACTTCATGTCACAGAAAGTCTTTAAACAAATGGTGTGGTCTCTCATTGAAGATCTTTCACTAACTCCCTATTTCCCTGCAGTGGTGTTATCACACTCTTGCAGTCTTAAGTCTTTCTACAGAATCATTGACTTTCTTTTAACACGCACAAGCCAGTGAGGCACCTGTGAATTCTTTCTTACCCCCAGGCCATCGCTGACAGTTTAATATGTCAGGAAATAAAGGCATTCGCTGACCATTTATTACTTTACTCAGTCAAGCCTCGCCTATTCACCTGAACACATTAGTTTCTCTCTTTCTCACCCCCTCAACTGCTCTTTCTCAAGAGAGGTAGTTGACTAAAAGTGCAATAAGGAATCTGACACATCGCTTAACACCACAGTTCAAACCGGCTGCTGACTCATTGCCCCAGTTTTCAGCCATACAGAAGCCAGACAATAATCTTAAGAAAAAAAGAAAATATTATAAAGAGATTCTAGGAACTGGAATTGCAGATCACAACAAAGCAAAAACATAAATACATGTAAAAATACAATAAAGTGTACTGTGAGTAACTACAAAATTTAAAGATAAAAACTCAAACCTAAAAAAGAAACAAACTGAAGAAAAGCTCTATTTACTTTCCTCAAACACTACCCAGAGGATACCAGCAATGACACACAAATTCAAAAAGTCTGTAGGCATCCTGAGAACATTTTGTAGCTTAAGGAGAAACAAGCCTGCATACTACAGCAGCTAAGTCAATTACATAGGCATGTTTCCTGTTGCAGAACCAGTAATCTTGTTTCACATCATCTCTACAGCAAACACATAAGGGATAGTGTTATCTATTGATCCGAGTCTCAAGGCATTGTTGCATAAATTTCACTGAGCTTACTGAGAACATGGCTCACACAGGCATCACATTTAAATAAACACCTCTTCTTCTTCTAGCACATCCCCTTAGCCAGCATGCACTCGCATCCAACACACACACACACCCACAACCTGCTGCGTTTACCATGTAGGTGTCGTGGGAATGAAGGGGATCAATCTCATTATAAAAACACTGACTGTACAGATCCCAGAGTCAGACATCATTCGGGTTACAGCTTCCTCTAGCCTCTAGTCACTGCGGTGGGTAATTCAATAAGTGGTTTGTAAGCCTTTGCATTAATTTAATTTAATTAGCCCACCATGCCTCTTCATATCACACAATCCCCTGGGTCAAAATCCTCCATCTGTCCGCAAACAGAGGTAGCTCGTACAGTATTCAGTCATTCCATCAGTTCTGCTGCACCACGTACAAGTCACAAAGTCAGGCCTCCAAATAAAGGTAACACAACAATACAGATGTCATAGTCCAATTTAAAAAATCCTTAATATGCTCATTCAGTTGTATGCAAAATGTGAAAGTCCCTTGTCAAAATGTTTGGCTGTGATAAGTTAATCATATTAGAGACAAAATACAATGATAACAAAACAATGATGATAAAAATTCTAAAAGAAATATGTGAATTATTATTCTGTATTATTTCTCATCATTCTTGGTCATTATTCAAATTGAAGCAAATGTGTGAAATTGACCATGTTAAGGCAACTGTACAAAAAGCTCAATTTTTTGTCTTTAATTAAAACACTTGTTCAGATGACACACAAACCTATGCAGTCAATGGCAGCTTGAGGGAAAACTGTCATTAAAGCTAAGGGGAAAGATATCACATACTAAGCAATATTGAAATTCATGTAAACATTCAAAGATTCTACTTTTCACTCAAATTGTTATGCTGGCATTGCTTTAAATTGGAAAGAAATCCAAAACAAAAGAATTTTCAGCAGTGGTCCCTCACTTCTAAAACTCCAGTGTATATACACAATACAAAAATGTGCCATAACTTTTACACAGGTCACATTTTATATTTCATTTTTGTTGTGTGTATATAGTCATATTCAAATGGAAAGTAAATTCATTTTGGATACCTAATGTTATCCGTCATGTACTCCATTACACTTTAAAAAGAATTTACTTCCTAGCTCCAAAAATAAAATAAACTAAATATACAAATAATTTACAAAATAATAAAAACAAATTAAAAAATGAGGAAAATCCATCAGGTCCACAATTCAGCTTTTCTAATCTCCTCTGATGGACAGATAAGAGAAGCTTCATCAGTGAGGTCAATGAGCTCGTTTCCTTAAATTAATGTCACATTGCAAGAAGTCTGACTGGTTTTCCTCTCTCATTTGTACTGAGATGAAGGGCTCGCGTTTCATCTGCTTTCCAAAGCAAGCGTCATCTTCTGTCAGCTCTCGTTCACACTGCATCCTCACATCCATGAACATCCTCTACTGCACTCTACCTCAAAGTCACTTGCTGAGGTATGCATGGCAGCTTTTTTGAAATCAATACACAGCAAGTGTGGGGACAAGGCACTCAGAAAGCTGAAAGCTTGAATCATTTACTATAATTACATCAACCCATAGAAAAAAAGACTAAAAGTGAATAAGCTGCAATAAGATTCCGCACTGTCTGACAGAAAGATTTTTTGCAATCTTTAATATTTATGAGCAGTAGGGGAAGCAGGAGGGAAAATAATTAATCAGAGTAACTGTGATGAATTTTAATTAGTGTAGGAGCTCTCTCTCATTTGCTAAGTCCACATCTTTGCCCATGGAAGAACAAAAAAGTAAATGGTGAATAAAACGACAATTAGTTAAGAGCTCTTTACTCACAGCTTTATTTTTTCAAGCCACGCTCAACAAACACTATCTTTTGTATGCGAATATCTCTTTTCATGTTACACGCAAAATTCAGCGCCATTGCAGCCCGATACAATAAAAAACACAGAAGATAAAAGTTTGCTGTGTTGAAGATCTACAGGAAGTAACCAACGCTGTTAGAAGTCACTGGTTTGTAATCATGTGATGAAGTGGGATGATTGATTATGTTCCTGGGGGTACAGGGTCTAGGCAACAATATTTCCTGGATCAATGCTGAATGGGAAAGGGAATGAAAGCCAGAGACAACAACTTAATAAAGAAAGCCCAATTTTTAATAGATCTACTTTCCAAACTACCCCTGGGGACAAACTACGTGTCTTTGTTAAGATGTCTGTTTGGCACTTGGGTTGCATCAATAAAGCAATTTTCATACTCAAGAAATATGAGGACGATCGACCATTTGCAAAAACATCTGAAAAAATCCCACCTCTCTTAGTTACCCTTGCTATATCCATCAAAATCCCAGCTTCTGTAACATTTGTGCTAACAAAATATAAGGTCATTCAGTACAAAGAAAAAAACAGAAGCACACAAAGGAGTACATTTTTCATTCAATATGTTGCAGAAGGTTCATTGTAGTCATACATGTTTGAGATTTTAAATACAGGCATGTAGGCCAGTTTAGAACAGGGTTCAACATTAACAACAGCATGTGCCAAGTTTAACATGATGGCGGGATAGCAGCAGTGAAAATCATTTGATGGTATTCGGAAATGGGATGTTTTTTTTTCTTTTTTTCAGGGACAATCTACAGCTGCATACAGGTAAATGTAGTCAACTGAATTGTTTGATGGTACTCATCTGGGACATGACATGATTCAAAATGTCAGAGGAACTAAAATGACTAAAAACATTATTCTTTCATAAAATTTCCTTCTTTTGTAGCCTTATCAAAGCAAGTGAGGTGCAGTGTATTGCACACGTTTTTTCAGCACACTTTAATTTTATCTTTACACACAATGTTGTAATCACAAACGTGAGCGCTGCACAGTCCTGTCTAATCAGTTCAATTTATCAAGCTAACTGTCAGCAACTAAGTTAAGAACAGCTGACTAGTTATCTAACTAATGTTATTAACTGATTATTTCTGCAATTCTATTATTAGACATTATGCTATTTAATTAGCTTACCGTTGGCCTAGCATAATACTGCCAGTTTTGGCAGTGACCTGTGAGTTTTATGCAATAATGCAAAACAATTAAACAAAGAAATCATGAAACAAAAAATAATACCACCTTGCATATGATTAAGGTGTCAGGCATTATACATTCCACAGCACATTAAGTTTTTAGTCCACCACTGTTCTCAATGCAGGTTTGTTTTGATGATTTTTGTCATTCCTTTGCTTGACTGAGGAAGAAACTTTTAGAGAACATTGTGACTGAGTGGCACGTCACCCAAATTATTCAACTGAACACTGTGCAATGTATTATTACACCGGCTTAAGACATGGTGGAAGGCATGTTCATTAAAGGCAAATGCAAAGGCAACCTGTTATCCCTTCTGGGTTCTCATGTGAAAAAGCCATGAAACACCTTTTACTGTTTTATTTAATTGTTTACTGTTACTGTGTTTGTTAGTAAAAGAACAGATATATTATTATAATTGAAATCTGATGAAAAGCTCAAGTGTATATAAAAATGTACATAACAAAAGTGGGAATGTGTTAAAGAATGAAAAACACATGGGCACTATTAAATGGATCTCCACACATTTATATGCAAAGCCACACAAAGACATATGCACACATGCTTGCTTAGTTTCACTGGCTGACAGCTCTGCCTATGTGTCTTCATTCTTTCACCTTACTACAAGTTTCAGCTGTTTTAACAGACGGAAAAAAATCTTCTGACATCGAACACCATATTGTGGAAATCAAAACATTATCTCTTGTGCTATAGAAGGTCATGTTGGGTGAGGGTTGAAATGAAGGGAGAGATTAGTGACTGGCGGCCAGAATTCTGCCTTACTCTGCACTCTTCTATTCAATGTGAGCTTCTAAAGATGGGATGGAATGGTGTTATCTGTACAGGCTTTGGAAGACACTGAGCTCACCCGGTGCGGATGTTCATGTTCTCTCAAATGCGTGCGCGCACACACACACACACACACACACACACACACACACACACACACACACACATATATATACACATACACAATGAGGCCCTGCCAACCTCTAATGCGTGGTAATGACAGGATTTACAGCATGCAGCCATTAAGGGTCATTTCAAACAGTACTCGACCCGGCTCGGCTGCTGGCTGACTCCAACACAAGTCAGTGCTCACCTAGCTCAGCAGGAGCTGTATTCTCTGTAATTCACTGTGTGGACTTTCAAGCATCATGCAATACTTACATATTGCCTTTCCCAAAAGCAGCATTTGAAGATCTGCATTGTAAAGCTATTCTTATGACCTTTAAGGTCAAGTCAAATACAATAAGTGCCGGCTGTCATTTTATATTTGTACGTTTAAATAGGTCTGTCCATCCAAACTAACATATCAAACTAACATATTTTATTTGTCTATGCATCATGATAACACTTTTTGCCATGTTGTACACCCCTAGTAATCCCTACTGTGCAATACTTGGTCTTTGGTTCTGAGGCAACTGACAGCCTCTTGCACCACTCATGAAATTGATTTAAACCATAGGTTGCTCCTCTATTTGTTAATCAGCATGTTTCCCAGTGTGCAACTGCCATTCATATCACAGTAAGAAGAGAGAGGGACAAGAGGGAAAAAGGGAGAAAGAGGAATTGATCGAAAAGGCACAGAGGAGGAGGGGGAGGAAGAGAGAAGAGAAAGAGAGAGAAATAGAAGGGGAGAGAGAGAGAGAGAAAGAAAGACAGAGAGAGAAAGCTCTGAAGCATAGAGCTGAATCATGCTAGGCTGTAAGATATTCTTCATTGCTCTGGCTGCTGTCCCACAATCCGCCTCACTGTTCTGAGAAACACACACACACGCACGCGCGCGCGCACACACACACACACACACACACACACACACACACACACACACACAAAAAACACTCTCTCACTCACACAGCCAGGCCTAGCGAGACCAATCAAAGGATGCTAAATGGTGCTTACGGATTGTGTGCAGGATTTTGTGACAGCAACAAAGACATCAGAGATGGATGAACTGGCCTGCTTATTCAATGCAAATGCACCCTCTGCCCACACACACACAAATAAAATAGCTCTTGCCCTATCACCTCTCAAGGAAGAATCTGACAGATCCAAACACCATGAATAAGAAAAGAAACGTGAACAGAGGAAAGGCCTCTGCTTTAAGTCCTGCATAATCGGATCACCTGCACTACCCTGCACTACTACAGTTTGAGGATTATATAAGATCAATAAGCAAGTACATAGTCTCTGAGGAAAATCCACTCTTACTTGCAATATACAGTCTTACACAGGGGTATGAAAAGGTGCAGTTATAAAAGTAGGAATGTATGAATCTCAGTGTTGAGAGTTCTGAGTAGATATTCCTCATGTACATAAATGCTGTAATCAACGATGGCAGAAGTCAAATCTAAACTTTACCCAGAAGCTGTTTTTCATTTTTAAACAAATATGTGTCGAAGCTGATATGATTTCAATGTGATTGTGCATCTCTAACACAGAGTTGGGACATGGGTATAGGGATGGGCTATTGTAAGGGTTCTTAATGTTAATGTCTAAAGTGAAAGGTATCCACTGCAATGAATGAAGTCAGAGTTATTTAAAAGCTGGGGTAATACATTATTTAAGTTTTTCCAAAATAAATGCTTTACTTATACACTCGATTAAGTTCAATTAAGTAAGTCTAGATGTCTAAATGGTGCAGTGCAACCAATAAAGCAGGAAAGAAAACATGAACAACGGAAGAGGCCTCTGCTTTCAGGCCAAGTTTTGAAGTCTATAATCTGATCAGCTGCACTACTCAGCATTTCAGCACTTCTGAGGATAATTTAAGCAGATCAACAGGTACTGCATTAATTTTGTATTCAGCTTTAGTTCCCACACAAAACAATCATCAGCAACAATACAGAATAAACAGGCATCACTTTGTGGACACATTACAAAAAAAGAAGGAAAAAAAAACAAAACAGATATTGCCACAAACAAGCACAAGCTCAGAAAAAAACATGCATAAGTGAAATATAAACACACAAACACAAGCTGAAACTCAAGTCAGCTGTGTGCATTGCGTGCTGGGAACTTGGGGCCTCACACTAATCTTGCATGGAGACAAGGCTATTGAGGAAGTGTCAGTGTGCTTGCAAACAGGAGGAACGTTTACACAGGCACAAAAATATAAAAAGGAGGGAGGAGAGGCAGGAGGGGGCCTCAGGAGAGAGAAAGAGTAAGAGAGAGAGGGAGAGAGAGAACAGACCCTTGGAACAGCTGAAGAAGACAGCAAGTGAAGAGGAGGAGTGAGACACTAAGGATGAAGAAAGGCATGAAGCAGGCTTCTGTAGGAGAAAAACAGCCCCACAAGCTCCCCATCTTTCAGAAGCACACTGTCTGTGTTCATAGGACATTTCATTGTTCATGTCTTGCATTGTCTTGACTTAATCAATAGAAGCATACATAGGACTTCAGCTTCATTTTCCTTCATCAGAAAACCATCCCCCCCATTAAAAGTGCACAGGATGTCAAATGGGTGTGGCTGTGATAAGCGAACAGAAATAAAAATAAAAACCGGAATAAACACATTTATTCAAATACATTACTTTGCAGACAAAGGTGTGGAACAATACCCTAAGGGGGCAGTCAGAGGGAGTGGCCAGTTAATCAGCTCATTTAACACACCTGTTGCATCTTCCCTTATCTTTAACACCCCTGGTTTAACATCAGAGAACTATAACTAGTCAAAATCTGCTAATACCAGCGAGTAAACTTGTGTTTGGATCATGGAAAGTAACCTAAAAGGAAAAAAGTAAAAGGCCCAATACTGCATCTGTGTTGTTTTCAGGTGAGGGAAAATAAATTACTTAGGTTTTCTCCACCATTTTATGTTACCAATGAAACTAAAATGCTCTCATAATTGATAACCAGGACAGCACATCAAAGAAAATGACACGCCGCCACAAGCATGATGATGGGCATGTGTACAATCGCACTGACCTTAGGATGAGGACATGCAGTAGGTTTACTGATTTGTTCTACTAAACCACTTCACACACACAGACATAGACACACAGACACACACATCATAAAGACTGCTACTGATCATAGTGCTACTATTGACTAATAATATTGATGTAATGCTTTTACAGACTAAAAAGTAGGTATTACTGTCGGCATTACTGTATGTTTTCTGTATTAATGTGTAAGCATATATTAGGGGTGCACCAATAATTACTTTTTATGATCACTTACAGCCAAATTGTCTAGCTGATGTCAGTTCATTTCATCACCAAGAAAACATACTTCTTTCATATTCACCATTATTTTACCATTACCAACATTACATATAATACAAATCCAGAACACATACATAAGCTAGTTATTTAACATCTAAAATAAACACAAACATATATTTCTGTTGTATGCATCATAACCCTTGGTTCCCATCACTACCACTGTAAATAGTTGGTCATTTTCTCTACAATGCACCATTTCACACAAAAGCACACTGCCTGCCCAAATCTGATTTTTGGCATATCTGAATTGTATCCAGATTGTTTTTTGATCGTCTGGACAAGTAAAAACCACATAAAATCTGGTTTTCACAAACTGGATCCAAACCACATTTGAAGATGGTTTAAAAATGTGATTTTAATAAACCACTGGTGTAGGTGTAGGTGTAGCTGCAGCATTAAAAAACACCACGAGTGTACTTATTTAGCTTATGTTATTTACATAAGCAATAACGGTAACCTTTCCTGATTCCACTCGTTCAAGCTTAATATTTACATATGCATACGCATGCATATGTCAGTGTGCTAATGCTCTAGCTACAAGCTAATATGCTAGCCCTTAGCTAATACAATACCCACATATTAACAATGGAATAATACGTTAAGCTGCAATAGTATCTGACATAACATGATGTGTGGTATTGTTACTTTCTTAGTGTTTATGAGTAAAAGAGTACCTGTTTCGTGATCACCTCGCAGTGAGCATGATGAAGAAATCATTCATTTTTCTCTCTGCAGACATCAGTCAAGGAAAGCAGGCAAAAATGACAACTTTGGAGTTATTTAGCATCCTCACCTCAACCTGAGCTCTTGCACAAAGAAAACTAATAGTCTCTGCTGAGCTACTGGGATAGAGGAGATCTTCCCACAGCAGGCTCAGGCTAAGCCACACTGAAAGGACACTGATAACTAATGAGTAGGATGTTAAAGCATTTTCTGCCGTTTTTTCACTTCAGAGCAATAATACCCTTCACACACACGCACCGGAGAGTCTGGTATTTAAGTACTAGCCATGAATAAAACATTCGGCTAACACACATTGATCGCAAAGATGCATGAGCTGTGATTTGGAATAAATTCAGGTGACAAACAGACATGAGAGAATGGATTATGGATAAATAAATAAATATGATGTTATTATTTTTCTCTAATCTGGGGAGGGATTAGACGCTGATACCTTGCCAGGCACAGGGGCAGATCAAACAGAACTGGGATTAACTTCACTAGAACCGTGCAACTGGGGGAAAAAAAATCTCAGTTTCTCCTGACATACAGGTATACAGGTATAGACCTCCAGACCTTCTTTGTCACTGTTGTGCTGTCTGCTCCCAAATGAACCTTGCCTACCTTGATAAGTTAGGGAAAAAAGCTTGTCAGCGAGGGAATGCAGGGGTGAGGGAAGAGAGCGGAGAATGAAACAAAATGAAGGTTTTATCAGCAGCTCCAATGCCTTTCACAAATGGCTGGTAAGTGTGCTGGAGGCACTGTCTGTGTTCGTCTCTCTTACTCCCCTTGCATCCCCCCAGGCACCAGCACAAAGACCCAGGCTGCCATAAGAGGAGGTATCTCATTACGACAAGAATGAACTATAAAACCTATGAAATCATTCTTCCCGTTCACACAAGCCCACACTTGCTCTCTCACTCTCTACCTTTCTCTCTTACTCAGACATGGCATGCATAAATTCTGATTACAATAAATCACCCTAACAGCCAAATGCAAATCAATAACTGGTCAGTGAGAGAGTCAGTCACATGCTCTCAGAGATGGCTGGATTTATCCTGGCTTTGTATTGTGTACCTAAGTGTGTGTGTGTGTGCGCGTGTGTGTGTGTGTGTGTGTTTTAGCGTAGGAGGAGCAGAACGGCATAGTACTTCTGATGATAAATGTGCCCTCATTCAAAGAAGGCATAATGTGGTCACAGTTTCTTTTTAAGGATGTGCATGTTGTGTTTCTGAGGCACTATACCCACAGCGTTCTAACTCCATAGCTAAAAGATGATTTTGAGGACTGTATGGTTAATGTTAATGTTCACGAACCCTACATGAAACATGCATATGCAGAAAATAGATAGAGACAGTAAATCTGTACACAGCCTCCAGACTGTAGGAATAATAGCAATGTAACTCACTGTGATTTTCTTTGCTATGATATATTTCTCTGGAAATCATTAATTAGGCCATTTCATACAGAATTAGACATTTATTTTTACTTCATTTGACAGCCAAACAGCTAAACTCTCATATGGTTAAATAAACATGCAAACACAATCAAAAGCAGCCAGAGAGACTGAAGAGACAATTGGAGATCAGAGTAAACAAAGTATCTGACAGTGTAGTGTCATCCGCAAGGTGAAACTGAGGGGCAAATGTATCTTTGTCAAAGCATTTTCTACAGCTGCTATGTAAACTACATTTTGAATGTGTATGTGCAAGTTTTGGTATTTGGAGACCTCTCTGGTGAAATAGTAATTGAACAAACAAGTGAAAAACAGAAATATGTTTCAGCCATTGGTGCATTGTTGTTATGTTCATTAGCTACCTGTCCTTAAATGATCGAACTGGAAGCAGCAGCTTCAACATGATTAGCAAGAAGTTAGAATAGAATTAGATTTATGTCCTGCGATGCAAGTATTGCACATGCGCACATTGCAATCACGATGCTGAAATGAGATATTGCACAGCCCTAGTCACTTGTCTTACACAGTGCAGCTTCAAGTATGTTGTATACCAGATGCAGCAGCTTTAATGTGTATTTTTTACAATCAGAACAAACAGCTAATTACAGTTTAGCACTTTTGTTTTTATTCTGCTGACTAACACTCAGACAGGATGGGTTCCCAGCTTTATTTAGCCACATTCCTCCAAACATAAAAAAGCAACAGTTTATACTTGTAAATCAGTGTGGGCACATGACAATATCCACACATAAATAATATACATTAAGAAAAATTTCCACTGATCAGCCATCACATCACACACGTTTAATATCCTTATTTTCGCTTCTTTAGTTTACTGTCGGAGCCATGAGTCTAGCAATGCTGCCAAATGCTGACAGTCAGTAGTTACTTAACTCTGCATCCAAACCTGCACCTTCCTTAAGTTAAACAAACTTGTCTATGTACTTTAGTACACAATATGAAAACAGACAAAACTTCAAAATGTAGCGAAATGCTGTGGGCAGAAACTTTTCAACGCCTGCTGATATCACAAAGGTATATGGACTACAGATTATTTATTATTTTTTTATATCATGGACAACAAAAACTGCAAACATAATCCAGCTCTTATATGCATGCAAGAAGTTTTATTCATTTGTTATACAGTTACATTGTGCTCTAAACCATCAACAAGTTTGTGTGACCATAATGAAGACCTGGATGTGGTTTGTGTGGGTTAAGGGAGGTTTTTGGAAGATGTTTTATGTAATATTAGCTGCGTAACTCCAGCCCTAACTAAAGAAACAAAATGTGGAGATCAAACATGTTTTGGCCGATCAACAACATGTGGGGTAACTGGAAATGTGTGTAAATTAAATTTTTCTCTAATTCCTGCAACAGCAAGATGCTCCCACTGAACTACTATCCTGTCTTTCTAATAACCTTCAGGCAATAACTGGCCTCAGCAATAATGACTACAGCACTCTAGCGATCCCATTTCCACATGCATTCTCACTTTGTTACTTTGTAGCTCTAGAAGAATCCTCCTTTGATTAAATAAGTCTTTGCTGTCATGATGCAGTCATTTGGTCAGGTCCCCTAGATTATTATACGCCACACTCTTAACATTTAACACTTTCTCATTTAGTTCACACAAGGAGATCCTGAATATAGTGAGTCTAAATGCTGGGGTTTGAATAAGTAAGCTTTTTTTGAGTCCATAAGTTGAGTCACACAAACTAAAGGGCCTATATATATTTTTTTTTTTAACTGAAGACTTTGTTGTGGTATAACAGTGATTAAACGTTAAGACATATAATTCACTCCCCAGTTTATAAACTCCATGTATTAGCTACAAAACCAGACCAATATGTATTCACTGTTTTTGTGATGTCATGGATATCAATGCATTTGCATAGACCTACCCATGTAGTTTTAAGCATTCATACTACAGTTATAAGGAGTGTTTTAGTTTGGACTGCTACTTGAATTAGGCCAGTTACAAGGCAGCCAAACAGAACAGAGGCGATTTAAGGCATTGTTACAAAAACAGCCTGTTTAATCTGTTTAATACTGCTTGGATATGCAAGATATGAGCTTCTAAAATCATAGAAGGTATCAAAATTCACATAGTTAAGTATGGCCTTATATGGCCTATATTGGATTAACAACATGTTAAAGAGGCATTACTGGAGGAACATACTAATGTAATAAGGATAAACAGTTTAAATTTTCATTTTCATTCAATTTTCAAAATTTGTAAATCGTACTTACAACAGTAAAATCAGGCTGTAGTAAAATGAGGCTGGTATCAAGCTTCACAACATTTCTAGTATGTAAGCTTTCAGTATGGGTACAACAATAATATCTTTGAAACAGTTTAGTCATAAGTCTGAAAGAGCATGTGAGATGCTGTGTGACGCAACATACAATAGTAACAACTCTTGTTGTCAGACCATATGGTTCTCCACCTTATTTTTGTGCTTTTATGAATATAACTTATGTCTCTGATCATCTGCACCTGAAATCCTCTTTTTCTTTTGTGCGGAAAGAAATGATTTCTTAAGAAAAAACTTGCGAACATTCTTAAGACAAACACTAAGTTCAAAAGAATGTTCTTAAATGCAATTCCCAAATATTCTCTTAAGGAAATCACAGTTATTTCTCATGATTTTTCTTTTGAATATCATCACTGTTTTCTTACGTAGGCTATGCTCTACTTCACAGCGCACTATATACAGCCAAGACATTTTAAATTTCTATCAATCCACTCAGAGGACAGCAAAATGGAGAAAAACATCAAACCATGCATTCAAGAAATTCAACAAACAAGCAATAGAGGTGAAGGTAAAAGAAATAGCCAGCTGCAAAAAATCCTCCTTGGAAAATACAATATTTGTGGGATGACAGCAGAAAGCAAGAGTAGCAGAGGCAGTGTCCGCCGTTACACGGTCTAAGAGAGATGCTGAGGCGGTAAAAAGGAAATGGGCCGGTTTAAAATCTGTTGTTAAATGTTGAGAAAACAGGAGACTTAAAGAAGACCACCGTTTTGATGCTTTGAAGGAGAAAATGTGGGCTTGGCAGACTCGGAGGCTGCAGATGCAAGTAGGAGAGGTTAAGTTGCAAACTAGCTAGCTAGCTAACACAGTTCCTAAACTGCTACACACCTATGTTTTTTTTTATCATATCATATAGTTGACATCTACTTTTCTTAGGCTGTAGGAGTTTCCAACTTACACACATGAGGAAAAATCAAAATGCTAATTTTTCTTAATAATGAAGTAAATAAAAAAACAACAACAAAAAAAACAAACAAACAAAAAAAAAACAACAAAAAAAACCACAAACACACATTTAGGGAGATTTTCTTTCTTAAGACACTTTTTAAAATCCGGTCCCAGGTCATAATCATCTCAGTTTAATGATATATGCAGAATTAACAGAATACCATTTTCCTGTTTCACACTCTTTCCAGTGGCTTATTTGCTGTAATGGGCAGCATTGTATGTATTATGAACTCAAGAGGCTTTTGAAAGAGCAATGAAAAAGACAAAGAGGGGATGGAAGAGAAAAGATGATCAGGATGGCTGGTCTGAGGATACTGTAGCACAATCAATGGCATTTAATCTTTAGATGACCAGTTACATTTTCCATTGTTTTGGATGTGCGTGTATTTAGTACTGGACTGAATTAAATGAATGCACACTCTTATCTTAATCTTCTTAAGAGTGTATGTTTCAATATGTAATGCAATATCTCACCACACAAGGTGTAATAGATACTATGACAATACATGACACAAACAGAGGTGGGCTATGTTAGCTCTGACCTTGCATGTTATTTTAATCTAAACATGAGATACAGCTCCTCGGCTCCTCCTGTTTCTCTGTCCATGACATGCTCGACTAAACTCATTATTTCAATGGATTCAATAAACATTCCACCATAGAAAAGGAAATTGATTACGTCTCTGGCCTTTAACCTTGTAGGACGTGTCTTATTTGACTACTCTTTTGAGAGACCGACTGAAATAGGAGAGATTGCAGGAGAGAAGGAAAAGAGGAGAATGAAGGGAAAGAGAGATTTCGGTAGTGGGCATTTCTGTAGCAGTCTATCGTTATTTTTGTGTTGAGCGTGTGTGAAAAGCAGGACTTAGAGGAACAAAGAGGCATGAAATTTGTTGTGATGCCTCATCTATGAGGGTGAGCAACTCAAGCTACACTGACTCACGCACTCACACATCCGGTCTCTCACACATTCAGCCACTTTTCCAGTGAACCCTAATACATAAAATACCTTCATGCCCTTTCGCACTAGGACTGAAAGATCAGTAATTTACATATATCAAAATCACATTTTAAAAGAGTGCAGTTTTAACCACAGCCTACATAATCAACAGCACTGTCTTAGGTGGGTAAATTTAACCTAACAGCATGGAGCAACCCAACACCTCCAAGCCTGCTTCCAGCTTCAGGCCAGAAAAGTGGATATTCTGTTTTAACTGGGCCAAGTAACAGACATGAACTTCAATCCACAGAAAATAATTGCAAATTTCATTGCTGTCATAACACTAGTCTGCAATCGCAATTAGATGTTTTTCCCCCAAATCATTCATCCCCAATTCCCAGTTAGCCAGCATCCAAATAAGCGCTCATACTAAGTGCTTTTCCTAAAGGACTGTCTATGTATGTGATCCGTATATGTGTCTTATGAAATATAGGCTATGAATAGCAATTTGTAACACACCTCCGATGAACAGTCTACTAGCCATGTGCTAGCCATGAGTTAAGACTACCAACAACAACAAAAAAAAACACCTTCAGACACAACACAGCGTAATCAGACTGAGGCATAAAAGAACGGCACAGAGAAGAAAGGAGAAAGAAAGAGACGGGGGGGACTGTGTGTGTGTGTGCGCGCATGTGTCTGTGTCCTGAAGTGTTGCTACAGCCGTCTCTATGGGCAACCAGGGAAGAATCCCTCCTTCTCTCTGAGCAGAGAGTGAAGCACAAATCACAGTCCTTGAGGAATTGTTTTAATTCCATGTCACCAGGAAAAGCTCTGGGAGGAAAGCAGGCTTTGATGGCACAGACAGCCCAGAAGGGTGCTCGAAAACCAGGGACAAAACCTACAGACATCCCGCCTGCTAGAGATGCAGGAAGGCAGCATGTCACTGAGCACACTTCCACATTAACTAGCATAACCAGTGCCAGCAGTGTGCCAGGTGCAGGCAACAAAGCTGAACCTGAAAGGCAACCTGGCATGTCCACTTCAGATCTCTGACTGGAGGAAAAGAAGAGTGTTGGCAGCTGGCATGCACTGAGGCACGGGCCCAGTGGGCAACTGACTGGCAATCCGCGATGCCAGTCTTGTATTAACGGCCAGTGTGCCAGCCCATGCCCTTCTGGAGACCATGTACGTGAGCAGGCTTCTTGCTTGAATGAGCCTGAGGAAAGTGTGTCCCGGTGTCAAATGAAACCATATGTTGTTTTATGATCACGGTGGCACATGGTGGGGGAAATACTTCATACTTTTCTCTAATTTATTCCACCGAAATTTAATCCTTTAAACTCTTTAGAAGTTTAATCAGAACGGCCTCAGTGGGAGTTAAGCTGCAATCACCTCCTCATAGGGACACTGCATGTGGCCCTGAACAATATCCTGCTCACTTTCACCCTCAGTTCACCCTGACCACCATCATAGTGAGCAACCAAACTTCTCAGTGCCACTTCTGCCGGCCATGGGAGTGAAACTTCTGTTCAGGTTATGAATAAGCACATCACTTACGACAGTTTTCTTCATCGCTGTTGTCAGAGCAGTCGTCGTCGTCGTCGCATCGCCACGGCGTGGGAATACACCTGCCATTCTTGCACTGAAACTGTCCAGTCTCGCAATCCGTTTTGGTCCCTGCAATGAGAACAACATTTGTTTGTGAAGAACAGCTCCGTAAAGGCTATATGGCGTGTCAAGGCACAGGCATCCACACAGCTGATAACCTGCTACACTAAGGCAGTGCTCTATGTTGAAGTGTCAGACTACTCGCTGTGGACATTGTTGTTTTCATATACAGTATAATCAGCTAACACGTAGCTACGCTGATTAGTCTGGGATTTAAACACAGCAGCCTACACAAAAATGCCACACACTGACTACGATGAGTTGTGTTTGGTCACATTTCCTACTGCATTCATTTACAGGAAGCGGCTCAGCCACACGTGTGCTCGTAACACAGTGAGCGCTGCTGTACGTTTAACGGTCGGTCTCTGCACAACAACCTTGGCGAGGTGTCAGCCCACGTAAGCTCTATTTATTACCCCAATATAAACGTTTTCGGCTACAAAGAAACCCCAGAAATACCACATGACAGAACATGACAGTCACCTCCTCGGCACAACCTCATATTGTTAACCTAGCCACATCGACAAGCCTTCGTCAGCGCCCTCAGGCGCGCGCAGCGACGGTTATTCACTCCCAACTTCTTACGAGAACGACCCACCTTTAGCGTACAGAGCCTCCGCCAGTAACAAATGTAAGAGCAGCAGCTTTCCTGTCCCTGTCCACATTGCTTCAGGATGACGGGGGCGTCCGTGTGCTCATACGAAATACAAAAAAAAAAGAATGACAGACTCCGTCTTCCCTCACACAGGGCTGCTGTGTGCTGCTGCTGTCTCTCGCCGGAGTCGCCACGGCTTTCAATTTGAATTGGTGATGTCACCGTTCATAGGGCGGGGCCAGGCCTGCAGTAATATCCTTTTGTCCCACCCATTTTCTGATAATCCCCGCCCTCCTGCGATACAATTGGCTAATCGTTCGCGCACACACTCGGTTCCCTGAACGGAGGCTGGTGCTACTAGCCAATACTCGGGAAGGGGGCGTGGTTTGTTGGAATACAGGTGGGGGTTAAAAACGCGGTGCGAGATACATAGGCCTATACACAAGGCAGCTGGCGGAGTGACCTGTATCGTGAAAAAAGAAGGGAGTAGAAATAATCTGCTGGAGGATTTACTATATTAAACACCAAGAGCCATCGCGTCAGAATTATTATTGCATTCTGTTCATGTGTTTTGAAGTCCTGGCATTTTAAATGTGACTGGTAGAACAGTGACCCAACAGTCCTCATGGAGTCACGTGGGCAACAAATATTGTGTATGACATCTAATGCAGGAATGTTCAGTGAAAGTTGAATTAGTGAGTGAGTGTTGTAAAACACTGTACTTGATTATATGTACATGCATATTATCCCCTTGCATGATTTCATCAACCTGTGTGTTTTAATGAACTGGACCAGTAAGGCAATTCCTGAGGTGCACACATTTGATGCACCATAACATGCTGCCATAGACATACAAACCTTCAGAAACTACTGATCTTCCACCTCCTGCAAAGGAATGAGAGGCTTCCTCTGTGCACTTTTTGATTCAGACCAATGCCTAGTGAGAATTCCCGCTGGTGCACTTTAAAATCATTTACCTTTAATGCCTGCTTTTGCAGACTCAGGGACATCACTGTGGTGGGGACATTGTGAAATAACCAAAAGTAGCATTAAAGCTGAATGTGCTGGGAATTTGTTAATACCTGCGTATGCGTCCACATTAGAATACTCCACTGCATTACCATACTCTTTAAGGATGTCCATATTTCTGAGAGGGAGATCATTCATGACTCCATCAAAATAGCCTTCCTGGCTTGTTCACCTTCACTCTCTTTCTTCATCAAAAGCTTCCTTGGCACACTATGCGACAGAACATTCAAGAGAGGGGGTGCTGATCAGCACTTTCTCTCTCCATGCAGGCAGAACTAGCTGAAACGGCTGGCTGCCAAGCCACTGACCCAAAAAGCAAAGAAACATTTAGTCAATACTTGGCCTGCTGCCTGTGAGATATTGTGGTGAAAATCAAGCATCGAGTATGATTTCATCCAGTGATGTAGGAGTGAAAGTCACTACACTACTAACACTTTTCATGTGAAGTATCAGCACAGATGGACGTACATTAACAGAAAACGAAGACAAAATTTGCCTCTATCTTTCCTGCTCCACTCTGTCTACTCTGAACAGAATGGATGTGTTGAGGGCATGTTGTTCATGCTGAATCCAGGTGTTTTTCAGTGTGGTGCTCTGTAAAGAAAGCAGAACAGGGCAGAAGTTCATTTATTATCAAAAGTTGCTGTATTATCTCATTTGGAGTATCTGAGTTGAATAAAACCAGTAAAGGTGCTTGTTACCAGGAATTTAGGTTGAGCAAACAAACCATTTTTTACAATGTGATAAAGATATATGACTGTCCAACCATGTCCAATCCCAAAACCTTTTAGATTATTTTTTCAATTATTTTAGACAGTTTGTATTAATCCATACATCATTACATTTGCACAAACTGCAAAGGGCAACTGGCCTTAAAAAAAAACCTTAGAGATACAAGGTTAAATTCTGATCATGACAACATACACTCATTGTCATGAATAGTTCCAACCAGAGGGAATCAACCAACAGGAATGAAACTTGGTGGGTATTTTTGACATTGTGAGGTATGCAAATGATTCAAGTTTTACGCTCGGCCATGCATGTGACATGATGGATAGGCCTTATCGCTGCACTTGACTGATCAAACAGCCACGATTGTGGACATTCAGCGAGCAGAAGTGGCAACGCAGGACTACATACATGTAGACTGTTACAACGACTGCCCCAAACACGTCAACATTGGCAAAAACTGCAATGATGTCGTGCCAGACTGTCAAGGAGTGACTCAGAATGAGTTTTGTCTTGGTGGCACCATGGTCAGTGCCAAGATGAACGATTGGTTGTCACTTGTCACATGACCAGAAGGCCTGGTGTCACTTCACCTCCACCACTACCGCATTCCAGCTGCATGGGATGGATTATCACAGGACACCCTTAAGAGCCTCTACAACTCCATGCTAAAACGTTTGGCATGTTGGGTAAGCAAACATGGCGGCCTGACGCCATACTGAAACACACCACTTCTGTATGTGTAATAAATATTCCCCATATCAGTCTAATTTTTTCATCATTTATTGTTCCTGTAAACCTTTATCTTCCTTCCAAATAGCATTGAAATCTGACACTTCCTTCTGAGTGCAACTATTCTTTTGTTGATACATGTATTACTAGTAACTAAACAATCACAAAATAAAATGTTCCGGCGCATCCCTGTGTGTATTTAGAAAGTGTTGCTTCACTTTCTCAGGAGACTTAATACAGCAGGTCTGTTTGTACCCGTGTTTGTGCCGAGAATGTGCATATTCACAGACATGTATACATGTTCAATCAGATGCAAATGCTCTGCGTCCTCCTCTCAAGTGTGACAGGACTCTTCACAGCTCACTGCATCTGGTCCACCACTACTTGGGACGATGAAAGCAACAACAGCACTCCTCTCAGCCACATTCTGCTTCTTCGCTGCCAACGCTGGTGACGGTGCTGCTGATGCATGCTGGAGCCAGGGCTTTTATGACTTTTACGTATAATGTAAAAGATAGATTATATACACTTATATCAAATATAGGGACATATATAATTTTGTAAGGATGAATTTATAGCCATGTGATTTAAGGCTAATAAGGTGTTTCATTCAAGCCCTCTGGTAGAATAAGGCAAGTCACACTTTATAGATATGCATGCCTTCATCTCTGCCAATCAGACTGGAAAGTGCAAATGCTTCTATTACCCTTCACCCACTGCACCTCTTTTTCTCTTAGCATCTGTAATTTCCTGCTGTCAGTCAAGCATGACAATGATTGTCATATTTCAGATCCAGTGAATCAGTTGCTCAGTGACTTATGAAGAGGCAAGGTGCATTTAGATGGTTTTCACTGCTCAGATGAATCAGTAGAATCACATAAGTAGGAATATGTGGGCACATAGCAGATCAAAAAACCTATAAATAAATCATAGCCACATTCCAGCATGCTGTGTGTATTACAGTGCTTTGTGCATAAGGGGTTTTAATGTGTAGGCGAGCACAGTGCACAATCTAACACAGGGTAAAATGTAACATGTTTTTGAAGTAGATAAATGGGTTCAAGTAGTAAATGCGTTTGCTCACCTTTTCATATTCTCATAGCATCATTACATGTGAATTTTCATAGCAGTTGGACTATTTCTTGAGATTCACCATGAGCACCACAAAAATAACTCTTTTCATTATGTTGTGAGTCACAGAATCCATATCTTTATAAGTTTAATCATTCTCTTGGTGATAAACAATTCACATTGAAAGTTAGCCAGGCTAAAGTACAGCCACAACATGGTGGGGTTTGTTTAACACAGACTAACAACTAAGCTGCCTGAAGTATATTATGGAGGAGCCCATATTTTCCTCATACAAATTCAATGTAGCTAATTTTTAGAAAAAAATTATTTGCACATTCATAACAAAATGTACTACTGAAACTATTAACTATTGTGGTGATTGATTTATCCTGATGCATATATTTCTGTGCATGTAGGCCAGAAAACTAGTCTTATTAAAATAATAACTGTACTGATTTAATTATGTTTGCATCAACTTACCAGACTTACCTAGCAGTTGTTTCAAGTAGCTTCTCGATCTGTCACAATGAAACTTGTCAAAGGGATAAGTTACACCACTTTTGTTGCAAAATTTGAGAACTTGTAGGACCTGTTCTGAGAACTTCTGTATAAAATCTGTACTTGTATTTTGAGGTGAGAACTCTTAAAATCTAATAAAAGAATCTAATAAAATCTAATCTAATAAAACAGCTGTGAGAATATTGTCTGTGAAAATTACATGCAACTTCAGATTTTATTCCACAAGTTCTTTTATTCTACACATCAGGTCCTACAGGTTCTCATGTTTTGCAACAAATTCATGCACACCTCCATACCTCTGTCCATACCTCCATACATGAGGATGTTCCTCAAATATTTTTAAAATTATTCAGCAGATATCAAACTGTGTTAGGTTACCCCCCTCCACACCTCTCCCTTACATATTTTGTTATCCAAGTATGAGCTATGAACTAGCTCCTTAACTAGTCTACTCCCCTGTGGCGGGTAAATAGGGCTGCTTTAATTTAGGATTACAAGCTATAACAGACAGATTAACATCATGATGTGTGGGATGCTTTGTACTGAGTGAGTACAAAGGCCATCTTGAATGGTTTGTATTTACAACGCTGATAATCTCTCCCAAGCTTTCTGCACCAAACACAGAAGTGTTTGAAATAAGCTTTTGCCAAATGCCACCCAAAAGGGATTTGCTTTCCCCTGCAGTCTCACTGTACCGAATATCTTTTGAAAGCCAGTAATACGAATACATTTTAACCATCACCAAATTAGAAGAGCATTTTATAGGGGTGTAATGCAGTTACATTGTTTACATTGTTCTATCAGCAGCCATCAACAGTTCAGTCAAGCACTTTTCTTGCCCAGGAGCTCTAGTTTCACTAGCAAGTTGTACAACAACATGACTGGAGATGTCAGGGCCGCCTTTAGGGGCCTGGGTTGAGCTAACCTACTCTGCACCCGTCTCACATGATGCTATGCTAGATTCAACTATGAACGGCTGCATTGTAGGCTATAACATCTCACATTCCTTCAGTGCTCAGTGAACCAGCAGGGGAATTACTCAGTGTTTTCAGTATATTGCATAATCTCCAGAAATTGTATCTTTCTGGCCATGATTTAGTTTGCATTGCAGCGTTTTTAAGGGGCTTCATAAAAGTACATGTCATATAAGTCTAAAAATGTATATACAGATCTATTAAAATGGTTAAGTGTACACTTCATGAATTTAGCCCCATTGTTCCTGTCTCACACAATAAGCAACAGCCAGTGAGCATGAGAGAAATTTCTTGAGGAGTAAGGTGTGAACACGGAAAACAAAAGTCATGGCAGGAGATTATTTAGATCTTGTTCAGACTGTCAGCCTAAATCTGATTTTGGCACCTTGAATGTCTGAACAGCATGAAACACAGTTACCCATGCAGATAGAATGGTGATGTTTGGTCACACAAATCCGATCTGATCACTCTCAAATAACAGTACAAACCGTCATCTTAAAAGATGTGATTTCTATGTATGTTTCTGATAGTCCTATGTACAGGAGAGAAACCTAGTATGACTCAGGAAGTCTGAAAATTTTACCTGGCCCACATTAAAAACTAGCCCACATTAAAAAAAAGCACCCTGCTGTTACTATGCACCCACTTCAATGTTGAACTCTTTGTCTGATCTTAATTGAGTTATGGAATGTATTTCCACACAGTTAAATTCTTAATTTACTTAATCTTAAATTTAATTTTAATTCTCATTTCCAGTACAACTCATTAAAGACCACTGAACTTGATTTATTTAACTTAAATGTTTGTCTGGTCAATTTAATCTTGTTGAGTAAAACTCAACATCTTTCCCATTGGCTTCTGGCATCTATTTGCAAATTGTTTTACCCTTCATGTTGTCTCCCCTGAATTTCATTGAAACAACCTAACTGACTCAGTTTTACTTACTTTACGTGCATTTGTTAAGTAGTCTAGATGATATCAACAAGAACAATGAGTAAAACCAACAATAATTTAAATTATTTGGGTGTACTATAATCCTGTTTCCAAAAATGGTACATCATTCAATTTAAAATGGGCATGATTTGAATGTCTCTGTTTCACCATTTGCTGTGTTGTCTTATTTTTGTAATATTTTGTAATTTTTTTTTATGAATTATGTAAAGGGTTTAAATAATTTGCATATCTTTGCATTGTATTTTTATTCACATTTTGCATAGCGTTACAATGTTTTGGAAATGGCGTTTTAAAAAAGGGCTTATTATTTATTTCAATTTTAGTTACCTTTTATTTTTTTTCTTTGCAAATATCTTCTGTTTGTGTGTGCTGTTCACTGTTTTATGTATATTCTTTTATGGTGATTGTTATTATTAGCATTCTTGTCCTTCTTGTTTCTGCACAAACACAGGAACAGCAACTATAGCAAGCTGGTCGGGCACCAGTTGTGTGAGTTGAGCATGTGACAGAGAATTTTCTCTGGATTTAGGGATCACGTGTCACTGACTGTTCCTGAACTTTGTTCAAAATATTTTGAAAGAATTGTGAACCAAGTATCATGAAGGGAACCATGGACTGAGAATATATCGTTTCACCCCATATTATGTTGCACTGTGTAGCCTACCCTTACATTTAACACATTAAAGCTGCTCCAAGCTAATCTAATATATACAATCGACCAGAAACTGAACATCCATTGTGCTTTTTCTTAGTTCCTTGCCTCTGAAGCATCCAAAGCAATTTCACATATAAGCTCGCCGCAGTCCAAATTAAATTCCAGCATCCCATTGTCTCAGCCAGATGCTCCTGTTTTGTTTGTGTTCGTCTCTGTAGGTATCAATATTTAAGAGACCTCACATATCACACAAAACATTTGGTTTGATGGCAATGCACAAGGACATTCTGGGCCTTGTTCCTAAGTTTATTTGGACACACTGAAGAAATGGAATGGAAAGTGTTTAGAGGTTGTACAGCCTTCACTTTTTGTGCTGCAGCTCTGGGCCAGTCAAGCACCCCCACTGCACACTGACCTTGAGAGGTTAACCTGTTTGTATGTAAGCCAGGTGCTATGAAGAGATGAAAAAATAGGAGTTTATGCGCGAATGTCTTTGCAAATGCGAAGGCAAAAGCCTGTAACATTGGGTCATGTTTGTACAGCCTCTGGAGGCTTAACTAGGGATTTGTGCAAACATTTTGATGTCATCCAGTATGTGGCTTTATTTAGATGAGTTCAAATCTGAGACAGCAACAATGTGATCTAAAAACACGTTTCTTAGGACCTGCGCACGCACACAGACACACAGACACACACACACACATGCACGCACACACACACGCATGCACACACACACATATGCACACACACACACACACACACACCGTTTAACATGTTGACTATTCTCTCAGTTCTTGTGGCGCCTTCCCCATCATCACAATAATGCATAATAATAATCAACTCGTCTAAATGCAAATCATAGGAAGAAGATTTCCTCAGCATATTGGATATAATTTCACATCACGCATCTGGTTGTTTCCTCAAGGTTTAACTGTTTAGAGGATAAAGCTTTAATTCTGTGTTATATTTCAAGCCAGTGATCCAGTGAATTTCTGTAAATATTTTACTCCATAAAAATAATAATAAAAAAAAAGATACTGTATTTGTTGTCATCATTTTAAGATAATTTTCATTCATTTATTCATTTATTTGTTTGTTTGTTTATTTATTGCCCTACATCATTTTAGCATGAAAGTTTCCCTTCAGGTTGTGTAAACACTTGATTATAGGACCAATAGAAATCAAATCATGTCTCATCAACTTGCCATTTTGGAGATCTGTGGTTTTGTTAGGACAGCGACTATAAAGCAATGATTTGGCTCAACAGTCACATTATAAAATATATATAAACTGTAGTTTATATTGTATTATACAGTCACATTATAGTGTATATCATATTATATCTGGAACCAGAATTTTACAACAAGGTATTGTCACTCTACTCTATGAGCAATTTTTTAATCAGATGTGATATCAAAGAGGAACAGAATAAGGACAAGTAGAAAGAATAAGCAGCTACTATTTAAAGCCCCAGGGAGCCTAAATCTGAGTTCTCTTTCTAATCAAGTTAATCCTGTTCCTCTGAGTCACAGTATACCTGCACAAAGTATTTCTTACCAATACCTTCCCCTAGTCTAATGAATGTCTGCTGTGGGTGGTCCTAAGTCTAGGCAAAACTTCCATAAGCATTTCCTAACTAATCACAAGGCTCAGACGTCTCTTGCCCCACCCACACAAAACAGTTTCAGAGACAGAGAAACTTAGCAAGCTTAAGCCAACCCCTTTGTCTATAGATCCATTTTTTCATTCCCTTGCATACTGCTTTGTCCATGCATTTGTTTGTTTATCTGTCATCTGTTGAAGGCAAATTCTTTTGTACTTTTACTCAAGTGGAGGTCTAAAGGGAGGAATGTCTACTTTTACTGGAGGAATATTTTACCTTGGGTATCTCAGTTTGTGTACTTCAACCACCTCTGGCACGCACAATTCTTAGACAGGTCTGATCCACGGTTGTTAAGCTGTCTTTTATCATATTTATAACTTATATTTTTTATTCAAGCTTTGCTGGACATTTACTATAACATTTAA
>CM067476.1:23300659-23320126 GCA_034552555.1 Semaprochilodus insignis | reverse complement strand
CATATATATATATATATATATATATGTATATATATATATATATATATATATATATATATATATATATATATATATATATATATATATTTATTTATTTTTTTAAAGTACTTCTTTAAGAGCCACCCAGCCCTGTGTTCTTTAGGGAACCAAATGTTCTTCTGTGGCATTACACCAAAGAACAATTTTTGACACCACTGTTTTTGTGCTTTACAGATGTTCTATGAGATGGTGTGAGTTAGCAGTGCCCCCTCTCAAAAACCCAAAAGGAAAATGGATAAAAAAGGAAACATGGATCCATCCGGGAGCAGTCTTCATATGATAAAGCTTGATCTTGTAATCATGGTGAAATGATAGTAGATAAAGCATTTTCAGTATGGTTGCATAATTGTTTTAGTGAGTAATTCTATGTGCTCCCTTTACTTTCGGGAAAACATAATTACACTGTCGTCCTGGTTCTATGCCATGGGTGAGCCAGACTACAAAGCACTAATCAGGTGGTTAAGTGGAATTATAGTAAGAATCTGGAGGAGTATAATCTGTGGTTATGGGGAATCTCTTTACAGGAAAAAGGAGGAGCTCGCATCCCTCTGAACATGCTGTAGAAACCCTTCACTGTGCTGTTTAATTCAAATCAAAATTTCAAAAGCTCTGTGAACAGACTTTACATACTCTACTGACTAATGTCTTCCAGCATGGCCTGATGCAATAATGTTATATTAGAACATAAATAAGGAAATCATGATTATTGGAAAAGGGTAGTGATGGATGGTGAAAATCTGTTTTCCCAAACTGTTTGCCGAAATGCAATGATTCATTTCACATCACTAAAGGAACAGATGACTTACTGTTACATTACAGAGGAAGGAAATGAGAGAACATTCCTTGCTCAGTATCTAAAAAGTGAGTGATGTAGAAGTAGAACTGAACGATCCCTGGAGGGAATGAGTATAGGACTTGGAATGGAGAGATGTGGAGCTGTTTGCCAGGAAATGATGATTTCACAAAAAAGTCAGAAAGAAGGTCATGAAAGGTTATATGTGTTAAATGGTGGATAGGAGCAGCTACTGCATGTTGAGCAGGATAGACTGATACTATATATAAAACACTGAAGGGAATAGAGTAGGGAACAGAGGCAGAAGAATAAGACAGACAAAGTGTCACAGATGAGTATAAAAAAGAAGAAGTGGGTTTTCCTGTAGGGGTAGGAGATGGGTTAACTCTGTCATATGTCTCTCATACATAGAGGGATTACCAAACAGCTTAGAAGCACAGAAAAGAGCCTTGTGGAAGATCATTTCTCTGAGCCTCTCTTTAGTCTCATGATAAGATGACCAGCACGTGGCCCAGAATGGGCACTGAGACATGGAAAATGGGGTCAAGAAAGGCTTGACATTGATATCACTCTTTTGGACATGTAAACAACATCTAAGAGCATTATAAGAAATCTATCTCTTAGAACAACAATCACTGAGGGTGCTGATATTATCATATAGCAAAAGCAAACATTGAGATATAAGCTGGGAATGTTCTGTCCCAGGAACTGCTCCTTTACCAGGTGAACATTGTAGGAAGACTATAGTGTTTTTTTAATCAGAACATGCATCTTAGTCACAGTGACTGAACTCTTGTAGTTGAGTCCAATATTAGCTGGCCCAATAATTCCACCTAGTGGTACACCCCTCTGCGTCTGGGAACATAATACAATAACAGAAAACACTTACACCCGGTTCTCACAGTGCTCTTTGTACCTGATTGCCATTCTTCCCGGGCTTTGTCTGTCATGTGTAACTTAAAATGAGAATAAGCTTTGGCCTCCTCCGTACTGCATTTCAACAGTTCCTTCATTCACCTGGAAGCTTGCACTGAAGAAGCAACTAAGACAGTATGGTCCTCTGGATGTGCATCAACTTACAACCGTAGGGCAACCATTTAACAACCGACAGGATATTATAATTTCTGATGAATGTGCACCACTAGCAGCTGATCTTGATTACACCTAAGCTTTACTTTGATTGGTGCAATGGCTATAAAGTCCTCTCTAAAAGAGGCCGCTTAGCTGTAATCTGCTTAGCAGTTAAGACTATCGTTTAGACCTGTTGGTACAACCAGGCCTGAGAACCACACAGTACCTTTAGACAAGGTGACACCTTCAACACTATCAACTCTTGGGACATTTCATCTGGTACACCGGATAAACAGGGACTAAAAATCCTGCTTGCTAGGCTAACTTTTTTCACCATGAATTTTTAATGTTCCACTTGTGACAAGTTGCCCCTGACAAAAAGCCTGCGTCAACTATTTTCCTTACACCAGGGCACCAAGCAGTGCAGTTTTGGCAGCCAGTTGCAAGGAGGAACTCTTCTTGGCATGCCACCACCAGCTGTCTGTCTATACTCTCCTGTAGGGCTGACATAATGAGGACTGGCAGGTCCTCTGGCTCCATAGCCAAAATCTCCTCCCCCAGTATGCCAACAAGCCGTGACACCATGAGCTGACACAGGCCACTAAGGAGTATGACACTATAAGAGGTGAGAGAGTATGGTGGCCACTGGTGTAAGTAGAAAACTAAGCTTGGCTGCTGATGATCAAAGCAGAGCATCCAGGACCAGGTATCAGGTTGCAAGTGGGGAAGAGGTGAAGAGGAATTTGCAGATGCAGTTGTACCTCCTCTGGGCAGTCCTGAAGCCCGCAAGACCAGAAAGTTCTCTGAAAAATCCCACCTCTGAGTCCCACCATCTGTCTACCTAATCAAAGGGAGAAATAACTTAATGAAAAGAAATGAGTAATTATTGGTGCTGCCCGCAGCTCTGCTCCTCTGGCACTCTCAGATCATTCTGAAAGTTTGGCTGTAGTTTTCAAATTATTATAAAATTGCAACTTAGATTTTACCCTCCAAATAGTTCTGGTTTAGATAATATTCCACATGATATTACAACTGTTAACTACCTTCATTAGTGTCAGCATGTTCTATAGAAAGGTTTAGCCCATAAACTAGATATGTAAGCAGTTTAAGCCAGCTAGCTAAGTTAGCTAATGTTAATTAGCAATGCCTTGTTAGCCTATGATAATATGAAATTCTTCTTGTTAAAGGGGTAGAATACTTCATTTGGCATGACAGATGTATAGGGGCAAATGCTGCAATGAGAAAAAGTAACACCTTTAATTGGGATGCAAAGATGGGGATTTTACCTCATGTAATCTGTATGTATTTATTATACCACAGTAGGTGGAGTTACCCAGAATTATTTGAGGCTTTTGGTATTTCCATGCTAAAGCATAGGCTTGGATATATTTGGCACGCTTTGTTTACTCAGAAGATGTCTTCAAGGACAGTTTAAAGTAAACAGGTGGCGAATGTAAGTTTAGCAGTTGCTAACTTGGCTAGTAGGCAACCAATGTTTTGGTCTATTGCCATTTTATCACAGAACGCAACTGTTTGAATGCTGGTTATACCGCAGCCTAAAAAAGTACCTAAATTAATGGTACATTAATGTCTGATGACACACACACACACACACACACACACACACATACACATATACATATACATATACATATACATATGTTGGTGTGGTTCTAGTGAAATATGAAGTGAAGAAATTGTCCCTGAATTTTCCATTAACAGAGTGATGACACTGTGTGTTAACTGTAAAGTGTACCAGCAATTTTATTCCAGTACATTCTAATTCAGGTAGATGTTTTTTACAGTGTAGCATGTGACAGGCCTAGTAATTTCTGGGAACTAAAAGAAATACATGCTCATAATTTTAGTTCAACTTTATTCAACATAATCATGTTTGTATTTAATAAAGTAATAAAGTATTACAGTAGTAGTCTTGTTTCATTCTTAAGTTTTGGATAGAAGCAAAAGAGTCTTAAAATGCCCAGCCAAAGCAATACTACAAATGAAAACAAAAGTGGCAGCTCTGTAATAGAGCTCTTAACTGAATTAGTTGCTGTGAAGCTGCTACAAATAAAATAGAAATAAAATATATTTTATTAGACTTTGGACTGATTATTGGACTGCCTTTAATAAAGCCACTTGGCACATGCTGCCTGCTTCAGCCACAACGTTACAGCCATGCACTTCCACTGTTTGACTAAGGTATTGATGTTTATGGCCAAAATTGAGAATCTAAGAGTTACGTGTTGTTACTTATGATTACTTGCTATGCTAATGTTTACATGACCCCAAATTCCAGAAATCACAGCAATTCCTGCAGGGTTAAAATCCCAAATTATCCCACAGTGCCAAAGAAGCAAGACTACGAGGAGAAACAAGGGGCCTGTTATGACCTCTGTCACTTGCAGCACAGCTAGCAGCCAGTCCTGCCACTTTGCACAGTTTGCTATGTATTTTGTTTACAGTAATAGTCCTTAAAGTCCTCTAGTATCTATGAGGACAGTGGGGAGGCCCCATTGCTGTCTTCATTCCTCACCGAATCTTTGATTACCTTCCTGTCATGGAAGACATCCATCAGGCTTATCCGCTGATAAACGCCACATCATAGCCGAATGATTTATTTGACTACCCATGCTCCACTGCGCAGGTACAGTGCACTCACTGCATGCAAATAAACACGTCTTTCTGTCTCAGCCACTCTAGTCCAGACATATACAGCATGATTTTACACTGTGTCAGCTTGTGCCAGCTGGCCCCGAAGCCAGACCCGTTTTTGCTTGTTTTTTGTCTCTGGGGCTCAAAAAACTCCTTTCAGCTGGGGTGTGGACAGAGTGCCATCATTACCATGACAACACAAGTAATGTGGCAGTTTCACGCCCACTCTAAACGGGATTAAAACACAGCTGATTCAGGAAATAATAGCATCCAGCCCCATACCGGGAGCAGAGTAGACATATTAAGGGCAGTAAATCCATATGTTTTTTCATGTCACCCACTAAAGTTATTTATACAGTTTTGCACAAACCAGCTGAGAGAAGAACTACCTGTACATATTAAATATGTCAACACTCTTCATTTGCTGATGCATCTTTCACCATTAAAGGGGGATTTTGTTGTCTTAATTCAGTCATTAACATGCAAACAAAGTTACTCAGACTGGTCTAAGGTAAAATGGTGCATGGTAGAAACATACCACATCAGAATTGTTCACATTGGTGGTGATAGTAACCAGATATCTGAAGCATTCAATGCCTTTAAGAGCTCCCTTACAGAAAGCTATTACACAAAATGGTCACAAGAACTTTGCCTGAAGCCTGCGATGTGGTTTTATGATAGGTCTGGCCTATAAAGTACTTTTTAAATGCATTCCTATCAGAGAGCTATGTGCTGGGTGTTGTAAGGGAAAATAGCACCAAACTATATATTTTTCTCATTTCAGATTTTACAATCATCAGCATTACATACATACATAGGTCATTAATAAATGACTACATTTGCAACATAGACATCACAACCTCTAGTTCCCATCATCACTGCTGTAAAGGTATCTGACTAATGATGTTTGCTACAATACACCATTTCATTCCAAACTGCTTTGAATGACTTCACTCAGGTGAGTAAGTGAATTATTCAAAAATATTATGCGAAGAGAATTTCTGAAATATCCATATTAAGGCCATCAGTATAGACAAATAAGCTTTCCAGTCTCTTTTATCTACATTGCTTTTATGATGTTTATAAAACTTTTAAACACCCAAAGAACCTAAATCTGTGTTTTCTTTCTGATTAGGTGACTACTCGCTCTTCCAGGCTAACAGTAAACATGCATACAAGTATACAAGTATATCTTTTCAATAATGTTTCAAAGACCAATAAATGCTACATTTCACCATATTTGGAAAGTCCTAATTTTGGTTAGCACTTCTGTAAGCATTTCCTGACCAATCACAAGACTGACATCTTTTGTCCAGCCCACAAAAAAAATAATTTCAGAGTCAGAGAAACTTAGTGAGCTAAAACTAACCGGCATAACCAAAACCTAGCAAGTTTATCTGTACACCAACGTTGTTCATTCATCTCTTCCTTCATTCACAGGTTGCTTACATTTGTTCGTTAGTACACCTGCACTTCTGTTTGTCCAGTCCTTTGCACGTTGCTTCATCTATCCGTTTTCATGACTATTCGTCAGTGACTTTTCATGGCTGCTTACTTTCACATAAAAGCTGAATAACAATTGAGTTCTGTATGAGGGTCAGCGCAGGCTAGGATTATTGGACAGGGAGCTGTCAATCAAGCTGCTCACTAGCCACGCCCACACTGTCCTGACATAGGTCTGGTCAGTGGTATTCAAGGTGCATTTTATCATATTTGTAACTTCTGAAATGCCTCAAAATGAACTGTTACATCAGCTTGAAAATATAAGAAAATAGTTTTTTTATGTAAAATTACCATTTAGAAGATTCAAGGTTTTGTTCAGACAGTGATGATATAGAGCTCACACTTGAAAAACCAAAAAAACAAAAGCAGCGCATGAAATAGCACATGAATAACAAGTGGTCACATGAAAGGATTCCCTCCACTTCACTCTCGACAAATGTGGAATAACCTCTCATTAGTCTGTCAGCATCACCATGGGTATCTGCACAGCCGTGGCATAAACCGTGTTAAATCCTCATAAGCTGATTTCACAGATAGGTCCCTGATGCAGTTGCGTTTTAGCTCTTGTTCTCTACTGGCCGTTTTGATATTTCATTTTTCTGAACCAGAGACAAAGGGGGTTACATCAGAGCAGTACCAGGTTTTTCATCTCACACAGAAGCCGGCTACTGCAGAAGCACATGGCTGGCATAAGGTTTCACGGGCTCCTCAGAGCCATCGTTTGCTCAGTGTGAGCCCAATAAGCCGTGAACTATGAGTTTTCCATTGTCTGGAGTCGACACTTAATTATGGCTCAAAGTAACAGGAGGAGGCGCTGGGGAGCCCAGGACGCAGACCTTAGAGGGAAGTGACGGAAAGTGAAATTAAGGTCTAGCAGTACAAAGCCTGGATAAAGGAGAGGCTGAGATCATATATGTTTATACATTTATATATATTTAATATAGTTTTGTCATCTGTGAAGCACTTTGAGCTGCATTACATGCATGAGTAGGTATTATTATTATTATTATTATTATTATTATTATTATTATTATTATTATTGTTTTTGTTGTTGTTGTTCTTGTTGTTCTTGTTGGTGGTGGTGGTTCTTAAACTGGTTATCAAAAGTATGCAAAACTAGCATATAATGAACTACTAGTATGAACACATGCCCCCAATAGTATTTTCCTCACCTGTGCGAAAGTCAGAGACCCCCCTTCATTTGCTTTAAGGCAGTTAAAATAGCCTTTAAGTACAAGATATATTTTTTGGATCAGAACAAACTACATTAAAAATGAATTTTTCAAAATACATCTTTTTTCCTCATCTCCAAAGTTGAAGGTTGGTTACATCTGTTTCTTACGCTCCATATAATTCCAAATACATTTAGTAGTCTGTATTTTGGTCTGTATTCTGGGTGGTCAGTCCACTGTTCTGAGAACACCAGCAGCTTCTTTGTTTGATTTGCAGAGTTTCTTCATTTTTTCTTCTTTTTGTCTTTTCCTGTGGATGTTCTTAGATCTAAAGCAAGAGTTTAATTCTCCTCTCTCTCAAAGATGAAAGCTGATGTAGCTTGTTTGCTTATGGACAGATGTGAAGCGTGACCATGTGTGGAAGCTCTGACTTTGCAGTAAGAGAGAGTATCATTGTGAATAAGATTAAGAGTAAGATTCATTTTGCATGTGCAATATTGTGCTGGGTTGTGGGGTAGTTGGAGAGTTGTACGGTTGGCCTGCGTGCCTGCTATCAGTTAGCATTCAGTTTGCGGTGGCAGCAGTTCTCACCTGCTGCTGTGTCCAATAAAATAACATACATTCACTTACAGCTCTGTGTATTCTATTCTTCTACGCAGACGTGACAGTGCTGTTTATCTGATGGTGACAGATTTGATGGTCTACCAGGTCTTGGATGGTCTCCTTGGAACTCTTGAAAACTCTGTTTCTTTTGCTTACACTTGCTTTGACGTTCTCCCTCTTTATGTAAGTGGATTGTTCTCCATCTCATCTCCTCAGACATAACTCCTGAAAAATGAATAACTTACAGGGTTTTTAATAAAAATTGAATAGATGAAGCGTGGTCTCTGACAGTACAGTGCAGACCTAGACTCTATTGGATGCTCTACTTTTGACTGTACACCACATCCTCTGGCTTGTCACGAGATGAACTGTCCTAGTGTGGATTTACAGTTCAGGCCATAATCCAACATCGCTACTCACTCAAAGCTGCAGCTTCCCTGCAACAGACCACACAGACATCCTGAAAACATGTTAGATTAAAGTTTTAAATCTACACGTGTGTGGAAATCATGTGTACATCTGTGTTTGCCATTTTTCTAGCCAAACAGCTGCAGTAGTATTATGAGCAAGAGATCATTATTAAAGGCTAATGAATCTCCAAATATGTAATTCATGAAGAAACAGTAGGACAGATTGATTTTAGACTGGTGAAAGTAAGAGTCGCTTCACAAACCTTAGGAAAATAAGCTCTTTGACATTGAGACCTGTAAATCTTGTGATTAAAGGATAGTTAACGCTGCTTATGATTATATTGCAAAAGAATATACTGACTCTATAAACAACCTTGTGGCAGATAGAGTATATGACAATATTTTAAAGAGTTCTCACTGCTCTCTTAGGAAAATAGATCACACAACGTTCAACTACACTCTAGAAACATGACACAAAAGCTTTCCTTTGTCTTTTCTCTTTTTCGCTCGGCTGCTCTGCAAGTATCAGAATACCAGAAGACATCCCAGCAGCAGATGGCCCCTCAACTCTACCACATCCAAACTATTTCACAGGGCAGATGTCTAGAGAATCACTCCTGAGCCATTGTGTGGAACAAATGTGTCAGGCCTCCCTCTGGGCCAACAGCTTCCAATGAAAAGCAACCTCATCACAAAAAACGAACAGGCTACACAGTAAAATTAGCCCATGTGAATTTCTTTGTTGGGTGAAAATAAATTCAAAGCAATGCATTTGTGAAAGCAGAGTAAGGAGATCAGTAAGATCAACATGTCTGCAGAAATATCATACTTCTATTTTCACTTATTAGCATTCATAACCACACCTGCAAACTTGTTTCTCATCATTGTTTTAGATTCAGTGGAAGGAGAGAGAATGAGAGTAGTTTAATCCTCCAGGGACCTTGTCCTCTTAGTAAGCACTGAACCGCTACCATAAGCCGGCAAACTGCCCCAGTTATACTCACATAATGAATTTTTAAGTCTTACATTTTGCAAAAAAATTGATGGAGAAAAGCAACAAGCGACTCACTCCACTTTTTCAGGCTGGTAATATCTGTCATCATTTTTATTCTTAACCCTTAGAAATTCAGACTTAATCACTTTTTCCTTTGCTATTTAAATGTAATTACATACTTACAAATTTAAATTCATAGTTACGACTGAATCACAAGTATTTTCTATTTTAATCTCTATTGACAGGTTCAAATCTGCACTTCTTTTTCTGTTTGTTTTAAGGCCTTTTTGCAAAACAAAATGCTTTCTTGTGGTTCCACAGCCATCTCTTCTTGGGAGGTTAAAGATTTACTACACACTTTAATAACCTCAGTATAACTCAGCCAATGTGCACTGTAGTCCATGTAATTACTGAATACTAAGCCTGGGGTTTGCTTTTTAACCATTTCCTCCTAAATCAAGTTAAGCTGGCAACTTTTGATTTAGCATTTTGTATTTATGGCAGTTGGTGCATGCTTAATGGTTTTGTTGGTTTCTGTGGGCTCTTACATATCCATTTTCACCAGTTAGAATTAGATTTGGATGCATTTTACAGATATAAGTTATATTAACCATTATGATGTTGATTTTTCAAGTTTACTCTTTCGCCAGCCCCTAAATAGCGTCTGCCTAGACTGGCACCAGTACTCAAAACCAACAGAATCCTCCCAAATGGGTGATTCTGGATGTTTTAAAGCCAACTGCTCATTAATTATGGAGCTGTGCATCAATTAGTGTTCTTTGAACTCTATAACTGAACTATGCAGTGCTCTCATCAGCAAAGACAAATACAGTTAACTTACTTTAAACGTTTCAAGTAAGCAGCTGCATGTCCATTCGTGACATTTATGTATTTGCTGAGGCAATTAGCTGACACAATACTATGAGTGACATTTTGGTTGTAATTACAAGTAATTCCAAGTTACGTTGACTGAATTCCATTAATTCATAGAAATAAATGTTTTTTGACAACTGAAACTAATTGTGTCGCCTTCATTCAATATTGTAGTTAATATGCAATTAAAATATCTGTGTTGTGAAAACATCTGACTTCTGATTTTATGAACTTATTAATATAAAGAAAACTGAGAACCTCAGTCATTTTGAGTTCTGCTATTCTTATACAGGTCTACAGTGAACATAATTGGCCTCACTCTCTCTGAGTGAGTAGGATGGAAGTTAGTATTCTTCTCCAAACGCGTCAAGCTATCCAGTGATGTTTACAGCAGTTTGAGAAGATGTAGATTTAGAGGACGTACATGCCAGGACTCACCTTCCTAGACTGGTAGCGTTGTGTGATGGGGTGACCTACCTGCACCAATGGAGTTGGACATAACAAAATTAATGAGAAAATTCTGTAAATGTAAATAAATAAATAAATGGAAAAAAAAAGCATTCATTTCACAAGAATATTCCCTTTAACACTTAGCAACATGAATGTGCTATCAATTGAAAGTTCATATTCTGCACTTGTAACATAATTTCTCCAATTGTTTGAATGAGCTACAAATAATAAAAAATAAAATAAAAAAACCTGCCTTTGTTTTCATTGGTGACTGCTGTGACTTCTAAGGTTAAACCAGTGTACAAAATGAGAGGGGAAAAAGGAAAATGTCAAGAACCTAATTGGGTCAGATTAAGCACTGTGTAATAAGGCCTATCACCAAGGGTAGGGTACATTCCCAGTGGGAACTGATGAAACCGACAGGTTAAAATTGCCAGCCCGACATCATTGAGTAGATATGAATCTGCGGTGGTATCAAAGGCTGTGTGTATAACTGATTTGTGGCTAAATGAATGAAAGTATCTCCACTCACAGGAAAGACCTTGGCTTTTGTTGGGTCTTCTGGGGAATAAAAATTAGCATGTTTTCCACAAACACCTTTTGCACTCAATCACCTCACCTCCAAGTTACATGAGACAAAAATGCATAAAGACCACGATGGAAAAAGTGAAATAGTTAAAAGTGAATTACAGTTGCACCTGCGGGGCTTAGTATAGCAAAATTGTTTGGCACATTTAAGGAGATTTGATGATATAAACAAAAATAAAGATTTGTGGTGTGTGTGAAGCACGCTACCTCAGAGGGGGTGAGCCAGCTCAGGATTTAAGCAAAGGAGAACAGGATTGGGGCCACTGGCAATAAGGTGAAACATGCACAGAGGAAGGATTATATGGAGCAGCGCATAGCTGATGGGCTTTATTATTGAGCCAAGAATCTATTATAATTGAAAAATGTTTATACTGTGGTTCAAGCACTGCGTGAAGGCAAAAAGGCAGCCTTAATAAGGAAAACAAAGTTCAACAAGTGTGTTAAGGAAAGAACATGGGAATACAAAAGTCTTTTCTATTTTCACGTTCCACATTCACAGATCTGCTGATGGGTCTACACGTCTGTTCCTCAGCCCTGCAGCTTAATCATAACTATATCTTCCCCTGTTGCCTGTGTAGACACTACATATTACAGGGATACCCTGCTGAAAACCTTGTTGAAAACACAACAACTAACCAACATGATGCTGATCCTTTGTTGTGTTTTCAGCACGTTTTTGCTGGTCAGCCAGCACTAACCAGCATAAACCAGCATGGACCAGCATGGACCAGCATCAATTCCATACTGGTCTAAGCTAATTTTTAGCAGTCGGGTTGTTTGTCAAAATATCTAATTTAGGCCATTTTTCAGCACACTTTATTTTGATGGTCCCCTATAAATGATGTACAGATACTTCAATTATTAAACAGATCTATTGGTGATACTCAGTTGATTAACAAAAATAGTGTGGTTAAGGTTCGGTTTAGGAGTAGGCTTAGGTTTTATGTTGAAGTTAACATGACGTATGTTTAGGCTTAGATTAAATAGAGTCTTTCACACTGTTCCATGCAATAGATATTTAGTTAAGTGACTTAAAGATACAGTTTGGTTTTGTTTAAAACATTTCAATAATGAACTAAAATTATCAGCAGAATGTGAAAAAAATAACAGTTTTGACTATACTGTATGTCAAAGACATTTATGCATCATATTGCAACAATACCCACTGCACGCTAGCCAGCTAGCCCAGGCTCCTCCCCTTCCAGGACATAAATTTATATCTGAAGAGGCGACAGTAAGTCATTGTAGCGTCATCTGTCAGTCCAACATGAGAGGATGTAGAAGTAACACCACAACAGTGTTACAGTGTACAAGTTAATCATGTGGAAGGAGCTGCTCTCAATGTAGTTCCTTAAAGATATGATGAGCATCTAAGAAAACATCTACAGTGGCCCATCGAAACAAAGTGTTGTAAACATACAAACATCAAAAGAATAGTTGCACCCAGAAGGAAGTGTCAAATTGCAAAGCTATTCGGAAGGAAGATAAAGGTTACCAGGAACAATAAATGGTGATAAATTTAGACAGATATGGGCAATATTTACTGAGATACACATACATAAGTATTATCTCTCAGTATGGGGTTGGCCTGCCATGTTTGCTAACCTAACAAGCCAGACGTCGTGGCATGGAGTTGTAGAGGTTCCTAGTGGTGTTTTGTGATAATCCAGTCCATGCAACTGGAATATTGTCACGCAGTTCCTGCAGATTTTGCTTGCTGAATGTCTGCAGTCATGATTGTTGGGTCACACATGTCGCACATGTCAGACAATTTGTTGGTTCTCCCTCTCTGTGGTTCGTTTAGGTCTCCCAGTTCCTTCATGTCGCTGGTGCGTGCCTTCTTCTATCTACTGACTCCAGCAACCTGCTATATTAGTATCCATATTAGTAATATTAGTAACAAAAATGCACAAAATTATCCATAGTACAAAATGCTGCACACAGCCACGTTAGGCAAAAAGTTGGTATCTAAAATGGTTACCTGCTGAGTTCAGCATCACAGTTCATTTTCCCATTTTTATAGCTCACAAGAATACCACGTATACCACATCAGCAAGTCAGCATAACCTTAATGAAGACCTGGATGCACCATGAGCAAGCTGAGAGAAGTTGTGTGAATCTGTTTATGAAAGATTAGGGAGAATAGTTACTGCTGGTGTTTATTGGCAAGACTGCTATTGTAGCTGCAGCTCTAAACCAAAGAAGCAAATTGTGTACATTTGATTTTTTGCTGATTTATTGCTTAAAGCCTTTTGATACAACATGCTAATAGTTCTAAATATGAGAAGCTTTAATGTGGAACAATTTACATGCCCCTCTTTTAACTATGGCTCTAATAGGCAAGCAGAGGCATGTCAGACACTGCTATTAGCATTTTGGATGAGGCTTAATGGATCTACCTTCCTCTAAACTGGCACAGCTATCTTGCTCTCCAGAACATGTAGGCCTGCTCTTGTTAGCAGTACAAGCACACAGGATGCTTGCCCTGCAAACAGCACCTTTCTCCAGCCTGAAGATAAAGCCACGAGAGGCCCTTGTTGCTGACACACCTGCAACACTGGAAGATGTTATATTTGGTTCCCTCATGCACACATCAGGTTTCTTTCAGAAGCTCCAGTTCAGATCTTCGCGAGAGTTTTTGGCCGATATTGGTTTGCTTTTCTTCCTTGTTTCTCTAGAGACTGCATGTCTAAAGACTTTATTTATCTACCTCCTTCTTCTTTAGATTCGTGGCCAGTGCCTTCATGCATATGGTAAGCATGCAGATTGTGCCAAGAGCTGGAGCGAGAAGGATAGCTTTATTGCTCTCCCTTGACTGAGTGAGAGATGTGGGGAGGGAGAGGAGAAGAAGAAAGGAGCTTTTTGTTTTCAGAGATCACGCATGCACTTCGAGAGCTCTCATGTGAAAACACGGAATAACGCATTGTGTGGTGTGTAAAGGGGGACAGACACACAAGTGAACATCAAGACAGGTAACACTCAGACGTTGTCGGGGGCCGTGCGGAACAAGGAGACAGGCATGTGCACACAGACATGCACACATGCACACGCACACACCCACCCACACACAAACTGTACTCATTGGGCACAGAGGGGAATAATCCAATTGGCACAAGATAGCGCTGCCATGACAACAATAGCATGGACTAGAGAAATGCATGCCCAGTTGGGTGATTGACTTGACCAGTCAAGAATATAAAATTTTTTTGGCTTTAAAAACATCTGTGGTTACATTAGAAGCATGTTTAGCTCAATGGATGCTTAAGAATTCATCCAGCTACTAATGTTGGGAGTCACATCACCTTAAATGACAATTGAAACAGGTACTCTAGCAGCATGCATGTTCTTGCCACCAGGTTTTGCAGATGAGCTGGTGTTATTATCAGTAGTTTATTTTTTACTCGATAATTCTTTCATTGTACTGTATTAAATTCATGTCATACAAAATAAAAATCAAGGGGTAGGCAAGTGCCCAAGTCAGAGATGTTACATAGGAGGAAACAGGTAAAATGTGTCGAAATATAGGTTGAAAAATTAGTGGAAAAGTTTGTAGGGTTGAACATACCGTCTGTATTTCCAAGTAAAATCCCACCCGTCAATAAAAAGAACCAATCCCCTTAGTAGTCCAGATCTGAGCAAGAACAATCCTAAATGTGTTATTTAACCCAAATGCTACAAGCTATTTATTAAGATTTTTTAGTGTTTCCAAGTAGGCCGCCAAGCATGCAGACTTTCCTGTATAGTCTTTGACAAAGTCTGTTAAATCTAGTTTGGCAGGGCCTCAGTCCAACTCCACTTTGGGATTTCCAATGTCTATAGCCCATCTACTAAATCAGGTAGCTACCTGCTATGTTGCTTCACATCTGACACAGATGACATTGTGTGTTTTCAGGGAAGGAAAGGACCAACCTGTATGGGAATAACAGCTTCCCGAACTGTAATGGCTTAACCGGACTATTGGTAGTGTTGGACATGACAGGTTCAAATACCAAAAAAAGAAGTTTAACGTGGCAGTACACGAGTCTTTTACAATCACAAGTATACAAGTATTCAGTATTTTCTCCACATCCTTCCATCCTTCGGTCTGGAACAGGCAAATCTTCATCTTTGTGTAGGAACTCTACAGGCTTATTACTTAGTAATAAGATTCATCAGTAGCTTGAATCATTATAGGCAGGACTACAGAGCCGAAATAACACAATGACAGCATTAACCGCTTAGGCTAATGACAGTGTTTGATTTTTTTACACTAGTTACCAGTTCACCAGTTATGCTTTACATTGTGTGAATATTTCATGATGAATGGGCCCATAAAATCCAACAAAGTAACATACATCACAGTAAAGAGTGTATTTTATTTCTCCCATACGGATACAATTTTGATTAAAATTTAAAGGCTTATGACTATAAGTACAATGCTGGCAATGCTGGTACTTTGTATTTTTCCTCTTTATATTTCTCTCACCATGGAGTCCTTCGCCTGAGCTGAAAGCTGGCACCCCTATAGAGGCACCAGCAGCTATACAATACTTCTTGACAGATTTGAAACTGTGAAGCATAACATCCGTCTATGCGGGCCGAAACTCTCTAATCATGTAATGAGTTTTTCCTCAGTGAAAGCATATTTTAAACTGGGTACCACAGGAGGAAAAATGTTTTGAAGCGTCCTTTTAGACAAGGATTGATTATGCTTCCGTGTGGTTTAGGCTTGTGGTTTGTAACACTAATCTTTTTAAATAATGCAAAGTTTAAAAAAAAACAATAAACAGGAAACATTCATGAAGGCAAATATTTGCTGTAGATTACTGACATAATGTAAAGATATTAGTGGTATGTATTGTGAGTCTGTCATGCCAGCTGTAGCCTAAGCAGTGCTGAATTCTCTGGCATAATAACACAGTTATTCACATTATTTATTATAACCAGTATTCTCAGTGTTTAAAAGAAAAACTGCTTTCCCCCTGACATTTGCCACTAGCTATGTTACTTTGTCATGTATGCTTATGTCTTGGAAAAGTACATTTTTCCTCATGTTTTTATTTTCATAAAAGAGTTTAAGGTGGCATGTAAACACTGTTTAAGTTCAAAACACCCCCCAATCCCTATCCATACCATACAATCAATATATGGAAGCTAAACTGTGAAAGGTGAAGTATGAAATCTGCATATATTCAACCTACAGCGATGCTGCACATACAAACTGGTGTCTGGAGTGTTTTAGCCTGTACTGCATTTAGAAGAGGGAAAAGAAAGAGCATCCAATCAAAACAGATCTTTTTTTTTTTTTTTTTTTTTTTTACATATATCAGTCTACAAGGAACAATAGCATCCTGTTTAATTATGAGGAATAAAGAGAAATTGGACAATGGCAAAGTGAATTACTGTTTTTGCCGCATAAAACCACATAAACATCAAAAGCAAACCTCAGAAAATACAGGATATATAAGATAAGATAAGATAAGATAAGATAAGATAAGATAGTCCTTTATTAATCCCACAGTGGGGAAATTTACAATGTTTCAGCAGCACAGAGGAAAGAACAGAAGTGTCTGGAAATATACAAATAATAAATAAGATCTATATATACAGAAAAATACAGAAAATATGAACAAAAATACTAAAAATTTAAATCTAGAAGACTAAGGCCAGAGGAAACATTGCACATGGTGATGGTAAACAGATTATGCTATGCATGGTGAATTTAGGTATTGCACATAGTAGAGCACTAGAGCAGTAATAAAAAAAAAAGTATGCAGTTTTATTGCACATAGAATAGAAATAGACTACTGTAGAAATAGACTACTGAGGGCTGCGGCTGTTATACAGCCTGAAAGCGGCCGGAAGGAAGGATCTGCGGTATCTCTCCTTCACACACCGCGGGTGAAGCAGCCGGGTACTGAAGGAGCTGCCCAGTGCTTTCAGAGAGTGGTACATGGGGTGGGACAGGTTCTTCAACATGTGTTTAAACTTAGTCCTCATTCTCCTGTCTCCTGTCAAGATGACACCCCAGGACAGAGCTGGACTTCTTGATGATTTTGTTCAGTCTCTTCCTGTCAGCGGTGTAGATGCTGCTGCCCCAGCAGACCACTCCATAAAAGATGGCTGATGCCACCATAGCATTGAAGAAGGTCCTCAGGAGTGCCCCCTGCACCCCAAAGGACCTGAGTCTCCTCAGGAGATGTAGTCTGCTCTGACCTTTCCTGTAGAGTGCAGCCGTGTTGTCAGTCCAGTCCAGCTTGTTGTTGAGGTGAACACCCAGGTACTTGTAGGACCTCACTATCTCAGTGTCCGTTCCCTGAATGTTTACAGGTACCGGAGGAGAGTGTTTGGCTCTGCGGAAGTCCACCACCAGTTCTTTAGTTTTTCCTGCGTTGATCTGCAGGCAGTTCCTCTGATACCATCCCACAAAGTCCTTAGTCAGTTCTCTGTACTCCCTGTCATCTCCATCACTGATGAGGCCGACGATAGCAGAGTCATCAGAGAACTTCTGCAGGTGGCAACTGGCAGAACTGTACTTGAAGTCAGCAGTGTAGAGGGTGAAGAGAAAGGGAGCAAGAACTGTTCCCTGTGGAGCCCCCGTGCTGCAGACAACCATGTCATATGCCTGAAATATTGCATATATTATCTTATTATGGAATTGGCAACAGCACAAAACAAGCTCAACTACTGTTTTCAAGACAAACATTACCAGTACCATTAATTTGATTATCCAAATTATGAGCATGCAAGATGCAAGAATCACATATACATTCACGAAGAGGGAAAAATGAGCCAGTCAGTAATGGAGATCCATTATAATCGGCCCTCTCACAATAGAGGAAAAAAGCCTTTGAGAGTGTGATGATGGGGAGGGGCTAAAAACAAAAAGCAAACCTCACCAACAGACAACATCTTTTTCATGGTGCAGCTGCTGATAAGAAGTCTATGCAAGCTCATATCTCGGATTCCTGTAGGAGGAAATGGAATAGGGGACACAGGCATTGCAACTGATAACCTGTAACAATTGCTTTTCCTTTGGTTTGCATATTCTTTTAGGTGCATGTATTCTTTTAATCCATGTCTGAGTTTGGTAATCCACACCAGACCATATCCCTGACACAACTGATATGCAGTTTCCTGAATGGCCTTGAGGCTTGATGTTTCACTATTTTGTTTATGATGGCTCCGGAGCTTGCTTCATGATGGACTGATATATGTTTCATTTTCATGGAAATGATGATGGAAACTGAATATCCTCAGGTTGCTGACTACTGGCATTTGCACTCAAAGCTCACTATAAATGAGGTAATATAAAGCAATCATTCCAGCTTCATGAACCAATATCAGGAACCAAACCTTTCACCTGCTGCATTTGCTGCTTTCTATTGCAGTCTCTTAAGTTGTAGGTATTAACCAGATAAGTTAGAGGTCATGGGAATAGGAATCACTTTAAGTGGTCATTGTGGTGACTGGATGGGGAGCTGTAACTGGTAATGGTAGAGTGGCAGCTAAATAAGCCCACCTCATTTAGTGTAGCATTTATAGGCTGATATATCTTTCTCACAATCCAGAATCTGTGTCTCTTTGCTCAGTGTGGCCAAGATCTGACATTGTGTGGCCATTTGACAAGCAGAAGACCTACCAAGTGTTTTTTGTAATGTGCATTGGTAAGTACTTAATAAAAAGGCTACACGACAAAAACAGACACTTAAAAACAAAAAGCTGTGTCAGTGTCATGATGTCAGGTTGTCACAGACTTCAAAACCCTATTTGTATATTGCTGTAGAACACACATGTGCCAGACTGTTCATATTTATTTAAACTATTCAACCATAATTACTCTAAATACTCATAATGACTATACATCCCATTCACATACATCAGTAGTTCCTACATCATCACTATATCCTTGTGTGAGGTGGGGAGAAAACAGGCTTGGTAAGATGCCTCACAAGTGGGGCATTATTTTGAGTAACAAGTTGGTAAGTATCAAGAAACACTGAATTTGACTGTAACGTCAAAGTTTAAGCAGGAAATGCAAAAATCTTAATGTGCCAGTTTAAAGGTAATGGAAAGTACATAATTCATGGATTTTTTCTTTGCATTTTCTTCTCTATTACTTGAAGCTTATCCAAGGTTAGCCATGATTTATAGCTATATTTCCACTTCCACAAATGGTTTTACTTGAGTACCATTGAATTTATATTGTAGTAAGTGATACGTATTGCTTACGTATTACACTTACCATTTAGTTACTCATAATCATAATAATTTCATAATAAAGTCACAGTGTAATTTTGGGTATATTTTATTATATATATATATATAGTATATATA